>CM067373.1:148859380-148984754 GCA_034401795.1 Chaetoderma sp. LZ-2023a | reverse complement strand
GCTCCGGACAAGAAAATTGACGAAATTGAGCTTTTCAAGAGAGATAACTCTGGTGAATATGGGTGGATTTTGCCGAAACAAAACCATGACACTTCGTCTATCACTAACACATCTGTTAAAAAAGAATTGTGAGTGTATGTGCAAAGCTCTTCGAGATACGGTTCGGACACGAAAATTTGGACAAATTCTAGCTTTTCAAGGGTGATAAAAATATGGGCGGATTTTGCTGAAACAAAATCATGAGAGACTTCGTCTAAAAACATCTGCTGAACTAAAAATTGTGAGTGTAGGTTCAAAACTCTGAGATCTGCTCCGCACAAGAAAATTTTGATGAATTTTAGCTTTTCAGGGGAGATAACTCTGGCGAATATGGGTGGATTTTGCCGAAATGAAATCATTGCACTTCGTCTATCCCTAACACATCTGCTGGAAAACATTTTTTAGAGTGTAGGTTCAAAACTCTTCAAGATCTGGTCCGGACAAGAAATCAGACGGATGCATGGATGGACGTCGAACGCCATCAATTAATACGAACCCCGCTTACGCGGGCGTATAAAAACAATATCTTGCTCTGCAAATGGACATTCCCTAAGAGAAAATATTGATTTTCAGTGAAGGGCATGTAATTCTTGACAGCTGAGAGATTGTATAGGCATGTATGTATGGGTGGGTGGGTGGTGGATGGATGGATGAAGGGGCGGGTGTGGGCAGTTGGGTGGATGGATGGATGGATCTAAAAATCAATCTAAAGCACGCGTAATGTGTTTATGCATATACGAAGTTTGTACGAAGTTCGTGTGTGTGTGTGTGTGTGTGCGTGCGTGTGTGCGTGCGTGCGTGCGTGTGTGTGCGTGCACGTGTGAAAAATTGAATTGATAGGAAACCAATAAGACTACATCCATGTGTCCGTATGGGTGTGCATATGCATGTGCGTGTCTGTCAAGAATTGCTACAGAGATTTTCATGCATACACACAGGGATGAATAAGACGTAAAGGTACATTACGTGACGGTAATTGACATACCTTCAAGTAGAAATGGCGGACCTCTATGTACACAGATAGAAGTGAATCTTCAATCTACGTGCACATGGATGCATTCCAATATGCACATCAGTCACACACATACGCAAACACACTCATGGGTGGCAGACTTTATGCGAACTCCATAAAAATCTAAATCTTAGTGCTTATACATACCACATTATTTGGATGATATTTTAAAGCAGCTCGCATCACTTCCACCAGCATATCCTCTCTTCCTTCACCTCCACAATATCCCGCTACTTCTTGATAAAATTCTGCACTCAGACCCTCTCCATGCACTTGACCAGCGTCCAACAACGCCAATAACTCCTCCAGTCTACCCTGTGGTATCAATTCTGACGTTGCTTTGAACGTTATCAACTTCAAACTGTCTGGCCACCTAGTAAAACATTGTATATCTCCTCAGTAAAGGTGTATATTTACAGCAGAATTATTCAAAATAAAATTGTTAAAATTATCTACGTTTGGAGTGTTAAATTGTGTGCCTCAATACAATGAAACGAAATAAATCTTAACATATGATCATTTCATTCCCTATAAACAAATTTCATAGGTTTAGTTGTGAATTTGAATTAGGTATTCGTGCCGCTAATTCAGTTTGACAACTTAAAAAATTATATTAATTTATACGTAATGAAATAATCATATGGTAAGATTTATTTCATTTCATTACATCTAGGCACACAAAAAGGCCTCTAAAAGTAGATAATTTTAACTATTTTATTTTGAACCATTCTGCTGTCAATATGCACCTTTAAGTGTCACTCAATTTCAATTTTACTAAATATTAAATCATTCAGAGATCAACAAATCAATATCTTCCCATTAACCTTTCAACCCTCGAATTCGTTAAAAGAAATTTTAATTTCCTCATAAAAATGTTCATTTACAGACCAAGAGAAGACTATTTTTGAAAAGTTACCACTGGAATGACTGGCTCGATCACCGAACCAGTCATTCCAGTGGTAAATTTTCAAAAATAGTCTTCTCTTGGTCTGCAAATGGACATTTCTCAAGATCAGTACAGAAGTTGTTTCTGGCTGATATGAGCGCTAAAGGGTTAAAGGATTGTTTAATGGTGTCACGACCTGCATCATCAAAACTAAAATTAAAGAGTACCCCACATGTCGATCCCATTCTGTTTGTCTGTTCATCCTACTGAAATAACAGTGGCACAGTATCTGTATTGTAATGGTATCATATCACATGTCATGTAGGTCGTCGTCGCAATCAAAATGAATGTTGTAACTATGTCCATCATAAATCTTGAATAGTCCGTCAGTTGTCCGAATTATTTGTCTTTGCTATTTAACCCTTGCCACTCTCATATCAAAATTACAAATTTTCAAATTAAATTAAATGATGATCTGTGTTTATTTTTCAACAAATTTGGTGGGAGATGGCGCTGTCGGAGACAGCGACATCATCCACCAAAATTGTTGGAAAATGTACACCAGTTTCCTTGCTATTGACACAGTAAAAGATAAAGTATTGACATCAGACTGGTAAGGGTTAATAAACATTCTGTTCAATATTTTAAAACTAATTTGACTTGGCGCAAGTCCAATCGCAATAACATTTTGGAAACAATGTCAAAATTAAGTTCAATATGATGTAATTACAATGGTTAAACTGATAATATATATATACTTAAAACTCACATCGTAAGAGCAAAGCTGATGGTCCACTCGTGCGGTCTAACTGGCCGCTCATTCTCCGGCAAGAGTGAGTCTAAATGAGCTAACTGTATATACGTAACCTCGGAGCGGAGCTGAGGAATGCCTATGACTGTTTGTACGATCTTTCGCACCATATCATATTGGGCCGCTTGGAAAAAGTGCGCTGCCATCTCAGTATGGATAAAAGGAATGCTTTTTGATAGAGAATTTTTTACTTTCAGCCCATCAACTGCAAAATGAAGAAGTGAACTATCGTTAAATATGTAATGTACACATAAATAAATGTCCAGCACAGTGGCTTATGCAACGGATTGTGATAAGGGGCTACAACATCAACCTGTGGGGTCTGGGGGCCCCGAGGGTGGGTGGGTGGGAAGGGGTTGGTTTCCAGTCAATTTAATTTCAAAATATTACGGTTTTCCTGTATGGTGGTCTTGAAAATAAGATCCAGGGAATTCAATAATTGAGTGTTAAACTAGAAGAAATATAATTACGCATGGCTCTGAGAAAAGTCTTGTTGAATCTTAGGCAATGACCTCTCTGTGACTCAAAGTCTGAATGATTAAAGCCTGTTTGACCTCCTCTTAGAGTTTTGACAAGTGGCACCGGTAATGGACCTTTCCCGTTTTAGCTAAGCCCTGCCCATCTTTATCTAAGCCCCACCTACACGTCACTCGTGTCGGGATTGATCGATCTCTGAACTCTCTGACTATCAATTTCTAGAAAGCTATACAGGTAAGCTAGCTATTGAAAATTTGGGAACTAATTTGACTGGGTGCTGTTGCCGCCTTCAAAATATTCAACAGCATGTTTATTAAATAGACATACAATTCGTATAACGTGTCAGACTATTAAACGTTAAAGACGGACTATTTCGAATCATTCATGTCATGACTACACGTCACTTAGTTAATTATGACGTCATATGACGTCAGATGATCGATGGATAAATTTGGAAGGATCCATTAGATGTATGGTGGCCCTCTATGGCTTGTACCCAGGCACTGGTTATTACATGGGTCCACGGCGCATCATCAACACAGTGGACACTGTGCATCCACCTGGTGCACCACATCCAAGAAATACACCAAAAGCATGCACCTGGAGACCATGCGTTTATTATCCCTCCCCCCCCTATGGTTAAAATAGTTGATATGACCTCAATACCATGCTAGTTATATAGTTATATATAGCATGCAGTCAAATAGCAAGTAGCATGCAGTCAAATAGCAAGTAGCATGCACTCAAATAGCATATGCGTGCAGTCAAATAGCACATAGCATGCTGTCAAATAGCAAGTAGCATGCAGTCAAATAGCAAGTAGCATGCAGTCAAATAGCATATAGCATGCAGTCAAATAGCAAGTAGCATGCAGTCAAATAGCATATAGCATGCAGTCAAATAGCACATAGCATGCAGTCAAATAGCACATAGCATGCAGTCAAATAGCACGTAGCATGCAGTCAAATAGCAAGTAGCATGCAGCCAAATAGCAAGTAGCATGCAGGCAAATAGCAAGTAGCATGCAGTCAAATAGTACATTATTTAATGCTAATTAATTAAGTTATTTCTGAGCTGTACTCTAGCAGGATATCACAAAGCAGGGTTTAATTGAGTTAGCAGAATGTTAATCATGAAAGTAGATATCGTTACCAATCAAAATATTAGTGTTTCCAGAATCCGTGTTTAACGGTCTAACCCTCAAATTGGTTCTAGAAAATCTTTATTTGCAGACCAAGAGATTATTTTAGAAAATTTATCAATGAATGACTGGCTCGGCTATCAACAAAGCAAACATTCCAGTCAGGTAAAATTGTTAAAAATAGTTTTCTCCTGGTCTACAAATGGACATTTCTCAAGGCCACTGCAGGAGCCAATTTTTGGATGGCTAGAGTGTTAGAGTTGAGCAAATACTGGCTTACAATGTACATTTTGTGTCATACACAGCAATAGTTAACCCCTTTCCTTACTGGTCAAACTTGGAGAAGAAAATCAAAATATTTCCTTATTGTCCATTTGCAAGCCAAAAGAATGCTGTTTTTGAAAATTTACAACTAAAATAAGTCGCTTGATTATCGAACCAGTCATTCCAGTGGTAAATTAAAAAAATACTCTTATCTTGATCTCCAAATGGACATTCCTTGATACCATTCTAGAGGCTGGGTTTTTTTTGTCGGCTTGGCAACTAGTGTTAAAGTATCAATATTTATACAATGTACACCAGGGGTCAGTTTCATAAAGGGTGCATAAATTAATGGTCAAGAAAATTGTTTCTTTGCTTAGTGTAGGTCCATTTGCAGGCCAAAAGAAGCGTATTTTTAAAAATTTACCTCTGGAATTACTGGCTCAATTATTTATCCAGGCATATCCAGTTATAGATTTCCAAAGATAGCCTTGCTTTGGCCTGAAAATTGTCATTCTAAAAGTCCACTGCAGCAAATACTTTAGGCTGGCTTGACCATTTAATGGTTTAACCACTGAACACACAAATCGGCCAAAAATGCCTTTTGCAGTTGTCTTGGAAAATGTCCATTTACAGACAAAAAGTTGACCGTAGCCTATTTTTGAAAATTAGTCTTCTCTTTGTCTGAAAATAAACGAAATCACAGATTTCTTTTTTCACGAGAGAGTTGATACTTACCTCCCTAATACTCTGATATTGCTAAATATCGCCTTTCACTCAATAAAACACTCAGATTAAAAAAGGTTAGGTTCCCCTACTGGGCAGGTAGTCAGAAGACAGTCTGGCGGATGCTATCCCCACCACCGCGCATGCGCAGACTAGTACTTCCTCTGACTAATTTATTGGCTGACACTATGCAACATTACAAGAGCCTGAAGACCGAGCCTCTGTAGGGCGGAGGCTGGGTCCGTATTATGGAGGTAAGTATCAACTCTCTCGTGAAAAAAGAAATCCATGATTTCATTTATTTCACTTCAAGAGTATACTTACCTCCCTAATACTCTTTGATATTGCCAGAATTTGTCAGGGAATTCGGCGGGAGGGAGGCGAGGTCAAAAGACCAGCTCTTCCCTATGCGCTTTTTCTGCGATTAAGGCACTTAAACTTCTGAAATTGTGTGGAAAACATCGGCTAACACAAACCGATGGCTGAGAGATGACCAAAAGTCATGTGCGCTCAACCCCCACCCACCCACCCCTCTTGGGAGGAAGCCTGAATGACCTCAATGTCTCCCCCCCCCCCCCCCCCCTTGGGAGGAAGACTGAATGACCTCAATGTCCCATAGGCTCTCTACGTACAAGTGCCATGTACTATAGGACATTACACGAAAAGGCTTCATTTTCGTATACTCTCAATAATGAACCACATAAAACATGTACCATCACCATATTAATAACGAAGGGTCACGTGACATTACAAAAAACCATGGACAACACACACAAGACTATGTGGAAAATTGGTGCTGTCATCATCTCCCCATTGGTGAAGACTGATGCAACCCATAAAGTAGATGTTTCCATTGATTAAATGTGAAAATATATAAAAAATTAGGATACCTCATCAAAATATGTACACCTAGATTAGCTTTACAAAATCGATAAGGCGAGAGGATTCGAGGTGTCACGGAGATAATGGTCGGGAAAACTTGACTCACAGTGCCACTGAGCTACTGACATAATGTCATCCACAGGTACCCCATTAAATAGGGCAGTGGAAGCCACTACACCTCGGACACTGTGAGCCTTGGCCATGTCAACTTGTTTATCTGTGGCAGATTTATGGTAAAATTGAATACACTCTACAATCCATCTGGAAATGGTGTCCTTTGACGCCCTGCCATGAGGCTCAATATATGACAACCATAACGCTGTTTGGTCCGTCCGCCATTCCTGAGTACGTTGTTTGTACCGGATTAATGCTCGGACTGGACACCATAGTTTTGAATTAGGATCATACCTAGTCAAAGCTGGTAAAATTATAGGTTGACCCGGATATTTCAGACTGTTTTTTCGCCATGAAATTTATCCTAGGTAGAAGCCTAAGGCCTTCCCCTGTAACCACAAAATGGTCTGCCTTGGATGATAACGCATGAATCTCACTTCTACGCCTAGCCGAGGCCGCAGCAATTAAAAATAGTTTTAAGCGTCAACATTTTCATTAGTGGTTCAAATGGCCTATCAGCTAGCACCTGAAGCACTAGTGATAAACTCCAAGACGGAATCACTGGGGGATTCCTTGGTCTTAGATTGCCCATGCCTTTGATTAAAGTATTTAATGTACTTACTTCATCACTTCCCCTATTAGCCAAGCAAGGGATAACTGTCATTAAAGCTGACTTATAGCCAGCAATAGAGTTAGGCTTGAGGCTATAGGCATCAAACAGGTGACAGAGGAAATCGGCTACTACCTGAATAGATGAATCCATTGGATTAATACATCTTTTTGAGCACCATTCTGCAAATCTGTTGATTTTATAATTATATGCTCTGGAGGTTGACCCCCTCCTGGCTTTTGCCATGAACATGGCTGCTTGCTCAGAAAAGCCCTCCTTAATTCTAGATTCCTTGACAACATCCACGCAGTCAATTGGAACATTGACGGATTGTTGTGAAGGTTCTTGCCCTGGAAGATAATATTGTCCATCAGAGGCAGAGGAACCGGATTGCAGACCAGAAGGTCCAGCAGATCCGTATACCATGATCGGCCTGGCCAATTTGGGGCGATCAGAAGCACTTGGCATTCCTCTTGTCTGATTTTCTGAAGAATCTTTGGCATCAGGATTGCTGGAGGGAATGCGTATGCATACATTCCCGCCCAACTGATAGCTAACGCATCTGTTGCAATAGCGCTCGGATCGGGAATCGAAGAGACGTACGTCATCATCTTCGCATTCTTCTTCGTTGCGAATAAATCTATGTTGGGTTTCCCCCAGTGGTTGAACAGACGATGCGCCACACATTGATTTAGTTGCCAATCCATAGGTAAGACACTCATCCTTCGGCTCAATGAGTCTGCTAACAGATTTAACCTTCCCGGAATATGAAATGCTTTCAAGGTAATCCTGTGATCCAGGCACCAACAAAGCAGTTTCCATGTCATCATACAGAGACTGGGCGACTTCGTTCTGCCCTGGCGGTTTATGTAAGTCACTACTGTTGAGTTGTCTGATCGAATTAGAACACTCTTGCCCTGAACTTTCTGTAAGAAATGTTCCAGGCCCAGGACTACTGCTCGTAATTCCAGCAGATTGATATGTTCCTTTGACTGTTCCAGATTCCAAAGCCCTGATATCGTGGATTCTTCCAGGCAAGCTCCCCACCCCTCCATCGATGCATCTGTATACATCGTTAACTGAGGGTGAGGAGGGGTTAACATCACCCCCGCCAGGAGATTCTCTGTCTTCAACCACCATTGAAGGTGATGAATTAGAGGCTCCAACACTGACAAGCTTCAGTCCAGTGAACCTGTACTCTGGGTCCATTGTGTCATGAGAAATAACTGGATCGGCCGCCTGCGTAAGGCCGCCTGAGGAATGACTGGTTCCAGAGAAACCATCAATCCCAGCATTCTCAGATAAACCCGTGCCAGGACATGATGACTGTCGCACACTGACTGTATTACTGAGATGAGTATCTGTACCCTCTCCTGAGTCGGATAAACATATCCTATCTCCAGATTGAAGGACATTCCCAGGTAAACAAACTTCTGGGATGGAGTCAGCTCTGATTTTTGAAAATTTATTATCCAGCCTAAATCTGTGAGAGTTTTCAAAACTATCTCCAGATTTGCTGATAAACTTTCCTGGTTGTGTGCTTTTAACAGCCAGTCGTCTATGTACGTGTGGACTGCTATGCTTCTCCTGCGGAGGTATGCTGTTATCGCAAGAACCACCCTGGTGAAGACCCGAGGAGCCGTAGAAATTCCGAAGGGTACCACCCTGAATTCCCACTGTCTGCCCTGGAATGCAAATCTCAGGAAGCGACGGAAACTCCTCGCTATTGGAATGTGGAAATAAGCATCCTTCAAATCTATTGAAGCTGTCCACATTTGAGTCCAGACCGGCACCAGAGACAGTTGTGATGGTGGGCTTGTTATCCAGTCGGGATGATACCCGACTGAAAGCCATCGCAAGACTAAACGGTCCTGAGTCAACCGTTCCCACTCTTGCATGTGGTTGGCCAATCGGCCTCCCACTGGTCCACCTAGGGAGAGGTGGACATAAGGAGCGCAAGAGTGGCACTGTCTCCTGGTGCAGATGTACTGGGGTAGCTCTTACTGTGGTAATCATCCTGTCAGGTACGATTACCACGACCAGATCCTCACGCACCACGGCCCGCACCGCGCGCACCTCGGTGCGTGGGTGGCTGCCTGTGCCGGAGGAGCCTGCAACCCCCTCGCTGCTGGCCAAAGCGCATGCGGCCATTGCCGACGCTGCGCTGGTGGCTGGCCTCTGACCTGGCCACCGCCACCTCGAGCCTGCAGGGGATGATATGCAGAGGGAGCTGCGCGAACGCGCTCTCCACGGAGCACTTCAAATTGCTCACGTAATGCCCTCTGGTTATTGACCAGGGTAACCGTCTCCTGGAGATGCCTACATCCCTCACCTCCAAAGAGACCAGGACCTGTCATAGGCGTACGCAGCAGCCTATTATATAAATCCTGGGACGGGCACGAGTTATCAAGAGCAAACGTGCGCCTCGCCCGGACACTCCTGGTTACAGACCGGGTTAAACAGTCCAAAGCCAAGTTAATTCCATCTTGGATGGCTCTCTGGACAGTCACCGGACTAGGCTGACGCAATGCGGATGCCGTTACTACCCCCTGTAACAACTGTGAGACATGCAAAAGCGCCGAGATAGACGCCCTCGAACCCTCTTCTGCATCACGTAACGCGGTTTTAGCCGAACGCAAAACCTTCGAACACAGTGCTCCCGTGTCAGACCAGGAACCTGGCCGCGTATCTTCACCCAGCGCAGCACGGTCATCCGTGCTTGGCTTAGGTAATACGGTACCGCTTTGCCACTTCGCGGGGGGCCTTCGCTAAACATCCATGTGCCTTAATGGACGTCTCCGCCGCAGTGAACATATCAACAATATGATCAGCTAACGGCAAAGATGGCATAGCGGTAACAGTCTGGTCTGACGTTGATTAGCCACTGACAAGCGTCAGACCAGTCTTCCTCCGTGGCCACCTGCGAATGCTCTACAAGACGAGGGCCTTCGTCATCCTCCTGAGCAATCACAGGTGTGTATGTGGCTGGAGGAACTGATATGCCTGGCAAGCCAGAGAAAGCATGCGGACCTGAAAGAACAGGCATGCCAAACTGACTGGCTTGACCAGGAGCAGGCGCCGTGGTATTGCGTGGGGAAAATTTTGCCACACCACGACCCTGGCCAGCACCTACTACACCATCGGCAAGCCGAGGTATGCGGTAAAACTGGCCATCAGATCCAGCCCGGGCTACCCTCTGCGCCATGAACGCTACTCCTGCGTGAGTAGTACCGTGGACAATGTCGCCTGTATTCCCCTCCGAGGGGTGCACGTACGTCAATGTCCATGGCCACGGCGCCAGAAGGAGAACCCAGCAGATAATCCTCTTCTTCCTGGCCAGAAAGATTAGATTCCAGCTCAGCAAAGAATGCTAACCCGGACTGGCCAAGAGAGGTACCATAGGAGGAACTGGTACCCGCAGGGTGCGGATTATCCTGGCCTGATAAGCAGGCAGGTTCCAGCGACACCTGACCACGAACAACCGGCGCGGCAAGCCTGCTGCCAGTGTTCTTATAGTGGATTTCACCCTCTATTAGGGCCACCTCTGAATCATGGTCGAAAACTGGTAGGTCCCTAAATAGTACCGATTCAGAGGTGGGGATTATCTGCTCCGGAGCAGATGAAGAGGACAACGAAAGATTTGGACTAGGAAGCATGCCACGAAGCAACTCTGGGACCAAATCTTTAATTGACCTCTTCATCTGTCCCATCATCTCAATACGGAAGGCCTCCATATCCATAGTGGACGAGACCTTCCTCTTACCCTTCTTACCAGAAGCCTCTTTCTTAATTTTCCTCTCCTCCTCTGGAGCCTTCTTCCTGGACTGCAATGATACAGATCTCACATTTAAGCAATGGCCCACATGGGCTGCACTGGGAGCATAAATGGGGGAAGAATCTATCCAAGATAAACCTTCCACATGAAGGACAACCAGGCCTCTGAAACACACCAGAGGACGAAGACAATGAGTATTACAGATATTGAATTAGAACTCAACACAAAATAAACAAGGAGGAAGGGGCCATAAAGACCCAAGCTAATAATAATAAATCAGCGTTGGACAAAACCTTTAACTGCTAGTAAGGCGCAAGGCTGATTATGACGTCATAACTTCAAAAATAAGAAGTTAAATCGATCCGAAACAAAACATCCAGGTGTAAGGACGAATTGTAATCATATCCCGAACATCCTAACTAGACAGGATAGTTTATACAGACTATACAAACATCAGATAAACAATGATAAATGGCAGTAAGATTTTATAAATATTGTCAAATATAATTAAAATGCCTCATATCATAACTAGAGTACCTGAGTCTTTAGCATAGACAAACCATCTGATCTGATGTACCGGATGCTCCACCAACATTATGACCTCTTAACTCTCTCCACCGTAAAGGGGAAGGAAGTGGATCAAGAGGGCAAAGTGAGAAGACCTTCATCCGAGGCCTCCAACTCACTGGGAATAGATTTTTGGCTAGATAACCTAACAAAGTTAGTAGGAAATGGAACCTTGGTGGAGAGAAAAACAACCTCTCTGATGATGTGATGTCCTAAACAATCATAGGTAGATACCTGTAGACATAAACACAAAGAGAGATTAGCATTTCATAGCGCCATTTTGAAATAAACTAATTATTTTAGGTGCTTATCACGATAAACATGAGTCCCGGAAACACATTACAACGGGTAAACTCAAAATATACTAGAAGTCACCTGGTGGCTAGGTCCTGGCCGCTCCTCTGGAGAAGTAGCACGTTCTGCCATATTAATCCAGGTGAAATAGAACTTCTACACAGACAAAACTTTCGGAATTTAAGGAAAAGCCTATGAGCATAGAAAACATGAGTTGTCTCTCAGCCAATAAATTAGCAAAGAGGAAGTACTAGTCTGCGCATGCGCGGTGGTGGGGCTAGCATCCGCCAGACTGTCTTCTGACTACCTGCCCAGTAGGGGCACCTAACTTTTTTTAATCTGAGTGTTTTATTGAGTGAAAGCCGATATTTAGCAATATCAAAGAGTATGGGAGGTAAGTATACTCTTGAAGTGAAATGAACATTTCCTATGAGAAAAATGAAATTTTCTTAAATTTAACGGTTAAAGGGATAAAGCACCCTTTGTGAAACTGGCCCCAATAATTTTTCTACTGTAAGGTAAAAGAAAGAATTTTGGACATTAGATCAGTTATATGTTAAATGTTATATAGATTGACATACACAGATTTGAATACTATAGATCGCTCATGCGCATACCTTACGACCACCGATGATGCGAGTTTAGGAAAGTGCAGATGCACATGAGCGGATACTTAGACTGCATTGAACAGGTAAACAGTCTCCACCTGACGACCAAACGTCAAACTGTCATAAGAATCGTCAATAAAATGTGACATATCCAACTTTTGAAAGCAATCATACCGCAATATTACATACGCTGTTGAAGTAGAACTTTTTGCGATTTTAGCAAAACCATGAATTTCTAAATTATTATGAGCAATAATATCAATATTTATAGCGATCAATCGGGTGAAAAAGCGTAGTTACCTGTTTTCGTAAATATCATCACCTCGATTATAATACTTGTTAACGTTAGTAAAATTGCGTTCGCTATTTTAATCTGATATTTTGTTCGAATGACTAACATAATTATTAAGAATAAAATAGATTTTGCTAATGTTCTAATATTCTCATATAAACAAGATTGGCTGAGAAAATACTATAGAAAATCACTTTATCATATGACATGCGCACTTGGTCAAAAATTATCTAACTATAAAAAGCGATATCTGAAGACACTATGATTGATCATTAGTATTCATATCTGTGTAGACATCCTATAAGACTGACATGCTTGCCAATATAGGTCTACAGCTTCAGCATGCCTCATTTGTACAATCAAACATCTTGCAAGGTTCTCCTTAGCAAACAGAACCTCTTCCATATTAGTTGGTGTATTATTCATCTGTAACATTGCAACATAGATACAGAAACATTTCACGTAGCGCAGTAAATACAACTTGTACGAGGGCATAATTTAGAATTTAATATTTGCATAGCATGAATTGCCATGCAAATTATAAATTGCATAGTTGTCTGCAAATATGCATAGCAATTAACTGTTTCACTGATAAATTCCCTGTATCTCAATCTCCAAGCAAACAAACAGGAAAGCTGTTGAATATTTTGAAATTAATATGACTAGAAGACATTGCTGCCTTAGGCAGCAATGGCTTCCAATCATATTAATTTCAAAATATTCACAGTATAGACCCTACATAGTAAAGAATTCACTTTTTCAGAGATTTGTCCTTGAAGGGGTTAATGATAGAACTTAAGAAAATCAATGATAAATTGCAATTGTGTACAAATTTTGCACAGCAGATACAGCTATGCATGTTGCAGAATGTAAAACAACTGCCAAAGTATGTGTAGCAAATTGAGATGCGATACCAGATAAATTATGCCCTGTGTACAGTCTCGTAGTAAATCCAGGCTAAGGTCAACTGCAGTGGTTGTCTGGGGGATTTTGGCGGGTTCTAACTTCGTGACATATGGTACACGAAAGAGCTCAGAGTCTACTGATTCCTGTGAACATGCAGGAATTGATGGCATAACTATTAATTCTGTTTCTATCATATCACAGTAATACACCTTTCCCACACTGACATCATTACGCCGGGATTCCCGTAAATCAATGCTCAGAGCAAAACTGCTGGCCGGTATAGCCGTTAACGAGCAGCTGACCCGCCTTGAGTTACTATTGCACTACAATACACTGAAATTTAGGCCGTTCCTATGATAAACTAAAATCACTATATTATTCATACATCATTTGAAAGAGTATTAAATTGCCTAGACATTAATGCATCATTTCTAACATTATTGTATTCACTGAGTTATTTGTGTATAGAAAACACAGCATTATACCTAGATTCATTAAATCAAGTGGACAATAGGGGCGTTTTAAAATTACTATTAACTGTATTAAACGGCACATAATACCCCGCTATGATGACAAACCAATGAATGAGAGCTATCAGAACACTTATTTCTTCCTCAGCCCCATCAGACCAGTCATCCTTATGAAGTGTCAAAGCGATCCGTTAAACGGTCAATGAGGTATCGTCCGGAAACCAATTTTCAAGATGGCTGCCGCTAACAGGCGGCCATATTAGATTTCGGATTATCGTAAATTTCGATAAGTTTCTTCACCAGACATATTCCAACGACTGTAGGAAGTGATCCAATAAATGAAATCCAGAAACCAACTTTCAAGATGGCAGCACATGGCTGGCGGCCATCTTGGAATTCGGAGCATGGTCAATTTCGATAGGTTTCTTCTCCACACCTAGTCCAACCACCCTATGAAGTTTCAAAGGGATCCGATAAACGGTAACAGAGTTATCATTTGGAAACCAATTTTCAAGATGGCTACCGGTGGCCATCTTGGATTTGGGATCATTGTCAGTTTCGATAGGTTTCTTCCCCAGACCTAGTCCAACCACTATGAAGTTTCAAAGCGATCCGATAAACGGTAACAGAGTTATCATCCGGAAACCAATTTTCAAGATGGCCGTCTGTGGCTGGCGGCCATCTTGGATTTCGGATCATCATCGATTTCGATAGGTTTCTTCCACAGAGCTAGTCCAACCACTCTATGAAGTTTCAAAGCGATCCGATAAACGGTAACAGAGTTAGCATCCGGAAACCAATTTTCAAGATGGCCAACGGTGGCTGGCGGCCATCTTGGATGTCGGATCATTGTCGATTTCGATAGGTTTCTTCCCCAGGCCTAGTCCAACCACCCTATGAAGTTTCAATTCGATCCAACAAACGGTAACAGAGTTATCATCCTGAAACCAATTTTCAAGATGGCCACCGGTGGCTGGCGGCCATCTTGGATTTTGGATCATTGTTGATTTTGATAGGTTTCTTCCCAAGACCTAGTCCACTCACCCTATGAAGTTTCAATGTGATCCAACAACCGGTAATGGAGTTATCATCCGGAAACCACTCTGCCGCCCACCCGCCCGCCCGGACTGTGCCATTACATAATACCACACCAAATTTTTTGGCGGGGTATAAAAATGAATACGATATAAATAGAAAATTGGCTAAGATTTCCAATGATGTATGACTTCAATAATATTATAGAATCAGTTCTTTACACAATCTGCTTAAACTGCGTTGTATCTAATTTCAATAGTAAAGTAATGATGTTTGCGAATCGCCTATCATGTTTACCAGCCGGAAGTGGTATTTGAAAAGCATTCTGGGAAGGTATTTTCCTAAAATACACTCATGTGGGAAAGGTCTATTAACAGAAATATAACATGTACAGTATCGACAAATGCACACCATGCAATTAATATAGGATTTAAGAATAATAATGGACCATTCCAGTTTTAGATATAGCCCGCCTATCTCTAGCTAAGCTCCACCCACACTTTGCTTGTGTTGGGATCGATCCCTGAACTCCCTGACTATCAATTTCCAGAAAACTATACAGTCATGTAAACTGCTGAATATTTTGACTTGTCTGGGTGTTTGCAGCAACAGCGCCCAGTAAAATTAGTTTCAAAATATTTGACTGAATGTTTATTAAATAGTAAAGACATACAATTCCTACGTGTCGGACTATTAAGTGTTTAATGCTTTAAACCTCGAATTTGTTCCAGAAAATTTAAATTTTCTCATAGAAAATGTCGATTTGCAGGCCAAGAGAAGACTATTTTTGGAAATTTACCACTGGAATGACTGGCTCGGTTATCGAGCCAGTTATTCCAGTGGTAAATTTCCAAAGATAGTCTTCTCTTGGCCTGCAAATCGACATTTCTCGAGACCACTGTAGAAGAATTTTTTGGCTGGTATGATGAGTATTACAGAGTTAAGATGGTCTAAATCGAGTCATTCATGCTGTAACTGACTATAACATCATCCTATGCATCACACAGCTGATTATGATGTCATATGATGGACGGATAAACTGGAAAGGTTCATTTAAGTACCGGGGAATATCTAATTGTTAATCCTGCATATTACATACACCTCAGAAACAACTTCACATGTTTCCAAAACAAAAACACAAACATTTGAGTTAGTAAAAAATGTTCTGTTGAATATTTTGAACATAATTGGATTGGAAGACATTGCTGCCAATATTCAATAGTACATTTTACCATCCTAAGTTATTTCTTAGCTGTACTGTAATCCAACACGAACCTGATAAATCTCTAATATTTTCCGACAATATTCCTCTTCTTTTTGTGTGTTGCGTCGGATACATTCTACAGTGCCCAGATTCATGTATGTCTCAGCTAGTTTAGGGTGATCCTCTCCAAGACTTTTCTTCTTTATCTCCAGGGATCTAAATGAAAGCAAGAATTTCGTAGAATTAAATGTCGCGCCTGGCCTCCTCGCTGCCGCTAAACATCTGAGTTCAGTGAGCTTGTGACCTCACTGTCATCACGTTTATACGTAACAGCATAGAAAACCATGTATCTATGGTATATTCGGATTAGGTTTGCGCGATGTGATTAAATAAAAAAAACGCGATTATTTTTTAAATAGTGAGTTTATATGATTAACAAGAGCTCTGCAAACGGCGCATAATACGCCACCATGACGACAAACCAATGAGAGCTTTCAGAAAATATTTATTTCTTCTCTAGCCCCAGACCAGTCATCCAAGATGGCCGCCGCTGACTGGCATCC
Organism: Chaetoderma sp. LZ-2023a; assembly: GCA_034401795.1. Taxonomy (NCBI): domain Eukaryota; kingdom Metazoa; phylum Mollusca; class Caudofoveata; order Chaetodermatida; family Chaetodermatidae; genus Chaetoderma; species Chaetoderma sp. LZ-2023a. Next base: position 148,968,081 of record CM067373.1, on the reverse strand, counting down.
ATAATGGATTTCGGATTATCGTAAGTTTCTTCACCAGACCTAGTCCAACCACTCCATGAAGTTTCAAAGCGATCCGATAAATGGTTAAGGAGTTATCATCCGGAATAAGAAAATCTATCAAATTTCTTTTTCACGAGTGAGATGACATACTTACCTCCCTAACACTCTTGATATACTAGTATATCGGCTCTAAATTCAATAATATTCAGAATTATAAAAAGTTAGGTGCCCCTAATGGGCAGGTGGAAGTACACAGTCAATGCACATGACAGACCCCACCCACTGCGCATACTGGAATTTCCGTTATTAAATATTGGCTGACATAGAAGCAACTATTCAAATAACCAAAGGACCAGGCGTCCGTGGGGTGGAGAGGCCGGGATCCTGTTAGGCAGGTAAGTATGTCATCTCACTCGTGAAAGAAATTTGATAAATTTTCTTATTTCACATCATGAAAACGTACTTACCTCCCTAACACTCGTGATAAAAACCAGAATTTGAAAGTAAATTTGGTGGGAGGGAGGCAAGGTCCTGAAAACGGCAGACCCTCGAAGAGACCAGGCTCTTTGAATTTTCAAGAGATTTTAAACATCTGAAATTGTGACTAAAACACAACCAGGAATAGAATTTTGCATCGGACAATCAACCGATGAAGAGAGATTGATCAAAAGGCAAATGCGACCCCCCCCCCCCTCTTTCTGAGGAAGGCTAGGAAAAAATGTTGCTCTAAATGACTAGCACGTTCTCTAATACTTAATGAAAGTATTACTAGACATTGGAAAAAAGAAGAATTGCTTCTATTTCAAAACTCTCTGAAAGAACCACAATTAAGAGATGTTAACCATCACCATATTAAATAAAAAATTACACCATTACCAAGACAAAAAACAAATATGGTCATATATACTGACCTCTGATGTCTTGGACGTGGCACTCATCTCTTCCCCCACCGGATGAAGAGAATTGTACAGCTAATAGTAGGGATACCCTACCAACAAATGTGATATTTGTAAATAGCAGAGGAGGAAACTAATTACAAACATATACCTCTACATTCTTTTCTTTTCTGAGGACTGAGACGGCGAGCGGGTTAGAAGTGTCACGAAGGTAATGGTCGGTAAAACTTGATTCAGTGCCACTGAGCTACTGACCTAATGTCTTCAATAGTAACACCATTAAATAGTGCCGTGGAAGTTACCACACCACGGACACTATGAGCTTTGGCTCTATCTACTTGAATTCCAGTGGCTGTCTTATGACAGAATTGAATACATTCTACTATCCATCTGGAAATAGTGTCTCTTGACGCCCTACCATGGGGTTCAATATATGACAACCATAGGGAACATGGGTCCGTCCTCCAAACCTGAGTTCTTCTCTTGTACTTATTTAAAGCACGGACAGGACACCATACTTTAGCACCAGGATCATATCTGGTTAAGGCAGGTAGAACAATAGGGTGACCTGGATACTTTAAAGATTGATTCTTAGCCAAGAAATTCAATCTTGGTAGAAGCTTAAGGCCTTCACCTGTAACAATATAACGGTCAGGTTCAGCAGACAAGGCATGAATTTCACTCCTGCGTCTGGCTGAAGCTGCCGCAACTAAAAATACAGTTTCAAGTGTCAATAATTTTACAGATATAGCACTAAGTGGTTCAAAAGGTTTATCACTCAAAACTTGAAGAACCAGAGAAAGACTCCATGACGGTGTCATTGGAGGATTTTTTGGTCTGAGATTGCCCATACCTTTAATAAGAGTATTTAAAACACTTACTTCATCACTTCCCCTCTTTGCCAAGCAAGGGATAACAGTCATTAATGCTGATTTGTATCCAGCAATAGAATTAGGCTTAAGACTATAGGCATCATACAGGTGACAGAGAAAATCAGCTACTACCTGAATAGATGCTTCCATCGGATTGATACATCTCTTTGAGCACCATTCTGCAAATCTGCTGATTTTATAATTATAAGCTCTGGGGGTTGACCCGCTTCTGGCTCTGGCCATGAAATTGGCTGCTTGCTCAGAAATGCCCTCCTTAATCGCGGACTTTTTGACAACATCCATGCAGTCAATTGAAACATTGACGGATTGTTGTGAAGGGTCTTGCCCTGGAAGATAATATTGTCCATCAGAGGCAGAGGAACCGGATTGCAAACCAGAAGGTCTAGCAGATCCGTAAACCATGATCGGCTTGGCCAATTCGGGGCGATCAGAAGCACTTGGCATTCCTCTTGTTTGATCTTCTGAAGAATCCTTGGAATTCCCTTCCAACTGATAGCTAGCGCATCTATTGCGATAGCGCTTGGATCTGCAATCGGAGAAACGTACATCGTCATCTTCGCATTCTTCTTCATTGCAAACAAATCTATGTTGGGCTTTCCCCAATGATTGAACAGGTGATCCGCCACACATTGATTTAGTTGCCATTCTGTAGGCAGAATGCTCATCCATCGGCTCAATGAGTCTGCTAACAGATTCAGCCTTCCCGGAATATGAACTGCTTTCAAGGTGATCATATGATCTATGCACCAGCAAAGCAGCTTCCATGTCATCATACAGACTGGGCGACTTCGTTCCGCCCTGGCGGTTTATGTAACTCACTACTGTAGAGTTGTCTGAATGGATCATCACAAATTTGTGTTCCAGGCTTAGAATTACAGCCCGTAATTCTAGCCTGTTGATATGTTCCTTTGACTGTTCCAGATTCCAAAGCCCTGATATAGTGGCTTCTTCCAGGCAAGCTCCCCATCCCTCCATCGATGCATCCATAAACATCGTTACTTCAGGGTGGGGAGGGGTCAGCATGACCCCAGCCAGGAGATTTCCTCTCTCCATCCACCAATGAAGGTGATGAATGAGAGGGTCCAACACTTGAATGCGCGAGTCCAGTGATCCTGAACTCTGCGTCCACTGAGCCATGAGAAACAATTGAATCGGCCGCCTGCGTAAGGCCGCCTGAGGAATGACTGGACCATTGAAACCATCAGACCTAACATTCTCAGATAGACTCATGCTAGAATATAATGACTGTTGCAAACCAACTGGATGTACGAGAGATTTTCCACTCTCTCCTGGGATGGATAAACATATCCTATCTCCAGATCGAAGAACATACCCAGGTAAACAAACTTCTGGGATGGAGTCAGCTCTGATTTCTGAAAGTTGATTATCCAGCCTAAATCTGTGAGAGTTTTCAAAACTATCTCCAGATTTGCTGTCAAACTTTCTGGGTTGTGTGCTTTCAGCAACCAGTCGTCTATGTAAGTGTGAGCAGCTATATTTCTCCTGCGGAGGTATGCCGTGATAGCAAGTACCACTCGAGTGAAGACCCTTGGAGCCGTCGAGATGCCGAGTGGAAGAACCTTGAATTCCCATTGGCGTCCCTGAAAAGCAAATCTCAGGAACCGACGAAAACTCCTTACAATTGGAATGTGGAAATAAGCATCCTTGAGATCTATTGATGCTGTGCACATCCCCTTCTCTAACCCCGACAACACCGATCTTATTGTTTCCATTTTGAAACTCAGTGTATCTATAAACTTGCTTAGAGGTTCGAGGTTGAGAATTGGTCTCCACACACACACACCCCACAAGAAACACGGTTGAATAGAAACACGGACAATCCTTCACCGGCTGAATTGCTTCTTTTAGAATTAGAGATTCTATCTCCTCTTCTATGCACAACCGCTTGTCTGGATCTCTTGGAATTTGAGTCCAGACCAGTACCAGAGACAGATGCAATGGCGGACCTTTTATCCATTCTGGACTGTATCCGCGCGAAAGCCATTGCAAGACTAAGCGGTCCTGAATTAACCGCTCCCACTCCTGAATGTGGCAAGTCAAATGACCTCCCACTGGTGCACCTAGGGTTGACGGGGTGCCCATAAATTTTAGAAGTGGGAGTGTCTCTGGTACAAGTGACAACACCCGAGTGGTACCTGTGGTAACCGGAAAAACTTTTAGCCCATCAGGCCCGGTTACCACGCCCAGCGCCATGTGCCCCTTGGTGCGCGGGCTGCTGTCTGGCTGGCTGCGCTTGAGGCGCTGGCTGAAGTACAGCAGCACGCTGCTGTTGGCGTGGCCGACGCGGTCTCTGAACCCGGCCAACCTGCTGGCCTCTGACAATGCCAGCACCGCCACGAATGTACTGCTGTCGAGCAGCCGAGGGCTGAACACGCACGTGTTCTCTGCGCAGTACTTCAAACCATGTGCGCAGCGCCCTCTGGTTGTTCACTAAAGTCACTGTCTCTTGGAGGTGCCGACAACCTTCACCTCCAAAAAGACCATGGCCCGCCATCGGCGCTTGCAACAAGCGCGACTTGAGCTCCTGAGACGGGCACAAATTGTCCAACGCAAAAGTGTGCCTCGTTCTCAGTGACTTTGTGACTGACCTAGTCAGACAGTCCAACGCCAGGTTGATGCCATCCTGGATGGCTCGCTGGACTGTCACAGGACTAGGTTGTTGCTGCACCGAGGCTGCTCCTACCCCGGATAGCAGCTGAGAGGCATGAGACAGCGCACTAATCGCCGCTCGTGAGCTCTCCTCGGTGTAGCGCATAGCGCCCGTGCACAACGCTGCCGTGTCAGCACGGGAACCCGGCCGCGTATCTTCCCCCAGAGCGGAGCGGTCGTCCGCGCTCGGTCTGGGCGCTAAGTCATATCGAGCATACTGACTAGCAGTAACCCGACATCGTCTAGCAACCTCGCAGGGGGGGGGGGCCTTCGCGAGGTGACCTATCGGTCTGATCGACTCCTCTGCCGCCGAGAACATATCCAAGATATGTTCAGCATATGGCAGAGACAGAGTCGTGCTGGCCAATGGCTTTGCCTGTAACCATGCCCGAGGGTTACCGGCGGCCGTCTCGTCCACGGAGAGCTCTGGTCTGACAGTGAGGAGCCACGCACGCGCTTCTGACCAGTCTTCATCCGTGGCTACCTGCGAATTGCCGACGAGCAGCGGGCCCTCGTCATCTTCAATGGCATTCGCAGGTAAGGCAGAGGAGGCGGCTATAGACGAACCTGGCTGCCCAGGGAATGTATACGGGCCCGCGAGGGCTGGCATAACATTCTCCATAGGCTGACCAGGCACCAAGGTCGCGCTTGTGTGTGGGGTATCATGCACACCAGCGCAGCCCGGAACGTCCGTATGAGACGTATGAAGAATTCAGAGGTTAGATCCCCTCCCCCCCCCAACTCTTTACAAATGACACATTTGTTAGTTAGCCTACAAATTGAACACAGATGGCAAGGGTGGGGGAAGAATTTAGCCTTCATAGGCTTAAGACAAGATGGACATGACTTCTGAAAGGGAAGGGATACAAAGACAATGAGTATTATAGTTTGCAAAACTGTGTTAATAGACTATTAGTACAAACAAGAACAAACTCGAGAAGACATCTACTTTTAAATATAGACAACCCTGATGGGACAGATGACTTCTCTAAGTAATAATAACCAACACAACCAGGATCCCAAATTAAGAAAGAGAGAGAAAGGAGTAATGACTAACTAGATATCTCTCCACCTTCATAATAAAGGGTGACAAAAACATCAAGGACTTTCTCTAAACTAAGATTATGATATCAAGAAAAGAGAAAAAACTCTGGTTGATTATGACATCAAGCCTCAATGCAACAGCTCCTTCAAGGAGAGGGGACATCAGAAATGAATGCAAGAAAAAATCTAGAGACTAAAGACATTCATTACTCCCGAATAATATAATACTTTTAAATATATATATTCTAGAACCCATGCACATACAAGAGAGAATACAGTGCAATAACAAATGGCAGCAGAAATTTGTGAATATTTTCAAATAATTAAGTGCCATAACTAATAAACTCCCTTATCCTGAGCACAGGCAAAACCATCCATTTCCAATAGAACAGAGAATACGCTTCAAAGTCCTCTGCCTAACCTATCAATGTATCATATCTACAGCACCAACCTACCTTTCAGAACTGCTAGAAACGCACACGCCAAGCAGGCCACTTAGATCTGCAAATCTAAACCTGCTTAAAATTCCGAAAGTTAAATCAAAAACCTATGGTCACAGAACATTTGCTTTTGTTGCTTCTACAGAATGGAATGATCTTCCAGCTAGTCTTAAATCTTCATCCACTCTAGCTATATTTAAATCAAATCTTAAAACGTTTTTGTTCCGTCAGGCATATCCAACTGTATGATCATTTTATTTTATTATTGTAAGCGCTTTGAGCACGCAATATTTGCGCGGAATTATAGCGCACTATAAATATCCTATTATTATTATCCTCTTGTGCAGGAGAAACGTCCATCCATCCGCCGAGACTCCTCCTCCAGAAGAACTGATGAGGGGGATGGGACAAAAGGAAGGAGATATTTCCTTTATTAATTTATTATCTCCAACCCTTAGACATATCACGATGATAAGTAAAAAAAGACACGTGAACAACCTTCGAGAGAAGAACAGGAGCCCTTACACATACATACAGTACAGACCTTAGTTAGCTTTACTTAAACGCATCCTAAAGCTCGTTTAAAACGCGTCTGTATGGCGTCATTTTCTCGTAGTGATTTGCTTAGACACAGCGCGTTTGGTAAAATCTCAATACGCATCTTGAATTTTATCTTGACGGGTTAGAATTTTGACACTACGGGCGTGACATTTTGAATGACGGGTTTAACTTTTTGCCCTACGCGTTTGAAAATTTTACGATAAATTAAACGCGCCATCAATTCCAACCACGGTTCTCCAGTTCTTTCGACGAGTCCTATGGCTAGAAGCAACCAGGTACTCGGTTCCTAGTCTAGGCAGACCCGCTTATCAGTACATGTTTTCTCCGTACATGTATCTCGCGTGCTTAGCAAACTTTGAGCGATTCGTACAACAGATTTTAACTTATTTACGTCAATTTGTGGCTGGATTTATCAGAAGATGCATTGAATTTAGTGTTTCTTCTCCAACTAGGGTTGTAATTTGTCAGGAGGTTAAGGAGGAGTAGCGTTTTGACAATTTCTGCTAAATTTTTCATAAAGTCAAAGATTTTCACACAAAAATTGACCAATCAAAATTCTGTATGCATGTTCGGAAGCCGAAAGCATTAGGGTCCTTCCAGCCAAATTAGTTTGAAATCCGCCAAGCTGTTAATGTATGTATGAGACACGGCATCACACATTGATGTTCTGGCCAAAAGGTCAAAATCACTGATACGCATGGCAACCATCTGCTGTCCGCCATCCATCCGTCAACTTATGTTTTTAAACATAAGTTGACGGATGGATGGCGGACAGCAAATGGTTGCCATGCATATCAGTGATTTTGACCTTTTGGCCAGAACATCATTGTGTGATGCCGTGTCATTATAAGGAGGCATGTGTCCATGTTTAGGACCAGTATGATCAACCAAACATGAGATATAAACAGAAAAGTTGAGCTAAACGCAAATTAGACGCCGCCGGGCGACGTGCATGGTATCACAATAGCTCATTTTACTCCATAGTTGAGATAAAAATGGCCTCTTGCACTCTATAGTAACCTACAACATTTGTTTGAATTCCATCCACCGCTTTCGGAGGAGTTGCATTACACAGAGACCGGCATGGATCGCTGTGAAAAATCTGGAGGTCTTAAGGGGAAATGATCTGTGAGAGCAGGGGTTAAAATTAACATGAGCGCGAGGTTAGCAAAAATTGACCAGGGCTAGTACAACTTGTAACTGACAAACCCAATGGTAACAATTTGACATGTCAACCATTTAATGGTCAAGGTGGTAAAAAAATTCCTCTATTGTGAGCAGAGCAAGACGACTATTTTTGGAAATTTACCAGTAGAATGACTGGCTTGATAATTGAGCCAGTCATTTCAGTGGTAAAATTTAAAAAATAGTCTTCCCTTGGTCTGCAAAGATTTGAAGGGCTATAGTAGAATCTAGTAATCACTAGTCCTATCTAAATGTAGTGGCTCATCTGGCTTAATTTAAAACTATTGAGAGGGTGTCAAATGATGTGCGAGTGTGGGCAGGACTATGGGAAATCTAGATAAATCTGGAAGACCCCAATCTCTGACTACATAAAATAAATGTTGTCAGCCAATCCACAATCATATGAATAACCCACATACCAAATTTGGTTGAATTCCACCCAACTGGGAGGAGATAGCATGTTGAATGGATGCAGACAACCTAATTTTTTCAAAACATGGAGATAAAGAAGACTTGAGGAGATTTTAAAGGTAGGTAGGTAATTAATTCAACGTCATCATACTAAAATTCAATTTTCTTTTGGATTGAGAAATTAGGCTACCACCATCATTTAACATGCCACATTGTTTTCAGGACCTGTCGGTGAAAGGGTTAAATATAGCAAAAGCTGGAATTGGCATGAGGATAAAACAGAAATTTAGATTTTCTAATGGATGGATCCACTTTTAGCTATGCCCTGTGCGACTGTGTGTTGGGATCAGTATGTACTTTGAATCCTGAATTCCAAATTTCATGGTAACTATAGATACAGCTAACCTGTTGAATATTTTGAAATTAATTTCAAGTAATTTGACTGGGGTCTGTTGTTAAATATTCAACAGAATGTTTACTAAATAGTAGACATACAATTCGTACAACTGACTCTTAAAAGTTCAACAGATTTAGCTACGTCAGCCTACATATGATGTAATTCATTATGACATCACATACTTAGCACTTTAACACTCATGCAGGGTTTTGCAGAGGCAGGGCCCTTGCACCATTTAGTGCTCTAAAATTCACACCATCCAATCATTACGTTCACACATAGTTCATTGGCCTAATGGATTTTAGGACATAGATATCTTCCATGTATGTACTTGATCCAACATTTGTCAAAATGACCCATGATTTCTTGAGGAAGTGGGACAGTTCACCCCACTAAGCAACCGGATCGGCAGAACCCGGCTCATATCATCCAAAACTGGTTTTTGCAGTGGTGTTGAGAAATATTTATTTGCAGACCAAGAAAAGGCTATTTTTGAAAATTTATCACTGGAATGACTGTCTCGATAACCGAGCCAGTCATTCCAGTCATAAATTTTCAAAAATAGTCTTCTGTTGTTCTGCAAATAGATATTTTCCTATCGGTCATTGGTGGTCTGACTTGAATCAGTCTTTCACTCTCCTGACATGCACGATTCACTGTCCCCAGCGGTCACTCACCTGGAAACACCAACTCTCCACCGGAAAACTTTGAAGTCTAGATGCTCTCCGAGAGCAGCTGAAGCGTTTCCAGGTATAAATAGGCTTAAGGGCTGTTTTGTTGTTTATGAAATTTAAATATTTTGTTACTAGTTTCCATAGAATTTTTTCTTTCAAACTTCACATCACCGGAGTTGTAACCACCATGCATGCCACCCAGAAAAATTAATGAATAACCCAGCATGCTTATCAGGTACCACTGTACCACCATGCATGTCACCCAAAAATATGAATGAATAAACTGGCATGATTATAATCGTGCTGGTTTATTCTAACAAATATTATCGGTGAGGTACGTGGTGGTATAGTGAATATCACTATCAGCAATGTACGCTGTACAAAGACAGAGTGAGATTATAGTAGCTAATTTATTATTGTGGCGTGAGACTGAGTGGTGGTAGTAAACACTTGACCGGGCAGTGCACCAGTATCATGATGTCAAAATACATTTAGCATTCTATCAGTATTTGTGTTGGTACACTTTTTAATAATTTATTACATAATGTACTTGTACCCACACAGATAGAATGCTATTTTGTCATGCTACTATTACAGTGCTAGGTCAGGTGTTCACTACCACCGCTCAGTCTTACTTATAGTTTTGCTCAATGGAGGAATCCAGTTTTAGCTATGCCCCGCCCATCTCTACCTAAGCTCGACCCAAGCTTTACCTGCATTGGGATCGATCTCTGTACTCTCTGAATCTCAAATTCCTGAAAACTATACATGTAAGCTGTTGATATGACAGCAACAACTTCCAGTCAAATTAGTTTTAAAATATTCGACATCATTTATATTAACACTTTAATGGTCATGCCGACCAAAACTGGCCTCTGTATGGCCTTGTGGAATGTCCATTTACAGGCAGAGAATAGAATTTTTGAAAATTCACCACAAATGCCTGGCTCAATGACCGAGCCAGTAATTTGTCATAAACTTTCAAAAATTGCATTCTCTTGGCCTCTAATTGGACATTCAATAAGTGGATATTAATTTTCCTAACCAAATTTGTCCATTAAAGGGTTAAATAGAATACATATAGTCTGTCATCAATTAAGTGTCTGTGAAGATTGACGAACTTATCTACGTCATTCATTATGTCATTGATTATGTTGTCATCATTATGCATCATGTAGTTGATTATGACATCATGATTGATGGATAAAATGGAAAGGATCATTATGTAATGCTTATAACTCCCGGTGTAATTATATTTGTTTCACTTTCTATTTCAGCTACTATTGAAACATAGCCAGACCAAAAACAAATGTTGCAAAAATAAATGTACAAAATCTGGAACAGTAGGACAAAAATTTGAAAGACCACTATCAGTAATATATGACCTGTGACCAGCAACATCATTCATCAACACAGACAGTACTTAGCATAACCATAAAACACCGCTGATCACCAGCATGGGCAATATTATATAGAACCAAGATAGTTTACTGTTGTTCTAGAGATTGGACTTGTATTGTTATTGATCATCGATAACAATACAAATCTCAAAATCAACAGTAAAGTAAACTTAATCTTTGTCCTATATAATATTGCTGATGCTGGTAATCAGTGGTGGTTTGCGCTACTGTCTGTGTTGGTGGTTGTTTGAGCAAACTGCATTATATCAATATGGCAGCATTCAATAACAATGACATTAAACTTTTTTAGGTGAATGAATAAACAATTTAATCAAATCCAAAATGACCAGGTTTGACTTATTTACTGTATGTAGGTAACGGTTGTATGGTGTTTTCATCATTTCTTTGATCTTCAGTGGAACAAGGATTGAGAATTTTCCTCCACTGTTAACAGCGGAACAAGGTAGATAAAGGTAAGTAAAGCTCCAGCTTTACAACCCTTGGCTGTCCAATATTTGTCAAGAAAAAGTAAATTGCTTAACCCTTTAATGGGTAAATTTGGTCAAGAAAATTCCAATTGTCTCATAAAATGTAAATTTGCTGATCAAGAGTATTCTGGGAGCCAGTCATTCCAGTGATAAATTTTCAAAAATAGTATTCTCTTAGTCAGCAAAAGGGCATTTCTCAGGAACACTGCAGAGGCTGGTTATGGCTGATTTGACCATTAAAGGGTTAATAAATGCCCATTTGCAAGCCAAGGCAATTTTTTTAAATTTAGAACGGTAATGACCAACTTGGTTATCAAGCCAGTTATTCCAGTGGTAAAATCTTAACAAAGTCTTCTCTTGGCCTGCCAAAGGTCATTTCTCAAGACAATTTGATTTCAGAGGCCAGTTTTGACCACTTACTGAGTCACGGTAAAAAAATAATTCTTGTTCTGCATATGGACATTTCTCAAGGCCACCACAGAACATGTTTTCAGCAGTTAGAGTGTTAAAGGGTCAATTGCTAAAATGTACAATTCTTATAACAGTGACTAACTACTAACTCTTGGTATGTTATAAACGAAATCTAGGATTTCTTTTTTCACGAGAGAGTTGATACTTACCTCCCTAATACTTTTGATATTGCTAAATATTGGCGTTCACTCAATAAAACACTCAGATTAAAAACAGTTAGGTGCCCCTACTGGGCAGGTAGACAGAGGTAGTCAGGCGGATGCCGGCCCCACCACCGCGCATGCGCCGACTACTACTTCCTCTGACTAATTTATTGCCTGACACACATGCAACTACTAAGAGCCTGAAGACCGAGCCTCTGTGGGGTGGAGAGGCCGGGTCCGTATCTAGGGAGGTAAGTATCAACTCTCTCGTGAAAAAAGAAATCCTAGATTTCGTTTATTTCACATCAAGAGTATACTTACCTCCCTAATACTTTTGATATTGCCAGAATTCAAAAGTGAATCTGGCGGGAGGGAGGCGAGGTCAAAAGACCAGCTCTTCCCTATACGCGTTTACGGCACTTAAAAACGTCTGAAAACTGTGTGAGAACACAGTCAGGATTTGACAAACCATCGGATAACACAACCGATGCATGAGAGATGACCGAATGTCATATGCGCTCCCCCCCTCCCCCCACTCCTGGGAGGAAGACTAGATGACCTCAATGTCCTATACGCTCTCTACGTACTAGTGCCACGTACTACAGGACAGAGACGAAAGTACTCCATTTTCGTATACTCTCTATGAACCACAATCTACACAAACCATCACCATATTAATAATAACGGGTAACGTGACAATACATTTAACAATGAACAACACATAAACAAGACTGACCTTCTTGAACTTGGAAGCTGTCATCACGTTCCCAGTAGAGAAGCCTGATGCAGTCCCGACAAGTGGTTGTTACCATTACTTAAATGTGATGTATATAAGCAACGAGGAAACGCTCCTCATAAAACATACAGGCAATTATTGTTTCAAAATCGACAAGGCGAGAGGATTTGAGGTGTCACGGAGGTAATGGTCTGTAAAACTTGACTCACAGTGCCACTGAGCCACGGACATAATGTCATCCACAGGGACCCCACTAAACAGGGCAGTGGATGCCACGACACCGCGGACACTGTGAGCCTTGGCCACATCAACTTGTCTCCCAGTGGCGGATTTGTGACAAAACTGAATACATTCTACAATCCACCTGGAAATGGTGTCCTTAGACGCCCTGCCATGGGGTTCAATATATGACAACCATAACGCTGACTGGTCGGTACGACACTCCGAAGTACGCTGTTTGTACCGGAGCAGCGCCCGTACGGGGCACCATACTTTAGAATTAGGATCATATTGACCTGGATATTTCAAAGACTGATTCTTAGCCAAGAAATTAATCCTAGGTAGAAGCTTAAGGCCTTCCCCTGTAACCACAAAACGGTCATCCTCGGCTGATAAGGCGTGAATCTCACTCCTACGCCTTGCCGAGGCCGCAGCAATTAAAAACACAGTTTTAAGAGTCAACAATTTCATAGAAATGGAAATAAGTGGTTCAAAAGGCTTATCTCCTAGTACCTGAAGCACCAGAGATAACCTCCAAACTGGAATCAGTGGTGGATTCCTTGGTCTTAGATTGCCCATGCCTTTAATTAATACATTTAATGTACTTACTTCATCACTCCCCCTGTTAGCCAAGCAAGGAATAACAGTCATTAAAGCTGACTTATAACCAGCAATAGAGTTAGGCTTGAGGCTATAGGCATCATATAGGTGACAGAGGAAATCAGCTACTACCTGAATAGATGAATCCATTGGATCAATACATCTTTTTGAGCACCACTCTGCAAATCTGTTGATTTTATAGTTATATGCTCTGGAGGTTGAACCCCTCCTGGCTTTGGCCATAAACATGGCCGCTTGCTCAGAAAAGCCCTCCTTAATTCTAGATTCCTTGACAACATCCACGCAGTCAATCGGAACATTGACGGATTGTCGTGAAGGGCCTTGCCCTGGAAGATAAGGTCGTCCATCAGAGGCAGAGGAACCGGACTGCAGACCAGAAGGTCCAGCAGATCCGTATACCACGATCGGCTTGGCCAATCCGGGGCGATCAGAAGCACTTGGCACTCCTGCTGCCTGATTTTCTGAAGCACCTTTGGAATCAGGATTGCTGGAGGGAATGCGTATGCATACATTCCCGCCCAGCTGATAGCTAACGCATCCGTTGCGAAAGCGCTTGGGTCTGGAATCGGAGAGACGTACGTCGTCATCTTCGCATTCCTCTTCGTTGCGAACAAATCGATGTTGGGTTTCCCCCAATGGACGAACAGATGATCCGCCACACATTGATTTAGTTGCCATTCCGTGGGTAAAACACTCATCCTTCGGCTCAATGAGTCTGCTAGCAGATTTAACCTTCCCGGAATATGAACTGTTTTCAAGGTAATTCTGTGATCCAGGCACCAACAAAGCAGTCTCCATGTCATCATACAGAGACTGGGCGACTTCGTTCCGCCCTGGCGGTTTATGTAAGTCACTACTGTTGAGTTGTCTGAACGAATAAGAACAATCTTGCCCTGAACTTTCTGTAAGAAATGTTCCAGGCCCAGGACTACTGCTCTTAGCTCCAGTAGATTGATATGTTCCTTTGACTGATCCAGATCGCAAAGCCCTGATATTGTGAACTCTTCCAGACAAGCTCCCCACCCCTCCATCGATGCATCTGTATACACAGTCACCTGAGGGTGGGGAGGGGTTAGCAAAACCCCCAGCAAGAGATTCTCTATATTCAACCACCATTGCAGGTGGTGAATTAGAGGCGCCAACACTGACACGTTCGAGTCCAGCGAACCTGAACTCTGGGTCCACTGTGTCATGAGAAACAACTGGATCGGGCGCCTGCGTAAGGCCGCCTGCGGAATGACTGGTTCCAATGAAACCATCAAACCCAGCATTCTCAAGTAAACCCGTGCCAGGACATGACGACTGTCGCACACCGACTGTATTAAGGAGATGAGTCTCTGAACCCTCTCCTGAGTAGGATAAACATATCCCGTCTCCAGATCGAAGAACATGCCCAGGTAAACAAACTTCTGGGATGGAGTCAGCTCTGATTTTTGGAAATTGATTATCCAGCCCAAGTCCGTGAGAGTTTTCAAAACAATCTCCAGATTGGCCGATAACGTTTCCTGGGTGTGTGCTTTTAACAGCCAGTCGTCTATGTACGTGTGGACTGCTATGCTTCTCCTGCGGAGGTATGCCGTGATCGCGAGAACCACACGGGTGAAGACCCGAGGAGCCGTGGAAATTCCGAAGGGTAATACCCTGAATTCCCACTGTCTGCCCTGGAATGCAAATCTCAGGAAGCGACGGAAACGCCTCTCTATGGGAATGTGGAAATAAGCATCCTTCAAATCTATTGAAGCTGTCCACATTCCCTGCTCTAACCCTGCCAACACCGAGCGCACAGTCTCCATCTTGAAACTGGGCGTCTCTATGAACTTGTTCAATGGCTTGAGGTTGAGAATCGGCCTCCACCCTCCGGTGTTTTTTGTTACTAAGAACACGGTTGAATAGAAGCCCGGGCACCTCTGCGCCGGCTGAATAGCTCCTTTTTGTATGAGGGAATTTATCTCCTCCTCGATACACAACCTTTGATTTGGATCTCTCGGAATCGGAGTCCAGATCGCACGAGAGACAGTCGCGATGGCGGGCCTGTCATCCAATCGGGATGATAGCCGACAGAAAGCCATCGCAAGACTAAACGGTCCTGAGTCAACCGCTTCCACTCTGGCAAGTGGTCGGCCAATCGGCCGCCCACCGGTCCACCTAGGGAGAGGTGGACATAAGGAGTGCGAGAGTGGCACTGTCTTCTCGTCCAAAAACACCGGAGTGGTTCCCACCGTGATAACCGGCCCATCAGGCCCGATTACCGCGACCAGATCCCCGCGCGCCACGCCCAGCACCGCGCGCACCTTGGTGCGCGGGTGGCTGCCTGACTGGCTGCGCCTGAGGAGCCTGCACCCCCTTCGCTGCGGGCCGAATCGCATGCAGCCTAGGCCGTCGCTGCGATGGTGGCTGGCCTCTGACCTGGCCACCTCCACCTCGAGCCTGCAGGGGACGATACGCAGGGGGTGCTGCGCGAACGCTCGCACGACGGAGCACTTCAAATTGCTCGCGCAGCGCTCTCTGGTTGTTGACCAGAGTCACCGTCTCCTGGAGGTGCTTGCATCCCTCACCTCCAAAGAGACCAGGACCTGTCATAGGCGTACGCAGTAGCCTATTGTACAGGTCCTGGGACGGGCACAGATTGTCCAAGGCAAACGTGCGCCTCGCCCGGACACTCCTGGTCACCGCCCGCGTCAAGCAGTCCAGAGCCAGGTTGATACCATCCTGGATGGCTCTCTGGACTGTGACCGGGCTTGGTTGGCGCGATGCGGATGCCGTTACCACCCCCTGTAACAGCTGGGAGACGTGGGACAGAGCAGCAATCGACGCTCTCCAACTCTCCTCCGCATCACGCAGCGCGGCATTTGCCGAACGCAACGCGTTCGAGCACAGGACAGCCGTGTCAGAACGGGAGCCTGGCCGCGCATCTTCGCCCAAAGCCGCACGGTCATCGACGCTTGGCTTGGGCACCACACCGTACCGCTGGTAGTCCAGGGGCACGATGCGGCAACGCCTGGCCACCTCGCGAGGGGCCTTCGCGAGACGCCCATTCGCCTTAATGGACGTCTCCGCCGCCTCGAACATGTCCACGACATGCTCAGCCAGCGGCAGAGATGGCATAGCGTTTGCAGTCGGCTTACCAGCTAACCACGGCCTGTGATCTCGCTGGCTAGCCGACTGCTCCACGGGCAGGTCTGGCCGAACACTCACCAGCCACTGGCAAGCGTCCGACCAATCCTCCTCCGTGGCTAGCTGTGAGCGCTCTACAAGACGGGGGCCTTCGTCTTCCTCCTGAGCGCACGCAGCAGAGCTTGACGGCGGGTATGCTGATACCGCTGGCAAGCCAGGAAAAACATGCGGCCCCGAAAGACCAGGCATGCTAAGCTCACTGGCTTGACCAAGAGCAGGCGCCGTGGTAGAGCGCGGGGCAGACACCGCCCCACCACGGCCCAGACCAGCACCAGCGACACTCTCGGCAAGCCGAGGTATGCGGTAACGCTGGCCTTCAGCACCGCCCAGGGTCACCTTCTGGACCGTGAATTCTACTCCTGCGTGAGTAGAACCATGGACCACGTCGCCTGCATTCCCCGCGAGGGGTGCACAGACGTCGTAGTCCATGGTCACGTCCCCAGACGCCGACCCTAGCAGGAAATCCTCTTCCTCCTGGCCAGAAAGGTTAGACTCCGGGTCAGCAAAGAGAGCTAACCCGGACTGGCCAGGGAAGGTGCCATAGGAGGCATTGGCACCCGCGGCGTGCGGATACCCAGGGTCTGATGAGCAGACCGCGGGTCCCTGCAACAACCGATGTCCACGGCCCCTCGGCGCGGCACCAAGCCTGCTGCCAGGGTCGTGGAACGCCCCCATCAACGGGGCCACCTCTGAATCGTTCTCAAACAACGGAATCGACCTACGGAAATTAGATTCAGAGGCGGGGATAACCTGCTCTGAAGCAGATGCTGAGGACAACAAAGGAGCTGGCCCAGGAAGCATGCTGCGAAGCAACTCTGGGACCAAATCCTTTATTGTCCTCTGCATCTCTCCCAACATTTCGGACCGGAAGGCCTCCATGTCCACCGCGGACGAGGCCTTCCTCTTACCCTTCTTCGAAACACTCTCTCTCTTCGCCTTCCTCTCCTCCTCCACGCCCTTCTCCTTTGCCTGCAACGACAAAAAGTCAGACATCAGTTCGCCCCCCCCATTGCTTACATACGTCGCACTTAAGCAGCGGTCCACAGGGACTGCAGCTGAAGCACAAATGGGGAACAAAGCGATCCTTCAGAAACCGGCCACAGGACGGACAACCAGGTCTTTGAAACAGGACAAAGGACGAGGACAATGAGTAAGTTAGTTAAGGTTAGAAACTCAAAACCAAACTAAAAGAGAGGGACAAGATCATAAAGATCAGTAATCAAGAAAAACCAGCGTTGGACAAAACTTTAAATGTTAATAAAGAGCAAGGCTGATTATGACGTCATCAATCCCTTGACAGAAATTAAATCGGTCCGCAACAAGCATCCAAGTGCAAGGACGAATTGTATTCGCAACTAGAACAACCTCACATGGATATTCAGACTACACACCATCAGATACCCAATGATAACAATGGTATAAAAGTCATTATTTTTTCTAATAATTCATATCACCTCATATCATTAATTAGATACCTGACACCTGGTATAGACAAACCATCCAACGTGATGCACTGGAGCACTCCACCAAGACTACGCCTCTTAACTCTCTCCACCTAAGGGGAAGGAATTGGATCAAGAGGGCAAAGTGAGAAGACCTTTATATCAAGCCTCCAACTCACTGAGCATAGATTTTTTGGTTAGATAACCTAACAGTATTAGTAGGAAATGGAACCGTGGTGGAGAGAAACAAACCCTCCTGTGCTGAGATGTCCACTAATAATGCAAATCCATACCTGTGGACATAAACACAAAGGGAGATTAGACTTATATAGCACCGAGTTGAAAAAACCAACTCAAACCGGCGCTCATCACGGTAAGCGCGAGTCCCGGAAACACATTACACCGGGGAAAAACTCGCTAGAATATAGTTGAAATCACCTGATAAAGAGAGATCCAGCTCCCTCCTCCGGAGAAGTCGCCCTTTCTGACATCTTTCTCTTTCTTTCCAGGTATATTCAGACTATTTTACACAGGTAAACGAGTGAAAACTTTTTAACAAGCACAAACGCATGTGAACTCTCTGCCAATAAATTAGCAAAGACGAAGTAGTAGCCGGCGCATGCGCGGTGGTGGGGCCGGCATCCGCCTGACTACCTCTATCTACCTGCCCAGTAGGGGCACCTAACTGTTTTTAATCTGAGTGTTTTATTGAGTGAACGCCAATATTTAGCAATATCAAAAGTATTAGGGAGGTAAGTATACTCTTGATGTGAAATTGGTATATCTAATCATGTTAGTTAGAGCTAATTCAATATAACAAACTTTAACAGTTAATTAAATTCAAACGGCACAAATGATCATGGTGAATGCACCAAATAGCCCAAACTTCAGGGCAAACTCTTTGTCACTGATTGGAGAAGTTCACTCAATCTGTAGTGTACCAGCTTCAAGTTCATCTTCAAGTCTTTCCTGTAGTGGTGGCTTCCTCATCGTCAAACATGTCATCATCAGAAGATTCACTGTCCCACACATTAGCCGTCTCACCATTACTATCAGTGTCTGATTCCACGTTTACAACGCCACGATGAGTGATATTTGGTTTAAAATATACGGCACAATATATAGCCAGTAATATACTATATACATGTACTGTTAGGCCCTATGACCTGACAGCGGCTGTTATGGTCATACACCGCCCTCAGACTTTAGCGCAGAAATCAAACACATTATTCATAGTTTCGCACATCCGGGTATCTTGAGATCGGCCGCCATCAAAGTTGGAGCAAACTTAAAACATGCTAAAGAGGACTGCCCATACAAACGCATCGTTTACATTTTCCATGAAGTTCAAACCATTAAATCCTGTGCCTGAGAATCTGTAATAACCCTGTCAGGCATCAGAAAACATGAAATCATGAGTGAATTTCGCAATATATTAAAGAAAATGTAATTAAGGTTTAATGGCCCATTGCTCGTAATGTTAAATTAGCCCCTCTGAAAATGACGTATCTCCCAGGGTATTATGGGAAATTTGGTTGTGATGACGTCATTGTGATTCTATGAATATAATACAGGGTGGGAATATCGCCTCCAACAAGGGAGTACTTCCACTATTGCATTAACAATTTCAACCGACAAGAGAAAATAATAAATTTGTTACGAATGTGTCAAAATTCTGGTGAATATTTTGAAACTAATTTGACTGAAAGCCAGCTTCCAGTCAAACTGCTTTCAAAATATTCAACATCATACTTATATAATGACTGTAAAAGTGGAATTCTGGGAATTCAGGTTCAAATGGGTAAAATGTGATAATTCATTGGTTTAGATTTGGGGCCTACTTCCCTGATAATGCAGGTTACTAGGCCAATATTGGCCCAGTAACCTGCATTATCATTCTTGTTTTAGTAAATGTGATGTCACCGATAATGAGAGTTATTGATTGTCGCAAGTGAGCCGCAGACACAAAATATATATATATATATAATATCCATTTCGTTTACCTCTGGTCGCGAAAAAACAATGTTGAAGATAAACAATCCGATAAACTCGATCATCGATGCGTGTCTTTGTTTACAATTTTCGAGATAACTAACTTCAAGCACTGTCAGTAGTAAGCCCGAGTTAAGATGCCGAAGCGGTCAAATATATAGGCATCACACTTTCTGATTGGCAGTTTCGTTATTCCGTGTTACTGTCTACTTTTTAGTCTGTGGCGTACACGAAATGTGCGTAGATTGATGAATTGCACACACAATAATATGTTATTTTCTAAACAGTTGACGCCATCTTTGCTAAATCTGATTAAATATGCGTGTATTCTTGACCAATCAGACGGTGATACCCGTTGCTGAAAACGGGTAATAACGTTATGTACTCGGATACTCCTGGAGTGTGTTCAGGAAGGCGAACGTTCGCATTCTACGTGGTACAGTGTTCAATTAATAACGGAACACATTTTTCGCGGTCCTGAATGCACCCCCAGGCACGGGTAAAACAATTATGTATGCATGTGCATGTTTATGTCAAAGCGGAGATTTTCGGTTACATATTATGTATGAAATAGTCAAATCGAAAACAACCGAATGTCAGGTTTGCAGATTTTGTAAATTGCTTCCCTTTCCGTTATAAGACAAATTTGGCATAACACTAGTCGCAACTGGTGCATACATTGTTCTAAAAAGTTATGCCTATTACGTCGGCTAAAATTAGACTATATTGTAATAAACCCATTTCAGAGAATATCTTGGTTTATTTATCCAGATTTCAAAAGAAATTGTGGATTGAAAATTTATTAAAATATCCGCAGTCATCACACTAGCTTCATACTCAGTAAAGAATACCCAGGTGCAGAGTTCACACACGTCCATTTTATACAAAATTACAATTGATTACGATGATGACATTTCGACAATTATCATTTACAGCCACAAAAAAAGCTAAAGGCGATGCATGTACTTAACACATATACGGCTCAAATTGCAATTTAAATTTACATGTACGGGTCCTAGACAGACTATAGACCGATTCCGCTTTATGTTTAATGACGCGTAGTAAGAATCTTTGTAGCGTTACTGTATACATTTGATTGCGCGTTTGACTTTTTCCGTGACAGGTTTAAAATATTTCATGATACGTTTAGCATATTGTAGGACGGGTTAGACTTTCCTAGGCACTGGGAAAAAATTTAACAAGGATTCCCAGCGCCTGAAAACACGGTACCGCCGAAACGGCCGCGACGAAAACCAGTAACAAATAAAAGTTACAAGTCTTAGATAAATATATGGAACAATATCACCTTAGTACATGAAGAGGAGGACTCCTCTAACACTTTTGTGTCAGCCATGATGGAACAAGATGATAAAATATAGTGAAAATTCTCAATAGAGCCTTTAAAGTTTTCCACAAGTTGATTTCAGCCAATATATTAGAAAACGGAAGTACCGGTATGCGCATGCGCAGTGGGTGGGGTCTGTCATGTGCATGACTGTGTACTTCCACCTGCCCATTAGGGGCCCCATACTTTTTATAATTCTGAATATTATTGAATTTAGAGCCGATATACTAGTACATCAAGAGTGTTAGGGAGGTAAGTATGTTCTCATGATGTGAAAACCAATTTTCCAGATGGCTGCCAGTAGCTGATACTAGTGGCCATCTTGGATTTCGGATCATTGTAAATTTTGATAGGTCTCTTCCCCAGACCTAGTCCAACCACCCCTATGAAGTTTCAATGCGATCCGACAAATGGTAACAGAGATATCATCCGGAAACCACTCTGGCGCAGACAGATGGCGCTATTACATAATACCCCAACAAATTTTTTGGTGGGGTATAAAAATTAAATAATCGAATAATTGTGAATAATTTCTCTTGCATACAATATTTCAAAACCTATCTTTTAATCCTTACCATTCTGATGTCAATATTCTATGTTTTACTGTGTCAATAGCAACGAAACTGGTGTACATTTTTCAACAATTTTGGTGGATTATATTGCTATCTATGACAGCAACATCTTCCACCAAATTTATTGAAAAATTATGATTTTAAGATTTTGACATCAGAGTGGTAAGACTTAAATACTCTTTAAAATTGACATTTTTCTCACCGATCGTATACAAGACCATTTGCAGGTCAAAAGAAGACTATTTTTTGGAAATGTATTGCTGGAATGACTGGATCGAGCATCGAGCCAGGCATTCCAGTGACACATTTTCAGAAGTAGTTTTCTCTTGGCCTGCAAATGTATCTTTCTAATCAGCATTAAAGCTTTCATCAATGATATAATTTGTTGTCGTGTCTGGGTAATTGGTACACACGTTGACTAATCAAATAATTGATCATGATTCTTTAAAGCAATAATATAGATGTCTAGAGACTGAGAACTGGTGCTGCCTGTGGCAGCAATAACCTCCAGTTAAATTAATTTCAAAATATTTAACAGATTTTTAAAGTTTTGGTGTTGTGTATTCAGAGTTAAACGTCAGAGTAATGTTGCCAGCATAGAGTACATACTTCAAATAATGTTCTCCCGCCTCGTCAATGTGGCCCAATCTGCGATGACACAAGCCCATGTTTAGAAGCACAAAACCCACCTCTGGAGGCAGTTCTCCAAAATAAGCCTTCTCATATAACTACAATAAAACACATCTAGCAATAAATACACACCAAAACTAAGCTCTTGCTATAGATAATATTTCATGAGTTTTGAATCAATCCTGCAAGCAGTTTCAGAGATTTTTAAAAACATTAAAAAAAATCAGCCAAGATTCAAGATGGTTGCCGGCCAAATTGGCCGATTGGCTTCGTTTGAACAAACTTGGATCTATATGCCCTACGGATGCTTCCTACCATATATAATTGAAATCGGCTCAGTGGTTCTCGGGAAGACGACATTTTAAATTTCCCACTGCTTTAGTAAGGGAGCTTTTGGTGGGAAAATGATCAAAGATGGCTGCCAAACTGTTTATCCGACAGCTTCGACCAATTTTGGCCCCAAAATCCATCAAATAAAAAAAATCCAATATGTCCGCCAAACACACTACATTTTGATTGGCCCACAGCGGCCATGTTTTTTGACAGGTCAACTTCCCTTGAACAAACTTTCATGACCCTGAATCCCAAATTTTGGCCCTATCCCATCAGCGGTTCTGGAGAAATTTTTTTTGCCAAAAATAGGTTATCCAAGATGGTCGCCAAACTATTTGGCCAAACAAGTTCCCTTGAACAAACTTGGTTCAGCTCTTGCCCTAGATGATATTTCATGATTTATGAATCGATCCCTCAAGCGGTTTTGGAGACGTTTCTAAAAATCAGCCAAAATCCAAGATGTCCACCAGCCAAATTGGCCGATCGACTTCGTTTGAACTAACTTGGATCCCTATGCCCTAAAGATGCTTCCTGCCAAATATAATTAAAATCGCCCCAGCAGTTCTTGAGAAGGCATTTAAAGAAAAAGTTGGACGGATGATGGACACACAACGGATGGTTGCCCTGGCATAAGCTCACTTGGCCAGGTCAGCTAAAAATGTCGAATTTTCCATACTTTCCAAGGCCTGGATTTCGGTTTCTTATAATTCCGTACCTTTCCAGACTTTCCATACCTGTGTACGGACCATGTGATCCCTGTCTCCATTCCGGTTCGCAGATGAGAGAATAAAATCAACATGATGCAATAAATTATTTTTTCATCGAAGCATTTGTTTAGTTCAATAAGAAATACATACGTTTAAAGCCTCAGTTAAGTGTTGAATAGCTTCCTCATACTGATTCCGTCCCATGCAGACATTGCCCAAATTGATCGAACACTCAGTGCACCATTTATCCTGGTCATACGGCACACGAGCATGCATGTTCTTAGACTTATTCAAGTAGTCTTCTGCCTGGAATAAACACTTTAATTAAACACTTATATGATCCTATATTGGCTAAGACGGTCAAAACCTGCCGCCGCAGTGGACGTAAGGGACGTCCGTCTGCAAGCCAAGATATTACAATGTGTGAAAATTTACCACTGGAATAACTGGCTCGATAATCGAGCCAGTTATTCCAGTGGTAAATTTTCAAAAATAGTATTCTCTTGGCCTGTAAATGGACATTCTCGATGAGAAAATTTACATTTTCTGGACAGATTTCATGAATTAAAAGAGTAAACAGTGTTTACAATCTTTACATACCTCTATAGACTAAACAAAATCATGGATTTCTTTTTCTACGAGAGAGTTGATATTTACCACCCTGATACTTTATGGTATTTCCTAAATATCGACCTAGCTTCAATAATACTCAGAATTAAAAAGAAACCGCCCCACTGGGCAGGTTACACAACTGACAGTCCAGCGGATGTGCAGGCCAAACTTGCACATGCGCGGGGCTGACTTATTCTATTCCGAAAATTGGCTGACCTAATTGCAACATAAAACGCTGATAGACCGAGCGTCTGTGGGGTGGAGAGGCCGGGATCGTATCAGGGTGGTATGTATCAACTCTCTCGTGAAAAAAGAAATCTGTGCTTTCGTTTATTTCACACCAAGAGTATACTTACCACCCTGATACTTTATGATATAGCCAGAATTCGTAAGAGAATTCGGCGGGAGGGAGGCGAAGGTCAGAAGACCGGCTCATCCCTGGAAGAGCAAGCTCTTGCTTTTGGTGCACAACAAACATCTGAAATTGTGTATGTAAACACAATCAGGAAATGATTTGGATATCGGATAACATGACCGATGTTGAGAGTAATGACCATTTCATATCCGCTCCCCCCCTCTTTTAAAGAGGGAGCTATGACCTCAATGTCCTATACGCTCTCTATGTACTCGTGCTAAAGTACTATAAGACATTGGACGAAAGCTTCATTTCGTATACTCTTAGATGGAACCACAAAGAACACAAAAACACCACGATTTAAGTAATATAAAACATGGCAAAAAATAACCATCACCAAATATAGGACTAACCTGTTTTGATGAGATTCCCTTTGATCACCGCTGGCGATGATAGGTACAGTACGGAAAAGCAGGGATTCCCCCACTAAATTGCACTGTGTGTGAGCCAACGGCCTTATTTACAATATTTACAATATACAGGTTTAATGTTTAGAAGCTCTCCCATGGGGTTCAATGTAAGATAGCCATAAAGCACTAGGGTCCGTCCGCCATTCCTGTGTATGTTGTTTATAACACCTTAATGCACGGACTGGACACCAAGCCTTTGAATTAGGATCAAACCTAGACAAAGCGGGTAAAACTATAGGCTGACCAGGATATTTTAAAGACTGGTTCTTCACCATAAGGTTAACTCTAGGTAGAAGCCTAAGGCCTTCCCCTGTCACCACAAAACGGTCTGGCTTTGCTGACAAAGCATGTATTTCACTTCTTCGTCAGACTGAAGCTGCAGCAATCAGAAAAACTGTTTTAAGCGTCAACATTTTCATGGAAATGGAGCTTAGTGGTTCAAAGGGTTTATCTGCTAATACTTGAAGTACTAATGATAAACTCCAAGACGGAGTCACTGGAGGATAACTGACATTAAAGCTAACTTGCAACCAGCAATAGAGTTAGGCTTGAGGCTATAGGCATCAAAAAGATGACAGATGAAATTGGCTACTACCTGAATAGATGCTTCCATTGGATTATTACATCTTTTTGAGCACCATTCAGCAAATCTGTTGATTTTATAATTATATGCTCTGGAGGTTGACTCCCTTCTGGGTTTTGCCATAAACATGGCTGCTTGCTCAGAAAAGCCCTCCTTAATTCTTAATTGTTGTGAAGGGACTTGCCCTGGAAAATAATATTGTTCATCAGAGGCAGAGGAACCGGACCGCAGACCAGAAGGTCCAGCAGATCCGTATACCATGATCGGCGTGGCCAATTTGGAGTGATCAGAAGCACTTGGCATTCCTGCCGCCTGATTTTCTGGGGAACTTTTGGAATCAGGATTGCTGGCGGGAATGCGTATGCATACATTCCCTCCCAGCTGATAGCTAACGCATCTATTGCGGTAGCGCTCGGATCTGGAATCGGAGAGATGTATGTCGTCATCTTCGCATTCTTGTTCGTTGCGAATAAATCTATGTTCGGCTTGCCCCAGTGGTTGAACAGGCGATCCGCCACACATTGATTTAGTTGCCATTCCGTGGGAAGAATGCTCATTCTTCGGCTCAATGAGTCTGCCAATAGATTTAGCCTTCTCGGAATATGAACTGCTTTCGGGGAAATCCCATGATCTAGGCACCAGCAAAGCAGTTTCCATGTCATCATACAGAGACTGGGCGACTTCGTTCCGCCCTGGCGGTTTATGTAAGTCACTACTGTTGTATTGTCTGATCGAACCAGAACACTCTTGCCCTTGACCTTCTCTAGGAAGTGTTCCATTGCTAAGACTACTGCTCGCATACCTAGCAGATTGATATGTTCTCTTGACTGATCCAGATTCCAAAGCCCTGATACTTTGTTTTCTTCCAGGCAAGCTCCCCATCCCTCCATTGATGCATCAGTGTACATTGTTAACTGAGGGTGGGGAGGTGACAACGTCACCCCCACCAGGAGATTTTCCCTCTTCATCCACCATTGAAGGTGGTGAATAAGAGGTTCCAACACTGACATCTTTGAGTCCAGGAAACCCGTACTCTGGGTCCACTGTGTCATGAGAAATAACTGGATTGGCCACCGGCGTAAGGCTGCCTGAGGAATGACTGGTTCCAAAGAAACCATCAACCCCAACATTCTCAAGTAGACCCGTGCCAGGACATAACAACTGTTGCACACTGACTGTATGAATGAGATGAGTATTTCTACTCTCTCTTGAGATGGATAAACATATCCTATCTCTAGATCGAAGAACATGCCCAGGTAAACAAACTTCTGGGATGGAGTCAGCTCTGACTCCTGTACGTTGATTATCCAGCCTAGATCTGTAAGAGTTTTCAGAACTATCTCCAGATTTGATGATAGACTTTCTTGAGTGTGTGCCTTTAACAGCCAGTCGTCTATGTACATGTGGATTGCTATGTGTCTCCTGCGGAGGTATGACATCCTAGCTTTGACCACTCGAGTGAAGACCCGAGGAGCCGTCGATATACCAAATGGGAGAACCCTGAATTCCCATTGGCGGCCCTGAAATGCAAATCTCAGGAACCGACGAAAGCTCTTCGCAATGGGAATGTGAAAATAGGCATCTTTTAGATCTATTGATGCTGTCCAAACTCCCTTCCTCAATCCTGCTAACACCGTTCTTAGTTTCCATTTTGAAACTTGGTGTGAGGATAAACCTGTTGAGGTTTGAGGTTGAGAATTGGTCTCTACCCTCCAGTGCTTTTTGTCACTAGGAACACGGTTGAATAATAACCCGGACATTTTTGTGCAGGTTGAATAGCGTGTTTTAGTATGAGGGATTGAATTTTTTCCTCTATACACAACCGTTGATCTGGATCTCTTGGATTTTGAGTCCAGATCGGAACGAGAGACAGGCGCGATGGCTGATTTGAAATCCAGTCGGGATGGTAACCGACTGAAAGCCATCGCAAGACTGAGCGGTCCTGAGTAATCCACTCCCACTCTTGCATATGGAAGGCCAGACGGCCTCCCACGGGTCCACCTAAGGATTGAGGTGGACCCGAGAAGTGCAAGAGAAGCCTTGTCTCTGGTGGTTGTCCTAGCAGCACTGGTGTGGTCCTTGTGAGAGCCGACCCATCAGGTTCTTCTCCCACGACCAGAATCCCACGCTCCTCTACCGCCGAGTCTGGCGGGTTGCGCTGGAGGAGCCTGCGCTCCCCCTAGCTGGCTTATGCTGGCATTGCCGAGGCCGACGCTGCGTAGGTGGTTGGCCTCTGACAAGGCCACCACCACCTCTAGCCTGCTGAGGGTGGAAGGTAGGGGGCGCTGCCCGAACACGCTCCCTGTGGAGCACTTCAAACTGCTCTCGCAGCGCCCTCTGATTATTCACCAGGTTTACGGTTTGTGTGAGGTGCAGGTATCCTTTACCTTCAAACAACCCTGGAACTGCCATCGGCGTCCGAAGAAGCCGATTGTACAGGTCCTGCGAGGGGCACAAATTGTCAGGGGCAAATGTGCGCCTCGCCCGTAAACTCCTGGTTACGGATCTCGTCATGCAGTCCAGAGCCAGGTTAATGCCGTCCTGGATGGTTCTCTGGACTGAAAGACGAGAAGTTTGGCGGCCCACGGATGCTGCTACTACCCCCTGTAGCAGCTGGGAAACGTGCGAGAGAGCCGAGATGGCTCCTCTCGTACTTTCCTCCGTGTCCCGCAGCGCGGAATTAGCGTTGCGCAGGGCGCTAGTGCACAAGGGTCCCGTGTCAGACTGGGACCCAGGCCGTGTGTCTTTGCCCAAAGCTGCACGGTCATCCGTGCAAGGCTTTGGGACGACGCCATACTTCTGATACAGATCAGAACTTATACGGCAGCGCCGTGCCACCTCGTGAGGGGCCTTCGCAAGGCGTCCTTTCGGCTGAATGGACGTCTCTGCCGCAGCGAACATATCAACGATATGCTCCGCATACGGCAGAGATGGCATGGTGCTCATCACCGGTTTCCCTCCCCACCACAGGCGCTGGTCCCGCTGGGAGGGGGGGGGGGGGGGGGCCGGTGGATCCACCTGGAGTTCTGGCTTGATGTTCACCAGCCATTGGCAAGCATCAAGCCAGTCCTCCTCAGTGGCCACCTGTGAATGTTCGGCGAGCCTAGGGCCTTCGTTATCCTCAACCACATTCACTGGTGGGGTAATGGCCGGAGCTGAAGATACTCCTGGATAGCCAGGGAAGCCATACGGACCGGCAAGGGCCGGCATGGCTTGCGCCGTGGCTATTCCAGGAGCCAGATCTATGGCATCATGGGGGCTAAAGGCATGACGTCATAGTCCGGGCCTTCCTCACGGTAACTCTCGGCAAGCCGAGGGATACAGTATGGATGGCCATCGGCTCCTAGCCAGCCTAGGCGGTGAGCCGTGAAACCTACTCCAGAAGAAATAGTATCATGGAAAAGGTGGGCCCATGGGTATCCATTTCCGTGGCCATCGGCAGGCCATAACAGTGCCCTCTTCTTCCTGCCCAGAAAGATTAGGTGCCAAGCTTGAAAAGGGATCAAGCTCAGCATGGGCAGGAGGGGTATCGCATGAGGTGCTGATACCCTTAGCCTTAGGCTGCTCTAGAGCACTCGATAAGTGAGCGCCAGAGGCCATGGCTTTCTTCGCTCCCGGGTCCACGGGTGAGGCAAGCCTCAACGCCGGACCAACAGAAGCCGTCTCTGGGTCTATAACGAAAACTGGTTTGCTAAGAGAACCAGACCCAGAGACGGGAACACTCTGTCCTGGAGCAAATGAAGAAGACAATGAAGAACCTGACCCGGGAAGCAAGCTGCGAAGCAACTCCGGGACAAGATCCGTGATCGTCTTCTTCATTTCTCCCATCATTTCAAGACGGAAGGCCTAAATGTCTGGCATGGATGCCTTCCTCTTCTTACCACACTCTTTTTCCAGATGCCTCTTCTCGTCTGCCACGTCTGCATGTCTTTCACCTGCTGATTGAAAAAATCAGTTAAAACCTCCACCGGCCACGACTCACACACATGGCAATTTAGAAGGGGCCCACATGTACTGCACCTAGTGCAGTCATGAGGGAAAAAGCGGGCCTTCACGAAACGGTGGCAGGAAGGGCATTTGTTCTCAATTACCATCTGAAATGACACAAAATGGAAACAATTAGTTTTTAGTCATGACGAACCAAAAAACCAATTGCAAAAGGCTAATAAGACCCATAAGGAAAACTTTGAACCATCAAATGAAAAGATAAGCCAGGGCCATAAAAACAAAACTATAGGCCTGACAAAAGGTGAACAAATCCTAAAACTTCTTATACTTATTTAAGAAGACAAGGGACATTAGAATTTGAACTAGAATACTTGAGAGGCAAATTTTTAGACTTCACAGCTCAAAACAAAGATTCATCAGTAATTGAACTTTATAGAACACAATGAACCTATGCAAACCATCAAGAGAGATAAATAACTCAACACTCAGTCAAAAAATTTCTAAAATTTCTAGAAATAAAATGACTGAAAATGATCCTCTCTCCTAAATAAAACCTCATAAGATGACTTCTGAGGACGAGTGAAGTCTGAAGTCTGAACAACAACAGGAATACCTGATCCCGAGTCCAAAACCATGTGGTGGGGGGGGAGAATGTGGAAAAATTACTTCTTATGGTAATAATTCCCTCAGCAAACTCATAATAAATTAGAAGGACCCAGAAACCAAGTATAAATATTGTTTTAGAGTAAAGGATACACTTCAAATATCAGCTCATGTGTCTGAAAAACAAAGCACAACATGCGTTAGCTAATATATAGCCCTCCCCATAAGAGCTAGCCTAATAAAGACGTATCCACGAGTTAGCGCGAATCCCGGAACCACCATCCGAGTCAACACGTAAATTTTTTATCAATAAATTTACTAAAGTACACCTGATGGCTTGGACCGGGGGGCATCCTCCGGCGACTTGGCAGCGTCAGACATACTAATAATCAGTCAAAACAAGTCGCAAAACAATGGCAGGTCAATATTTTAAGAAGAGGAGTCAGTCCTGCGTATGTGCTAGTTTGGGATGCACATCCGCTGGACTGTCAGTTGTGTAACCTGCCCAGTGGGGGCGGTTTTTTTTTAAAAATTCTGAGTATTATTGAAGCTAGGTCGATATTTAGGAAATATCATAAAGTATCAGCGTGGTAAGTATACTCTTGATGTAAAACAGGTCTGCTTACTGTACATAGGAAAATGTCTTTATACTAAATGGTCTGAACAAGAATTCTATCCTGCTCACCGCACTGTGATAATAGAGCCGCACATGTTTGCATGCATACATTAAATTTGGTTACTGTATGTGCTGTCTTGAAACAACAACCCGGAATAGAATCACCGACAGAGACAGGGTTTCTGATATGCAGGGGCCTTTTGATGGTATAGACCCCCAAAATGCAAATTGGGACCCCTAAATGGTGTGGCAGTGGGTCCCATGGGACCCCCAAAAATCTTGTATGACTTAAATGCTAATTAGTTTTACAGGTTTTGCACACACATATAGGGCTGCGCGGTTTGGCTTACAGCCATATCGGTTTCGATATGACTTTTCATATCGGTTTTAACCGAATATCGGTTTTATGGACATGAAACAAAAAATGTAAATGATAAAAATTAGCACGAAAACAGAACGTATTTTCACGCCCTGATACATTCGTAACGTTTTACGCCTTTAAAGCTTAATATACCTTATAATATCCATCAACGCGGGAGTGAAATTATTAATTAGACCGCCTAAATATTACTCACAGTTAAATAAACATCGTTTATTTTGTCAAAATTAATCATAAATCAGCAAAACGTGTTGCGAAAAGACGTAAATCACGCGATTGTAATTAATTATGATGTAATTATCTCCCTTTCTTCTTTCATTTCCAATTCGGCCTGAGGACGATATCATGCCTTGAAGAAAATATTAACTGTAATATTGCGATCGCGAATTTCATAAGTTAATATGATATTGTGTATAGACGATAACGTTTTAAAAACGGTTTGAGTAATAATTTTATTTAAAATTATATCCTAATCAGCAAAATGTATTCAGCATTATATTTATTGGCGAGATTTTGATGCATTCGGGCGATTTAGTATTGGGACGACTTTGCACTATGTTAATTAGCCGGTGACGTAAATAAAATGGATGCCGTTGTTTAGAAATGTTTTCCCCGATACAAATTTTAATGACTAATTCCCACATTAGCATTGTGTTTTATATTGCAAATTTATCTGAGACTACCGGAGAAAAGGCGAATGGATATTTATTTAATTAATTCGCTGCTTGATTTCTCTCGGCGTACATCGAGTTACATGGAGTTACACAATATGCGCTATTGGGGCCACGTTCAATTATTAGTTTCCCCGAACATAGCTTAATGGAAAGTATGGCCATTATTATTCATTACGCTTTTCATGCTCGTTAGGAACTTTTATTTTTAACAATCCTGTTACGAAAAACCGAAAATATGTTCATATTCGGTTTTTCGATATTTGTTTTTTATAATCGGTTATGAAACCGTCAGTGCAGGATATCGGTTTTAAATATGGTATCGGTATATCGCGCAGCCCTACACACATACCCACAAAAACTAGCATAATGGACCCCAATAATTAATAGCTGTGAGCCTATGGTACCCATAAATTCAACATGGATCAGAAAAACTGCACAGGAATCCAAAATTTCAGTTTGAGACCCCCAAATTCCAGTTTGGGACACCCAAATTTCAGTTTGGGACACCCAAATTTTGGATTGGGACACCCAAATTTCAGTTTGGGACACCCAAATTTCAGATTGGGACACCCAAATTTCAGTTTGGGACACCCAAATTCCAGTTTGGGACACCCAAAATTTCAGTTGGAAATTTTGCGATTACTATATAACTCTGCTTTGACGGGGGTACAATAAACTAATTATACGATACCTCATCGTACTTTTCCAACTTGAGATACAAGACACCGACTCCATGAAATGACATGGCCAGATTTCTCATATCCTTCCAGCTTTCTGGAGAATCACTGTCATCCAAGAGCCTGTGTAAATAATAGATAACAAGAGTAATGAGAGATTGCAGACACTCACTCCCTTGTTTTTGTCACATCTAAACCGTATAACTGATGTAAAGAATTAAAAATTTTAAAATTAAATTAAACGATGAATCAAAAAAGCATCCGCTTTTGTTTCTATGAGAATTCTTAATACTTACCAGATGTACTATTATGATAATGTCTATTATCTAGTCTAGCTCAAAATAAACAATTAAAACTCTGCACTCTCCTGGTCCTGCCCATACTGTGTCCGGGAATAATCATAGCCCCAGGTACCGAGTCAATTCCCAATCACAGTCAGATTCGTCTTATATTTGCCTTGACAAACAGCGAAAGCAGCTCAGCCTCACCTCAGCGGGGCGGCTGAGGCAGGGCCATAGTACATCTGGTAAGTATTAAGAATTCTCGTAGAAACAAAAGCGGATGCTTTTTTTATTCTACTTCGAATAATACTTACCAGATGTACTATTATGATAAACTCCGGATTTCAACAGCCAAGAAATACCGGTGGGAGGAGGTGAGGCTTGAACCAGCACTCATCAACCATCCAACAGAGAAGGTTGTGAAGAGACTAGAACCCTGGCATACGCTTGGGTTCTGCCATCTGACTCATAGTGTTAAACTTCCATGGTCTAGACCACGCCCCCCCCCCCCCCCCCCCCTCTTTTGTCTGCACAAAATCTAGAGGGCTGTCGAAAAAAGGGGATGCAACACCCACCAAAGGTAGAAATCAGTAAATGACGACTCGGCATGCCATTGTGCTACAGACATCACCTCCTCTAATGAGACACCCTTAAAAAGGGCCAATGATGCTGCTAATGCTCGGACCTGATGGGCGTTTGCACGATCAATCTGCTTTCCTGTAGCAATTTTGTGTGACATCTGAATAGCGTCAACTATCCAACGAGAAATAGTATCTTTCGAGGCGCGCAAATGAGGAGCTTTGAGACATAACCACAGGGATTTCGGGTTATCTCTCCACTCCTCAGTACGTTTCTTTATACATTTTCAGACATCTGACATGACACCAAGCAGAACAGTTTGGGTCATGCCTAACTAAACCTGGCAAATGGATCGGTTTACCTGGATATAAATTAAGATATTTGCCAGGAAACAAAGACGTGGAAGTAGTCTTAAACCTTCAAAACAGTCTTGCTCGGCAGATAGCGCATGAATCTCGCTTCTCCTTCTCGCCGACGCTGCTGCAACTAAGAAAACTGATTTAATAGTTAACAGTTTAATATCTATAGATCTAATCGGTTCAAAGGGAGCATGCCCTAAAACCTGTAGAACAAGAGATAGATTCCATGCTGGGATAGGAATTGGTTGTCTAAGTCGCAGATTGCTCATTCCTTTAATAACTTCATTCAAAGTGTCATTCTCCACTCCTTCAATGGCCAGACTGGGAACGACTGAAGCTAATGCAGACTTTTATATTTTGCTAGGGTTGAAGGTACAAGTTTTTCAACTTCGTATAAATGACAGATAAAATCTGCTACGTGTTGAACAGATGCAGACAAGGGATCAATATCTCTTCCCTGGCACCATTCTGCAAATTTGTTGATTCTATAATTATATGTTTTGGTGGTTGATCCTCTTCTGGCTGAAGCGACAAACTTTGCTGTTTGCTCAGAAAAGCCACCTTCAATTGCACGCTGCTTGACAACATCCATGCAGTCAATTTGAACATTTTCGGTCTGTCGTGAAGACACAGACCCTTGTTCTGAGTGATTAGATCCATTCGTTCTGGAAGAGGGATTGGATTGCAGACCAGACGGTCCAGCACATCCGTAAACCATGATCGGCCTGGCCAATGAGGGGCGATCAGTAGTACTTGGCATACTCCCTCTCTTATCTTTGCCAGAACTTTCGGGATAAGAATCGTTGGAGGATACGCATATGCGTACATTCCTTTCCAACTTATCGCCAGTGCGTCTACTGCTAAGGCTAGCGGGTCCGGGATCGGTGACACGTATGTGACCATCTTTGCGTTTTGATTCATCGCAAAACGATCCACATTTGGTTTGCCCCAATGTTTGAATAGAACCTCCGCTACCGATTGGTTGAGCTGCCATTCCGTCGGACGACAAACCATCCTTCGACTGAGTGCATTTGCTAAGATGTTCATATGAATGAGATCAACTTGATCATGTGTGACAAGAACAAAATGTGTGGGACAAACTAAATGCATTTTCACCATCAGGATTCACAATTGCCTAATGCTCCATTGCAAATTTCAATAAAAGCCTATGTTATGATACTTCAGTACTTAGACATTCTACGCAAGGAGGACATTCCACGAGTAATGTTGATGTTAGAATAATACAAGCCCTCTCCTCAGACCCAGATGATCCAAACACCACTGTTTGGAGAGAGGCAAAAGAAAGCCATTAGCTTCCGCCTCACGTCTTAATTAAGCAAAATATTCAAATGCTCTGCTTTTCTACAGTGTTAACATGAAAATGATATATTCAGCCTTAAAGGATAACTAACCATATCTCTTGACAGATATCCAGGTGATCTAATATGCCCCTCATAAACTATGCAGGTAGTTTTAAGCATTTTTATCATGCTGCTAAAGAAAGATATTCAGGCCCTAGTAGCTACATTTCTACAGCCTATGATGATTGTCATGATGTACTTTTCAACCAATCAGGAAGAGCCTAATTTGCCTGCCTCGGGATATATGCTGAGTCATAGAGGTGCCAGCTATAGCTTAGCAATGTGGTATAAAGGCAATCATACAGGTAAGCTTTTGAATATTATGAAACTAATTTGACTGGAAGTTGTTGCTGCCATAGGCAGCAACAACTTCCAGTCAAATTAGTTTCAAAATATTCAACGAGATGAGCATTACATAATAAAGAATGTAATGCATTGGCACTTACATGACATCACACACTATTGCTTGAGGAGACAAAATGGTGGTGACCAATGTTCAACATTTACGCGATATTACAAAGCAGA
Organism: Chaetoderma sp. LZ-2023a; assembly: GCA_034401795.1. Classification (NCBI taxonomy): domain Eukaryota; kingdom Metazoa; phylum Mollusca; class Caudofoveata; order Chaetodermatida; family Chaetodermatidae; genus Chaetoderma; species Chaetoderma sp. LZ-2023a. Next base: position 148,932,615 of record CM067373.1, on the reverse strand, counting down.
TAATTGTGATACAGATAAGGGAATGTGACAGAATATGAATGATTTGGAATACTATAAACCATAATCTATCGGTGCAGTATAACATTTGAGATGAGATTAGCGTCCCTTTAATCTTAACCAAAGATCTTTGACTAATCATGCTAGTGAATGCTCATTTACAGGCCAGGAGAAGACTATTTTAGAAGGATTTTTGAAGATGTGTCGTCATGACCACTGCAGAAGCCATGACGACAATTAAACAGTTAATTTGTATTGGACTAAAACAGTATTGTGCAAGCGAACGTGTGTATGTGCGTGCATGCATGGTTGCATGTGCAATCTAGAGTGAGTGGTCTAGTATCTAAGCCGGCACTGATTGACCTATTTAAACATTATCATACTTGCTACGATAGTCCATTACTGCCTTGTGGAGTGGCTCCGCCTCCTCGAATCTTCCTAGATCCACATAGAGACATGCCAATGAGTATAAAGTGGAGTGGAGCTCCTTTTGATGTTCCTCCTTTAACGTGAACTGATCCTGAATGTTATACTGCATTAAAATAAAGAAAACATAGAATTTATAAGTGTATTATATAATATAGCAATAGTCAGTCATGTTAAGCTTGCACGATTCTTGCATTGAGTGATCACGATCGATTACCTAAGAATAATCATGATTACTCGATTAATCAGCCTGGGTACAAACTAACCAGACCTAACTACAAAGACTTATAAATTATAAAGGCTGCAATGGTGTTTAGAAATGCTCATTTGCCAGACAAGAGATTATTTTTGAAAATGTATCAATGTAATGCCTGGTTCAATGCTCGAGTCAGTCATTCCAGGGATACATTTTCAGTCTTAAATTGGCCATACATTCACTGAGCTAATGTTAATTTTCGTGACCGATTTCATTCAGGAATAATTAAAAACTATGATTTGGAATATTTTATGCAGTTGAAATAATTCACAATTATTCGAATATTTAATTTCTATTCATATAAATTCACGATTTAAAAATTAATCACGTAATCACGTTAGCCTAGTTGCCTGCAGCCATATGACTTCAAAATATTTAACAGAATAGTCCTACATCATGAAGGAATTTGTTGTTGCTGGGGTGATGATTTAATGGTTAAGAAAGAACAGAATGTGGTACTTTATCAGACTCATCTGCCATATACACACATCACTATATCCTATACATCATCAGTCATCTCCGTATTTGCTAGCCAATGATCTACTGGGCATTGAAAGTTTCATCACGCACTCTTGGATCATACAGGGAAAGCTGCCAAGCTGGATGCTTACTGAAAAATGTATTTAACCCTTTAACACTCATATCAGTTTCGGCAGTTGTCTTGAAAAATGTCCATTTGTAGTCAAGAAGAGGATTTTTGAAAATTTACCACCAGAATGACTGGCTCATTAACTGAGTCACTCATTCCAGTGTAAATTTTCAAAAATAGTATCCTCTAGGTCTGCTAATGGACTTTTTCTATGAGAAAATTGAAATGGAGAGATAATGGACCATTCCATATTTAGCTATGCCCCGCCCATCTCAGTCTAAGCTCCACCCACACCACGCCCGTCTTGGGATCTATCTCTGAACTCCCTGACTATCAATTTCCAGAAAACTATACATGACATGCAAGCCAGGGCTTCAGAAACAGAATTTTCCGGCCGGACATGCCACTTCGGGGGGGGGGGGGGGGGGAATTGGGGGAATTTGGTTTTTTAACCCTTTAACCCTTAAATTTGATCATAGAAATTGTTCATTCGCAGCACAAGAGATGAATTTTTGGGAAATTTTACCACCGGAATGACTGACTCAATTATCGAGCCAGTCATTCCAGAATTAAATTTTCAAAAATAGTCTTTCCTTGTGCTGCACGTGACTATTTCTCAAAACTACTGCAGAAGCCATTTTTGGTTGATAAGAGGGTTAAGAGCAGAAAGGTAATAGATACACATGTTTTCCGGGTAAACAATTGTACTAAACAGATTGTCACTGCTGTACTGTATATGCTAGACAGTGGTTATAATATTATAGTCAGTGCTAGTGAGCTAGTATTACACGAAAAAACATGGATACATACAAATCAAACAATGTTTTATATTGTTTGGATATCTTTTACACAATATCAAATGTCACCCATAAATGCAAGATGTAAAATGGCTGTCAGACACCGGTAGAACTCGGAAATAATCATCAGTTTCCGGAACCAGGAAGTAAAATGACAAAAACAACCTGTCTCGCTATCCGTGGACAGTCACGGCCAATTACAAACCATTCTGCTTGTAACCACCTATGTATGTTTGCACAGCGATTAACGCCTTAGTGCTGCTTGTACTGGTCATTTGACCACCGGAAACAATAATAGACAGCCAGGGCAAACATTACTAGAGCTCATAGTAGCATAACGCTTAGTATACCACATCATCAAATAGGAATGTCATTCATAAATTAGTGTCATTCCAGTCAGTTCAGAGCAAGCCATCCAATCAGAATAGAGGAATACCATGTCATTGCGGCTCAGAGTGGTAATAAAAATGTGTTGTAATTGTTCATTGCGTAGGCAGACCAACAACAAGAGGCGATAAACATCTTTAATTTTGATAGGCTATGGTGAGACTTTCTATGGACAGTACTTCACCGCGAAGTAGCTAGGGCTATTGTCAATTCCACGTTTACTTGGATAGGTGGGTAAATGCATAAAAATATAAGCCAGAAATTGCTGGCAGAATTTTTTTTATTCACAATGATTTAAGAAAATACATACATTGCTGTCCGACTGGACATCACATTTACCAGTCATCGAAGACAATTCTCGGACATGTGTGGACAATATGGACATTTTTGAAGCCCTGATGTAAGCTATTGAATATTTTGGAACTAATTTGACTAGCTGTTGCTGCCTATGGCTAGTTTCAAAAATATTTGACAGAATGTATATTAAATAGTAAAGACACAATTCGTACGTGTCAACTATTAAGTGTTAAAGATGAACTATATCGAATCCTTCATGGCGTAATGATTATGATAATACACATCACTTAGTTAATTATGACGTCAGATGATCGATGGATAAACTGGGAAGGTGAATTGTCTTGATTTCTGCAGACAGAACTTATTTCTACGTGTCCTAAACGTGGTGTCAGTCAGTTACAATCTCACCATGCCTAGTTCATACTTACTGCAGCAAATGCATACACGCACGCACGCACGCACGCACACACACACACACACACGCACACACACACACAACCACACACATATATACGAAGTATTTTTATTTACACACCAATAGATCCTTGAGTCTGAGTAGAACATAAACGAAATCAAGGATTTCTTTTTTCACGAGAGAGTTGATACTTACCTCCCTAATACTCTTTGATATTGCTAAATATCGGCTTTCACTCAATAAACACTCAGAATAAAAACAGTTAGGTGCCCCTACTGGGCAGGGAGTCAGAGTGCAGTCCGGCGGATGCCAGCCCCACCACCGTGCATGCGCAGACTAGCACTTCCTCTGACTAATTTATTGGCTGACACACATGCAACTATAAAGAGCCTGAAGACCGAGCCTCTGTGGGGTGGAGAGGCCGGGTCCGTATTAGGGAGGTAAGTATCAACTCTCTCGTGAAAAAAGAAATCCTTGATTTCGTTTATTTCACTTCAAGAGTATACTTACCTCCCTAATACTCTTTGATATTGCCAGAATTCGACAGGGAATTCGGCGGGAGGGAGGCGAGGTCAAAAGACCAGCTCTTCCCTATACACTTTACCGCGTTTAAGGCACTTAAACTTCTGAAACTGTGTGAAAACAGTCAGGATTTGACAAAACCCTCGGTTAACACAAACCGATGGATGAGAGATGACCGAATGTCATATGCGCTTCCACCCCCCCCCCCTTTCTTGGGAGGAAGACTCGAATGACCTCAATGTCCCATATGCTCTCTACGTACCAGTGCCATGTACTATAGGACAGAGACGAAAAGGCACATAAACACACAAACCATCACCATATTAATAACAAAGGGTCACGTGACAATACAATCAACAATGAACAACACTGACCTTGTTGAACTTGGCTGCTGACATCATCTTCCCAGTGGTGAAGGCTGATGCAGTCCCAAAAAGTGGTTGTTCCCATTAATTAATTGTGATATATATAAGCAATGAGGAAACCTCATCGAAAAAATACACTTAATTATTTTTTCAAAATCGACAAGGCGAGAGGATTTGAGGTGTCACGGAGATAATGGTCTGTAAAACTTGACTCACAGTGCCACTGAGCAACCGACATAATGTCATCCACAGGGACCCCATTAAATAGGGCGGTGGAAATCACTACGCCGCGGACACTGTGAGCCTTGGCCATGTCAACCTGCTTACCGGTGGCGGATTTATGACAAAACTGGATACATTCTACAATCCACCTGGAAATGGTGTCCTTAGACGCCCTGCCATGGGGTTCAATATATGACAACCATAACGCTGACTGGTCGGTCCGCCACTCCGAAGTACGCTGTTTGTACCGTTGTACCGGAGCAACGCCTGGACGGGACACCATGCTTTAGAATTAGGATCATATCTAGTTAAAGCTGGCAAAAAAATAGGTTGACCTCGATATTTCAAAGACTGATTCTTAGCCAAGAAATTAATCCTAGGTAGAAGCTTAAGGCCTTCCCCTGTAACCACAAAACGGTCCTCCTCGGCTGATAAGGCATGAATTTCACTCCTACGCCTAGCCGAGGCCGCAGCAATTAAAAATACAGTTTTAAGAGTTAACAGTTTCATAGAAATGGAACTAAGTGGTTCAAAAGGCTTATCACCTAGTACCTGAAGCACTAGAGATAAACTCCAAGATGGCATCACCGGGGGATTCCTTGGTCTTAGATTGCCCATGCCTTTAATTAATACATTTAATGTACTTACTTCATCACTTCCCCTATTAGCCAAGCAAGGGATAACAGTCATTAAAGCTGACTTATAACCAGCAATAGAGTTAGGCTTGAGACTATAGGCATCATACAGGTGACAGAGGAAATCAGCTACTACCTGAATAGATGAATCCATTGGATCAATACATCTTTTTGAGCACCACTCTGCAAATCTGTTGATTTTATAATTATATGCTCTGGAGGTTGACCCCCTCCTGGCTTTGGCCATAAACATGGCAGCTTGCTCAGAAAAGCCCTCCTTAATTCTAGATTCCTTGACAACATCCACGCAGTCAATCGGAACATTGACGGATTGTTGTGAAGGGCCTTGCCCTGGAAGATAATGTCGTCCATCAGAGGCAGAGGAACCGGATTGCAGACCAGAAGGTCCAGCAGATCTGTATACCATGATCGGCTTGGCCAATCTGGGGCGATCAGAAGCACTTGGCACTCCTGTCTGATTTTCTGAAGAATTTTTGGAATCAGGATTGCTGGAGGGAATGCGTATGCATACATTCCCGCCCAGCTGATAGCTAACGCATCTGTTGCGAAAGCGCTTGGATCTGGAATCGGAGAGACATACGTCGTCATCTTCGCATTCCTCTTCGTTGTGAACAAATCGATGTTGGGTTTCCCCCAATGGTCGAACAGACCATCCGCCACACATTGATTTAGTTGCCATTCCGTCGGTAAAACACTCATCCTTCGGCTCAATGAGTCTGCTAGCAGATTTAACCTTCCCGGAATATGAACTGCTTTCAAGGTAATCCTGTGATCCAGGCACCAACAAAGCAGTCTCCATGTCATCATACAGAGACTGGGTGACTTCGTTCCGCCCTGGCGGTTTATGTAAGTCACTACTGTTGAGTTGTCTGAACGAATAAGAACAATCTTGCTCTGAACTTTCTGTAAGAAATGTTCCAGGCCCAGGACTACTGCTCTTAATTCCAGTAGATTGATATGTTCCTTCGACTGTTCCAGATCCCAAAGCCCTGATATCGTGGATTCTTCCAGGCAAGCTCCCCACCCCTCCATGGAGGCATCTGTATACACACTTACCTGAGGGTGAGGAGGCGTCAGCATAACCCCCACCAGGAGATTCTCTGTGTTCAACCACCATTGCAGGTGGTGAATTAGAAGCGCCAACACTGACACGTTCGAGTCCAGTGAACCTGTACTCTGGGTCCATTGCGTCATGAGAAATAACTGGATCGGCCGCCTGCGTAAGGCGGCCTGAGGAATGACTGGTTCCAACGAAACCATCAACCCCAGCATTCTCAAGTAAACCCGTGCCAGGACATGACGACTGTCGCACACTGACTGAATTACTGAGATGAGTCTCTGAACTCTCTCCTGAGTAGGATAAACATATCCTGTCTCTAGATCGAAGAACATCCCCAGGTAAACAAACTTCTGGGATGGAGTCAGCTCTGATTTTTGGAAATTGATCATCCAGCCTAAGTCTGTGAGAGTCTTCAAAACAATCTCCAGATTGGCCGATACTTCCCTGGGTGTGTGCTTTTAACAGCCAGTCGTCTATGTACGTGTGGACTGCTATGCTTCTCCTGCAGAGGTATGCGGTAATCGCAAGAACCACACGGGTGAAAACCCGAGGATCCGTGGAAATTCCGAAGGGTAACACCCTGAATTCCCACTGTCTGCCCTGGAATGCAAATCTCAGGAAGCGACAGAAACTCCTCGCTATGGGGATGTGGAAATAAGCATCCTTCAAATCTATTGAAGCTGTCTACATTCCCTTCTCTAACCCCGCCAACACCGAGCGCACAGTCTCCATCTTGAAACTGGGCGTCTCTATGAACTTGTTCAATGGCTTGAGGTTGAGAATTGGTCTCCACCCTCCGGTGTTTTTTGTCACTAAGAACACGGTTGAATAGAAGCCCGGACACTTCTGTGCCAGCTGAATTGCTCCTTTTTGTATGAGGGAGTTTATCTCCTCCTCGATACACAACCTTTAATCTGGATCTCTCGGATTTGGAGTCCAGATCGGCACCAGAGACAGCCGCGATGGCGGGCCTGTCATCCAATCGGGATGATACCCGACTGAAAGCCATCGCAAGACTAAACGGTCCTGAGCCAACCGTTCCCACTCTTGCATGTGGTCGGCTAGCCGGCCTCCCACCGGTCCACCTAGGGAGAGAGGTGGACATAAGGAGTGCAAGAGTGGCACTGTCTCCTTCGCCAGAAACACCGGAGTGGTTCTCACCGCGGTAACCGGCCCATCAGGCACGATTACCACGGCCAGATCCTCGCGCGCCACGACAAGCACCGCGCGCACCTTGGTGCGTGGGTGGCTGCCTGGCTGGCTGCGCCTGAGGAGCCTGCGCCCCCCTCACTGCTGGCCGAATCGCACGTGGCCGAGGCCGACGCTGCGATGGTGCTGGCCTCTGACCTGGCCACCTCCACCTCGAGCCTGCAGGGGATGGTACGCAGGGGGTGCAGCGCAAACGCGCTCCCAACGGAGCACCTCAAATTGTTCGCGCAGCGCCCTCTGGTTATTGACCAGAGTAACCGTCTCCTGGAGGTGCCTACATCCCTCACCTCCAAAGAGACCAGGACCTGCCATAGGCGTACGCAGAAGCCTATTGTACAGGTCCTGGGACGGGCACAGGTTATCCAACGCAAACGTGCGCCTCGCCCCGGACACTCCTGGTCACCGCCCAAGTCATACAGTCCAGAGCCAGGTTGATACCATCCTGGATGGCTCTCTGGACTGTGACCGGGGTCGGTTGGCGTGATGCGGATGCTGTTATTACCCCCTGTAACAGCTGGGAGACGTGAGACAGCGCCGCAATAGATGCCCTCCCACTCTCCTCCGCATCCCGCAACGCGGCATTGGCTGAACGCAACGCGTTCGAACACAAAGCTCCCGTGTCAGAATGGGAGCCTGGCCGTGCATCCTCACCCAGAGCCGCGCGGTCATCCACGCTAGGCTTGGGCACCACACCGTACCTCTGGTAATCCACAGGCACGATGCGGCAGCACCTTGCGACCTCGCGAGGGGCCTTCGCGAGATGCCCATTCGCCTTAATGGACGTCTCCGCTGCTGAGAACATATCCACGATATGCTCTGCTAACGGCAGAGATGGCATAGCGCTAGCAGTCGACTTACCAGCTAACCACGGCCTGTGGTCTCGCTGGCTAGCCGACTGCTCCACGGGCAGGTCTGGCCTAACACTTATCAGCCATTGACAAGCGTCAGACCAATCCTCCTCCGTGGCTAACTGCGAGTGCTCTACTAGACGAGGGCCTTCGTCTTCCTCCTGAGCAAACGCAGCAGAGCTTGACGGCGGATATGCTGACACTCCCGGCAAGCCAGAGAAAGCATGCAGGCCCGAAAGAGCAGGCATGGTAATCTGACTGGCTTGTCCAGGAGCAGGCGCTGTGGTAGAGCGCGGGGGAGATACCGCCCCACCACGGCTCCGGCCAGCAGCAGCAATACTCTCGGCAAGCCGTCAGCACCGCCCAGGACTACCTTCTGAGCCGTGAATTCTACCCCTGTGTGAGTAGAACAAAGGATCATGTCGCCTGTATTCCCCGCGAGGGGTGCACAGACGTCAAAATCTATGGCCACGTCCTCAGACGGTGACCCTAACAGATAATCCTCTTCTTCCTGGCCAGAAAGATTAGACTCCGGGTCAGCAAAGAGAGCTAACCCGGGCTGGCCAGGAAAGGTGCCATAGGAGGTACTGGCACCTGCGGCGTGCGGATACCCCTGGGCTGATAAGCAGCCAGCAGGTTCCAGCGACAGCCGTCCACGACCCCTCGGCGCGGCAAGCCTGCTGCCAGGGTCGTGGAACACCCCCACTAATGGGGCCACCTCTGAATCATCGAAAACTGGTAACGGCCTAAGGAAACCAGATTCAGAGGCGGGGATTATCTGCTCTGAAGCAGATGATGAGGACAACAGAGGATTTGGTCCAGGAAGCAGGCCACGAAGCAACTCTGGAATCAAATCCCTTATTGTCCTCTTCATCTCTCCCAACATCTCACTACGGAAGGCCTCCATGTCCACTGAGGACGAGGCCCAGTGGACGAGGCCTTCCTCTTACCCTTCTTACTCACAACCTCTCTTTTTGGCTTCCTCTCCTCCTCCACAACCTTGTCCTTAGCCTGCAAGCATAAAAATTCGGTCATTAGCTCGCCCCCCAAATGCTTACATACGTCACAATTGAGCAATGGCCCACAGGGGCTACAATGAAAGCAAAGATGTGGGATGAACTTTTCTTTCAGAAAACGCCCACAGGACGAGCAACCAGGTCTCTGAAACAGGACAGAGGACAAGGACAATGAGCAATTTAGTTAAAGTTAGAAAACTCAAAACCAAACTAAGAGAGAGGGAAATGATCATAAGGATCACCAATCATCTGAAACCAGCGTTGGACAAAACTTTTTTTTTTAATTGTTAATAAAGAGCAAGGCCTATTATGACATCATTAATCCCAGACAGAAATTAAATCGATCTGAAACAAACATCCAGGTGTAAGGACGAATTGTATTCATAACCAGAACATCTTCAGGATAGATATTCAGACTACACAAACATCAGATACACAATGATAACAATGGCAATTTATAGATAAAATAATTAACATCACCTCATATCATTAACTAGAATACCTGACTCTTTGTATAGCCAAACCATCCAACGTGATGAACTGAACTGGAACACTCCACCAAGACTACGCCTCTTAACTCTCTCCAACTTAGGGGAAGGAATTGGATCAAGAGGGCAAAGTGAGAAGACATTCATACGAGGCCTCCGAATCACTGGACATAGAATTTTTGGTTAGATAACCTAACAGTATTAGTAGGAAATGGAACCTTGGTGGAGAGAAATAAACCCTCTGATGCTGTGATGTCCAATACATATCCTGACAGATACCTGTGGACATACACACAAAGAGAGATTAGTATTATATAGCACCATGTTGACATACAACAACTATACTAGGCGCTTATCACGGTAAACGCGAGTCCCGGAAACACATTAAACCGGGAAAAACTCGCTAAAATATAATAGAAGTCACCTGATGGATAGGTCCTGGGCCCTCCTCCGGCGAAGTCACTCTCTCAGACATCACAACAGGTGTTTCAAACTTCTATTAACTGCTTAAAATTGACTTAAAAAGACTAGTGAAAAGCTTAGAGCACAAAGCATGTGTTCACCCTCTGCCAATAAATTAGCAAAGAGGTTCAAGTGCTAGTCTGCGCATGCGCGGTGGTGGGGCTGGCATCCGCCGGACTGCACTCTGACTCCCTGCCCAGTAGGGGCAACTAACTGTTTTTATTCTGAGTGTTTATTGAGTGAAAGCCGATATTTAGCAATATCAAAGCGTATTAGGGAGGTAAGTATACCCTTGAAGTGAAAAGTTCTTGTCCTTCAACATAATGTCCTACTGATAGAAACTCTGACACATTGGTGTCTGTCAGTTACAATCTCACCATGCCTAGTTCATACTTACTGCAGCAAATATGTGTACACGCACGCACGCACTCATGCACACACACAACCACATATACTAAGTGTATTTTTATTTACATACCAATAGATCCTTGAGTCTGAGTAGAACAAGTTCTTGTCCTTCCACATATTGTCCTACTGATAGAAACTTTGACACATTGGCTAACACTATGTACAGCTGAAAGAAATAAACAAGAGGCCCAAGAGCCTGTGACGTTCACCTGGACCATTGACATATAAACCATTTGCATTTAGATAGACATGATGGATGATTTTCGGAAAATCCAAGATGGCCAACAAAGAATTCAACAAGATTCTCATTTAATATGTTGAAGCCTACCGTCATAGGGACGTTCCACCCAAGTTTTATTGAAATCAGTTATTGTACTGTTTTTAAATGGTTCCGGAAAACTTTCAGAAAATCGAAGATTTCCACAAAAACATTGACCTATTGAAATTCTGAATAGAATTTCTAGAGGTTACGACAATTGTTTGAAATTGCCCAAACGATAAAAGAGGAGTAGCATTTTATATAAATTCCCATTTATCGGAAAACCCAATATGGCCACCGTCAAAATCAAGCCGTCAAAATTCTGTATACACGTTCTGAAGTGTACAGGTCTAGGGTTCTTCCAGCTGAGTTTGGTTGAAATCGGCCAAGCGGTTAATGAGGAGTAGCTGATTTTAACTGATTTCCCTCAATATTTAGAAAATCCAAAATGGCCACCAGAAAAATTGAAAAATCAAACCAAAATGGACATTTTCTATGAGAAAATTGAAATTTTCTTGAACAAATTCTGAAATTATTGTTTGGTGGCTTGCTGCAGCCAGATAGTAAATCAAGCCGGCCAAGAACAGCCTCCGCAGTTCTTTTGGATACAGAGGACTATTTTTGAAAACTTACCGCTGAAATGACTGGCTCAATAAGTTATTCCAGTGGTAAAATTTTGATTGTCATATTCTCTTGGCCTGTCAATGGATATTTGCTATGACAAAATTTTAATTTTCATGATCATATTTGAGGGTTAAACGAATTGCATGTCTTAACTATCTAATAAACATACTGTTGATATTTTGAAACTAATTTGACTGGGCACGATAGGTAGCAACAGCATCAAGTCAAATTAGTTTCATGATATTAAACAGCTTACCTGCATAGTATTCTGGAAATTGATAGTCAGGAAGTTCAGGGATTGATCGATCCCAAAAAGGGCCAAGTGTGGGTGGAGCTTAGCTAGAGATGGGCAATGGATAGCTAAAAACTGGAATCCTCCATTTTGTTACATTGCAAAGTTCTTCAGATTGATCAGATCTAATGTACAGGAACACAATTTGTGTTAAAATCTTAGCCAACTCTGACCAGTATTTTCCGAGATATCCATAGATGCAGAAGTTTAAACGAAATCTAGGATTTCTTTTTCCACGAGAGAGTTGATACTTACCTCCCTAATACTTTTGATATTGCTAAATATTGGCTTTCACTCAATAAACACTCAGATTTAAAACAGTTAGGTGCCCCTACTGGGCAGGGAGTCAGAGCGTAGTCTGGCGGATGCCAGCCCCACCTCCGCGCATGCGCAGACTAGCACTTCCTCTGACTAGATTATTGGCTGACACACATGCAACTATTAAGAGCCTGAAGACCGAGCCTCTGTGGGGTGGAGAGGCCGGGTCCGTATCTAGGGAGGTAAGTATCAACTCTCTCGTGAAAAAAGAAATCCTAGATTTCGTTTATTTCACTTCAAGAGTATACTTACCTCCCTAATACTTTTGATATTGCCAGAATTCGAAAGTGAATCTGGCGGGAGGGAGGCGAGGTCCAAAGACCAGCTCATCCCTATACGCTTTTCTGCGTTTAAGGCACTTAAACTTCTGAAACTGTAAGAAAAAACAGTCAGGATTTGACTAACCATCGGATAACACCACCGATGTATGAGAGATGACCGAATGTCATATGCGCTCCCCCCCCCCTCCTTCCTGGGAGGAAGAGTCGACTGACCTCAATGTCCTATACGCTCTCTACGTACAAGTGCCATGTACTACAGGACAGAGACGAAAAAGCTCCATTTTCGTAACTCTCAACAATGAACCACACAAATACACAAACCATCACCATATTAATAACGGGTAATCGTGACAATACAATCAACAACGGACAACACATGAACAAGACTGACCTTGTTGAAAATGGCTGCTGACATCATCTTCCCATTGGTAAAGACTGATGCAGGCCCAAAAAAGTGGGTGTTTCCATAAATTAATTGTGAAATATATAAGTAATGAGGAAAAACCTCCTCAAAAAATATAAACCGATTTATTTTTTCAAAACCGACAAGGCGAGAGGATTAGAGGTGTCACGGAGATAATGGTCTGTAAAACTTGACTCACAGTGCCACTGAGCCACCGACATAATATCATCCACAGGGACCCCATTAAATAGGGCCGTGGATGTCACTAAGCCGCGGACACTGTGAGCCTTGGCCACGTCAACCTGCTTCCCGGTGGCGGATCTATGGCAAAACTGAATGCATTCCACAATCCACCTGGAAATGGTGTCCTTAGAAGCCCTCCCATGGGGCTCAATATATGACAACCATAACGCTGACTGGTCGGTGCGCCATGCCGCCGTACGTTGTTTGTACCGGCGCAGCGCCCGGACGGGACACCATGCTTTAGAATTAGGATCATATCTAGTTAAAGCAGGCAAAATAATAGGTTGACCTGGATATTTCAACGACTGATTTTTAGCCAAGAAATTAATCCTAGGTAGCAGCTTAAGGCCTTCCCCTGAAACCACAAAACGGTCATCCTCGGCTGATAAGGCATGAATTTCACTCCTACGCCTAGCCGAGGCCGCAGCAATTAAAAACACAGTCTTCAGTGTTAATAGTTTCATAGAAATGGAACTAAGTGGTTCAAAAGGCTTATCACCTAGTACTTGAAGCACTAGCGATAAACTCCAAGACGGAATCACAGGTGGATTCCTTGGTCTTAGATTGCCCATGCCTTTAATTAATACATTCAATGTATTTACTTCATCACTTCCCCTCTTAGCCAAGCAAGGAATAACAGACATTAATGCTGACTTATAACCAGCAATAGAGTTAGGCTTGAGGCTATAGGCATCATAGAGGTGACAGAGGAAATCAGCTACTACTTGAATAGATGAATCCATTGGATCAATACATCTTTTTGAGCACCATTCTGCAAATCTGTTGATTTTATAATTATATGCTCTGGAGGTTGACCCCCTCCTGGCTTTGGCCATAAACATGGCTGCTTGCTCAGAAAAGCCCTCCTTAATTCTAGATTCCTTGACAACATCCACGCAGTCAATCTGAACATTGACGGATTGTTGTGAAGGGCCTTGCCCTGGAAGATAATATCGTCCATCAGAGGCAGAGGAACCGGATTGCAGACCAGAAGGTCCAGCAGATCCGTATACCATGATCGGCTTGGCCAATCCGGGGCGATCAGAAGCACTTGGCATTCCTCTTGTCTGATTTTCTGAAGAATTTTTGGAATCAGGATTGCTGGAGGGAATGCGTATGCATACATTCTCCCCCAGCTGATAGCTAACGCATCTGTTGCGAAAGCGCTTGGATCCGGAATCGGAGAGACGTACGTCGTCATCTTCGCATTCTTCTTCGTTGCGAACAAATCGATGTTGGGTTTCCCCCAATGGTCGAACAGACGATCCGCCACACATTGATTTAGTTGCCATTCCGTGGGTAAAACACTCATCCTTCGGCTCAATGAGTCTGCTAGCAGGTTTAACCTTCCCGGAATATGAACTGCTTTCAAGGTAATCTGGTGATCCAGACACCAACAAAGCAGTTTCCATGTCATCATACAGAGACTGGGCGACTTCGTTCCGCCCTGGCGGTTTATGTAAGTCACAACTGTTGAGTTGTCTGAACGAATAAGAACAATCTTGCCCTGAACTTTCTGTAAGAAATGTTCCAGGCCCAGGACTACTGCTCTTAGCTCCAGTAGATTTATATGTTCCTGTGACTGTTCCAGATTCCAAAGCCCTGATATCGTGGATTCTTCCAGGCAAGCTCCCCAGCCCTCCATCAATGCATCTGTATACACAGTCACCTGAGGGTGGGGAGGGGTTAGCAAAACCCCCGGCAAGAGATTCTCTGTATTCAACCACCATTGCAGGTGGTGAATCAGAGGCGCCAACACTGACACATTCGAGTCCAGCGAACCTGTACTCTGGGTCCATTGTGTCATGAGAAACAACTGGATCGGCCGCCTGCGTAAGGCGGCCTGAGGAATGACTGGTTCCAACGAAACCATCAACCCCAGCATTCTCAAGTAAACCCGTGCCAGGACATGACGACTGTCGCACACTGACTGAATCAACGAGATGAGTATTTGAACTCTCTCCTGAGTAGGATAAACATATCCTGTCTCTAGATCGAAGAACATCCCCAGGTAAACAAACTTCTGGGATGGAGTCAGCTCTGATTTTGGGAAATTGATCATCCAGCCCAAGTCTGTGAGAATTTTCAAAACAATCTCCAGATTGGCGGACAAACTTTCCCGGGTGTGCGCTTTCAACAGCCAGTCGTCTATGTACGTGTGGACTGCTATGCTTCTCCTGCGGAGGTATGCTGTGATCGCAAGAACCACACGGGTGAAAACGCGAGGAGCCGTGGAAATTCCGAAGGGCAACACCCTGAATTCCCACTGTCTGCCCTGGAATGCAAATCTCAGGAAGCGACAGAAACTCCCGTGGATGGGGATGTGGAAATAAGCGTCCTTCAAATCTATCGACGCCGTCCACATCCCCCTCTCCAACCCCGCCAACACCGAGCGCACCGTTTCCATCTTGAAACTGGGCGTCTCGATGAACTTGTTCAATGGCTTGAGGTTGAGAATCGGTCTCCACCCACCGGTGCGTTTTGTTACTAAGAACAGGGTTGAATAGAAGCCCGGACACCTTTGTGCCGGCTGAATAGCTCCCTTTTGTATGAGGGAATTTATCTCCTCCTCGATACACAACCTTTGCTCTGGATCTCTCGGAATGGGAGTCCAGACTGGCACCAGAGACAGTCGCGACGGCGGGCCTGTCACCCACTCTGGATGATACCCGACGGAAAGCCATCGCAAGACTAAACGGTCCTGAGTTAACCGTTCCCACTCTTGCATGTGGCCGGCTAGCCGGCCTCCCACCGGCCCACCTAGGGACCGCGGTGGACACGAGGCATGCAAGAGCGGCACTGTCTCCGCCGCCATACACACCGGAGTGGTTCTTACCGCGGTAAGCGTCCTGTCAGGACCGATAACCACGCCCAGATCCTCGCGCGCCCCGCCCCGCCCCGCGCGCACCTCGGTGCGCGGGCGGCTGCCTGGCTGACGGCGCCTGAGGAACCTGCGCCCCCCTCGCTGCTGGCCGAATCGCACGCGGCCGAGGCCGACGCTGCGACGGTGGCTGGCCACTGACCTGGCCAGCACCACCTCGAGCCTGCAGGGGACGATACGCCGGGGCCACGGCGCGAGCGTTAGCACGACGCAGCACATCAAACTGCTCGCGCAGCGCCCTCTGGTTATTCACCAGGGTGACCGTCTCCTGGAGGTGGCGACATCCCTCACCTCCAAAAAGACCAGGGCCCGTCATAGGCGTACGCAGTAGCCTATTGTACAGGTCCTGAGACGGGCACAGATTGTCCAGGGCAAACGTGCGTCTTGCCCTGACACTCCTGGTCACCGCCCGAGTCACACAGTCCAGCGCCAGGTTAATACCATCCTGGATGGTTCGCTGGACAGTGACCAGACTTGGCTGGCGCGATGCGGATGCCGTTACTACCCCCTGTAACAGCTGGGAGACGTGGGACAGAGCGGCAATCGAAGCCCTCCCACTCTCCTCCGCATCACGCAACGCGGTATTCGCCGAACGCAACGCGTTCGCGCACAAGACACCCGTGTCAGAACGGGAGCCTGGCCGCGCATCCTCACCCAAAGCCGCGCGGTCATCCACGCTGGGCTTGGGTACCACACCGTACCGCTGGTAATCCAGGGGCACGATGCGACAACGCCTGGCCACCTCGCGAGGGGCCTTCGCGAGACGTCCACTCGACTTAATGGACGACTCCGCCGCCTTGAACATGTCAACGACATGCTCTGCCAGCGGCAGAGAAGGCATAGCGTTAGCAGTCGGTTTCCCAGCTAACCACGGCGTGTGAACACGCTGGCTAGCCGACTGCTCCACGGGCAGATCAGGCCTAACGCTCACCAACCACTGGCAAGCGTCATACCAATCCTCCTCCGTGGCTAACTGCGAGCGCTCTACAAGACGGGGTCCTTCGTCTTCCTCCTGAGCGCAAGCAGTAGAGCTTGACGGCGGGTATGCTGATACACCTGGCAAGCCAGGGAAAACACGCGGGCCTGACAGCACCGGCATGAGAATATCACTGGTTTGACCAGGAGCAGGCACCGTGGCAGAGCGCGGGGTATATATAGTCTCACCACGGGCCCGGCCAGCACCAGCAACACCCTCGGCAAGCCGAGGTACGCGGTACCGCTGGCCATCAGCAGCGCCCTGGGCCACCACCTGAGCCGCGGACTTTACTCCAGGGTGAGTAAAACCGTGGAATAAGGCGCCTGTATTCCCCGCGAGGGGTGCACAAACGTCTTCATCCATGTCCACATCGTCAGACGGCGACCCTAGCAGGTAATCCTCATTACCCTGGTCAGAAAGATTAGACCCCGGGTCAGCAAAGAGAGCTAACCCGGGCTGACCAGGAACGGTGCCATAGGAGGTACTGGCCACCGCGGCGTGCGGATACCCCTGGACTGATAAGCAGCCCGCGGGTTCCAGCGACAACCGTCCACGGTCCCCTATCGGCGCGGCAATAAGCCTGCTGCCAGGGCCGTGGAACGCCCCCTCTAATGGGGCCACCTCTGAATCATCGAACAACGGAAGCGGACTAAGGAAAATCGATCCAGAGGCGGGGATTACCTGCTCCGAAGCCGATGACGAGGACAGTAAAGGATTTGGTCCAGGAAGCATGCCACGAAGCAACCCTGGAACCAAATCCTTTATTGTCCTCTTCCTCTCTCCCAACATCTCGGTCCGGAAGGCCTCCATATCCACCGCGGACGAGACCTTCCCCTTACCCTTCCTACTTACAACCTCTCGTTTCCGCTTCTTCTTCTTCTCCTCCTCTACCACCTTGTCCGTCGCCTGTAAGCAGCACAAGAATTCGGACATTAACTCGCCCCCCCCAGTGCTTACATATGTCACAATTAACAAATGGACCACAAGGGCTACATTGACAGCACAGATGCGGCCAGAACTTATCCAGAAGAAAACGACCACAGGACGCGCAACCCGGTCCCTGAAACAGGGCAAAGGACAAGGAGTATGAGCAACTAGTTAAGCTTAGAAACTCAATCCAACTCAAAGAGAAGGAAAACGATCATAAAGATCAATATACATCAGAAAGCAGCATAGCGCTTGAATTGCTGATAAACACATAGCCAGGCTGATTATGACGTCATTAATCCCGTGACAGGAAAAATTCGATCCCAACAAAACATCCAAGTGCAAGGACGAATTGTATGCTGAATGGATAAGTTGACTACACAACCATCAGATACATATAGATAACTCTTTTCTGGCAAAAAGGTTAATTATCTCCCTTTGTTTGTTTACAATAATTAACATCACCACATTATCAATAACTAGATACCTGACACTTTGTATAGACAAACCATCCAACGTGACGAACCGGAGAACTCCACCATCTGCACGCCTCTTAACTCTCTCCACCTCATGGGGAAGGAATTGGATCAAGAGGGCAAAGTGAGAAGACCTTTATACTAGGCCTCCAACTCACTGGACATATTTTTCATTTGGTTAGATAACCTAACAGTGTTAGTAGGAAATGGAACCATGGTGGAGAGAAAACTAACTCTCTGCAACTGTGATGTCACCACCTAGCGTCATACAGACCTGTGGACATAAACAGAAAGAGAAATTAGTCCTAGGTAGCACCGAGTTGACCTAAACCAACTAACTAAGGCGCTTATCACGGTAAACGCGAGTCCCGGAAACACAATACACCGGGAAGAAAACTCGCTAATTTTACTAGAAGTCACCTGATTTAAAGGTCCTAAGTCCTCCTTTGGCGAATTGATACTTCCCGCCATCCAAAAAAGTGACTATCACACCAAACAACACCACTTAAACTAGTTTAAGATAAAGAAAAGCTTCAGCACAAAAAGACATGTGTGAACTCTCTGCCAATAATCTAGCAAAGAGGTAGTGCTAGTCTGCGCATGCGCGGAGGTGGGGCTGGCATCCGCCAGACTACGCTCTGACTCCCTGCCCAGTAGGGGCACCTAACTGTTTTAAATCTGAGTGTTTATTGAGTGAAAGCCAATATTTAGCAATATCAAAAGTATTAGGGAGGTAAGTATACTCTTGAAGTGAAATATCCATTCCTGATCAATTTTTTAATCTGGATAATGGCCAAAGTTGTGGTACGCCTTCGCAGTAAGATTATTTGTTGTGTTAAAATTTTAGCCAAATCAGATCAGCAGTTATTTTACATACAGATCCATATACACAAACCCCCACAGACAGACAGACAGGCACGCAGGCAGAGAGACATAGCGACAGACAAACAGACAGGCAGGCATGCAGGCCAGCTGACCGACCGACAGACAGACAGACCGAGACAAACAGACAGAGACAGGCAGACAGAGAGACAGGCAGGCAGGCAAACATACAGACATAGACAGGCAGACCCACCGACCGACCAGTGGGCGGGCGGGCAGGTGGGTGGATGGATGGACAGACAGATCGAGACAAACAAGCAGACAGACAGACAGACAGACAAACAAATCGTGATTGTATAAGCTCACCCAACTGGCCTAAAAACCAAGGAATATACTTCGTTTTACATATAAACATAATGGTCCAGAAGAACAGCAAATTCTTTTTTTAGATAAAGAATATGTTGCTGACTATTTTGAAAGTACATTGTAATTTGGCTGGAACATTTCAGTCAAATTACATTCAAAATAATCAACAGCTTACTTGAAATAGTTGTCTTGAAATTGACACGCTGGCATTTCAAGGGTTAAACCTTACATACCAGATAACAAGTGACAAGCAAATGTGGTGCAAGGAATATTCTGTTGAATATTTTGAAACTAATTTGACTGAGAGCTGATGCAGTTCCGGACAAATTAGTTTCGAAATACTCAACAGCTTAATTGTCCTTTAACTTTTTCACCGACAAATCCCTGAAAATGTATATTCTTTATGATATAAAACTGTCTAGTAAATATTTTGAAATAAATTTGTCTGGAAGACAATGCTGCCTAAAGCAGCAATGGCTTCCAGTCAAATTAATTTCAAAATACATAACACTTTCGAAGCATTGAAAATGAGATATAGGGAATTCATCGGTAAAAGGGCTAAGTGTGACACTGGAATTTCCAGAGATAACTACCTGTACACCAGGAGCAAACTTTCCATCAATGTTCCATGTGTCATGAGCGTACAGATAGAGCTGCGTCAGTCTGTCATCAAATGCGGACAGATAACTCTTGCCTATTTCCGTAGAGCTGTAGCCAGTACACTGCCAATACTCGAGTAATTCATACTGAGCGTCCCTGTAAAACAGAAATCAACTCACGCTGATCAGTAGAATAAAATAGATGTGTGTATGTGCGTGCGTGCATCCGTGCAGGTGGGTGGGTGGGTGCGTGTCTATGTGTATGTATGCAAGAGTACAGTATGGCTCAGAAAAGACTTGACGTTTCCAAAACAAAACAAAACATACTGTTGAATATAATAAAGAAATATTAGTTACCTCTCCGTGATGTAGATTGAAATTGTTTGAGGGTAGCTTTGGTGACCATCTCGGTCACTTCCTCAGCACTAACTTACGATCGTTGGCAACGCCACTCTGGTCAGTTCTTGTGGAGTAACCTAATAGCATGGAGTGGTAGACTGCTGGTATATGGTAGACCTCATCTCGGTTCATGGTTGGTTCATGTTTGTAGATTTCTATGGCCTCTTTAAACTTCTGTCATCCCCCCCAGCAGTGCCTCGGTCATCAACATTGAGATCAACTTATTTAAACAGAAGGTTAAAGAGACCATAGAAATCTACAAACATCAACCAACCATGAACTGAGACGAGTCAAATTATGGCTAGAGTCTTGAGTAGTTCAATTTCAAAACGGTCATACCAGTAGAGTAATAACCGCCAAATTCTTGGCTAAATATTTTGCCGATATTCAACAGAATATATATCATTCTGAAATTGTCAGGAATATGTCATATCTCATCTGCATTATTGAGAGGTTAATTTTATATATATTTTTAACTAAACGAAATCTAGGATTTCTTTTTTCACGAGAGAGTTGATACTTACCTCCCTAATACTTTTGATATTGCTAAATATTGGCTTTCACTCAATAAACACTCAGATTAAAACAGTTAGGCGCCCCTAGTGGGCAGGGAGTCAGAGCGTAGTCTGGCGGATGCCAGCCCCACCACCGCGCATGCGCAGACTAGCACTTCCTCTGACTAGATTATTGGCTGACACACATGCAACTATTAAGAGCCTGAAGACCGAGCCTCTGTGGGGTGGAGAGGCCGGGTCCGTATCTAGGGAGGTAAGTATCAACTCTCTCGTGAAAAAAGAAATCCTAGATTTCGTTTATTTCACTTCAAGAGTATACTTACCTCCCTAATACTTTTGATATTGCCAGAATTCGAAAGTGAATCTGGCGGGAGGGAGGCGAGGTCAAAAGACCAGCTCATCCCTATACGCTTTTTCCGCGTTTAAGGCACTTAAACTTCTGAAACTGTCTGAAAAAACAGTCAGGATTTGACTAATCATCGGATAACACCACCGATGTATGAGAGATGACCGAATGTCATATGCGCTCCCCCCCCCCTCCTTCCTGGGAGGAAGAGTCGACTGACCTCAATGTCCTATACGCTCTCTACGTACAAGTGCCATGTACTACAGGACAGAGACGAAAAAGCTCCATTTTCGTAACTCTCAACAATGAACCACACAAATACACAAACCATCACCATATTAATAACGGGTAACGTGACAATACAATCAACAATGGACAACACATGAACAAGACTGACCTTGTTGAAAATGGCTGCTGACATCATCTTCCCCTTGGTAAAGACTGATGCAGGCCCAAAAAAGTGGGTGTTTCCATAAATTAATTGTGAAATATATAAGTAATGAGGAAAACCCTCCTCAAAAAATATAAACCGAGTTATTTTTTCAAAATCGACAAGGCGAGAGGATTAGAGGTGTCACGGAGATAATGGTCTGTAAAACTTGACTCACAGTGCCACTGAGCCACCGACATAATATCATCCACCGGGACCCCATTAAATAGGGCGGTGGATGTCACTACGCCGCGGACACTGTGAGCCTTGGCCACGTCAACCTGCTTCCCGGTGGCGGATTTATGGCAAAACTGAATGCATTCCACAATCCACCTGGAAATGGTGTCCTTAGAAGCCCTGCCATGGGGTTCAATATATGACAACCATAACGCTGACTGGTCGGTGCGCCACTCCGCCGTACGTTGTTTGTACCGGCGCAGCGCCCGGACGGGACACCATGCTTTAGAATTAGGATCATATCTAGTTAAAGCAGGCAAAATAATAGGTTGACCTGGATATTTCAACGACTGATTTTTAGCCAAGAAATTAATCCTAGGTAGCAGCTTAAGGCCTTCCCCTGAAACCACAAAACGGTCATCCTCGGCTGATAAGGCATGAATTTCACTCCTACGCCTAGCCGAGGCCGCAGCAATTAAAAACACAGTCTTCAGTGTTAATAGTTTCATAGAAATGGAACTAAGTGGTTCAAAAGGCTTATCACCTAGTACTTGAAGCACTAGCGATAAACTCCAAGACGGAATCACAGGAGGATTCCTTGGTCTTAGATTGCCCATGCCCTTAATTAATACATTCAATGTATTTACTTCATCACTTCCCCTCTTAGCCAAGCAAGGAATAACAGACATTAATGCTGACTTATAACCAGCAATAGAGTTAGGCTTGAGGCTATAGGCATCATAGAGGTGACAGAGGAAATCAGCTACTACTTGAATAGATGAATCCATTGGATCAATACATCTTTTTGAGCACCATTCTGCAAATCTGTTGATTTTATAATTATATGCTCTGGAGGTTGACCCCCTCCTGGCTTTGGCCATAAACATGGCTGCTTGCTCAGAAAAGCCCTCCTTAATTCTAGATTCCTTGACAACATCCACGCAGTCAATCTGAACATTGACGGATTGTTGTGAAGGGCCTTGCCCTGGAAGATAATATCGTCCATCAGAGGCAGAGGAACCGGATTGCAGACCAGAAGGTCCAGCAGATCCGTATACCATGATCGGCTTGGCCAATCCGGGGCGATCAGAAGCACTTGGCATTCCTCTTGTCTGATTTTCTGAAGAATTTTTGGAATCAGGATTGCTGGAGGGAATGCGTATGCATACATTCTCCCCCAGCTGATAGCTAACGCATCTGTTGCGAAAGCGCTTGGATCCGGAATCGGAGAGACGTACGTCGTCATCTTCGCATTCTTCTTCGTTGCGAACAAATCGATGTTGGGTTTCCCCCAATGGTCGAACAGACGATCCGCCACACATTGATTTAGTTGCCATTCCGTGGGTAAAACACTCATCCTTCGGCTCAATGAGTCTGCTAGCAGGTTTAACCTTCCCGGAATATGAACTGCTTTCAAGGTAATCTGGTGATCCAGACACCAACAAAGCAGTTTCCATGTCATCATACAGAGACTGGGCGACTTCGTTCCGCCCTGGCGGTTTATGTAAGTCACAACTGTTGAGTTGTCTGAACGAATAAGAACAATCTTGCCCTGAACTTTCTGTAAGAAATGTTCCAGGGCCAGGACTACTGCTTTTAGCTCCAGTAGATTTATATGTTCCTTTGACTGTTCCAGATTCCAAAGCCCTGATATCGTGTACTCTTCCAGGCAAGCTCCCCAGCCCTCCATCGATGCATCTGTATACACAGTCACCTGAGGGTGGGGAGGGGTCAGCAAAACCCCCGGCAAGAGATTCTCTGTATTCAACCACCATTGCAGGTGGTGAATGAGAGGCGCCAACACTGACACATTCGAGTCCAGCGAACCTGTACTCTGGGTCCATTGTGTCATGAGAAATAACTGGATCGGCCGCCTGCGTAAGGCGGCCTGAGGAATGACTGGTTCCAATGAAACCATCAACCCCAGCATTCTCAAGTAAACCCGTGCCAGGACATGACGACTGTCGCACACTGACTGAATTAATGAGATGAGTTTCTGAACTCTCTCCTGAGTAGGATAAACATATCCTGTCTCTAGATCGAAGAACATCCCCAGGTAAACAAACTTCTGGGATGGAGTCAGCTCTGATTTTGGGAAATTGATCATCCAGCCTAAGTCTGTGAGAGTTTTCAAAACAATCTCCAGATTGGCCGACAAACTTTCCCGGGTGTGCGCTTTCAACAGCCAGTCGTCTATGTACGTGTGGACTGCTATGCTTCTCCTGCGGAGGTATGCTGTGATTGCAAGAACCACACGGGTGAAAACCCGAGGAGCCGTGGAAATTCCGAAGGGCAACACCCTGAATTCCCACTGTCTGCCCTGGAATGCAAATCTCAGGAAGCGACAGAAACTCCCGTGGATGGGGATGTGGAAATAAGCGTCCTTCAAATCTATCGACGCCGTCCACATCCCCCTCTCCAACCCCGCCAACACCGAGCGCACCGTTTCCATCTTGAAACTGGGCGTCTCGATGAACTTGTTCAGTGGCTTGAGGTTGAGAATCGGTCTCCACCCTCCGGTGCGTTTTGTTACCAAGAACAGGGTTGAATAGAAGCCCGGACACCTTTGTGCCGGCTGAATAGCTCCTTTTTGTACGAGGGAATTTATCTCCTCCTCGATACACAACCTTTGATCTGGATCTCTCGGAATGGGAGTCCAGACTGGCACCAGAGACAGTCGCGACGGCGGGCCTGTCATCCACTCTGGATGATACCCCACGGAAAGCCATCGCAAGACTAAACGGTCCTGAGTTAACCGTTCCCACTCTTGCATGTGGTCGGCTAGCCGGCCTCCCACCGGTCCACCTAGGGACCGCGGTGGACACAAGGCATGCAAGAGCGGCACTGTCTCCGTCGCCATACACACCAGCGTGGTCCTTACCGCGGTAAGCGCCCTGTCAGGAACGATAACCACGCCCAGATCCTCGCGCGCCCCGCCCCGCCCCGCGCGCACCTCGGTGCACGGGCGGCTGCCTGGCTGACGGCGGCTGAGGAGCCTGCGCCCCCCTCACTGCTGGCCGAATCGCACGCGGCCGAGGCCGGCGCTGCGACGGCGGCTGGCCTCTGACTTGGCCAGCACCACCTCGAGCCTGCAGGGGACGATACGCAGGGGCCGCGGCGCGAACGTTAGCACGACGCAGCACCTCAAACTGTTCGCGCAGCGCCCTCTGGTTATTCACCAGGGTGACCGTCTCCTGGAGGTGGCGACATCCCTCACCTCCAAAAAGACCAGGACCCGTCATAGGCGTACGGAGTAGCCTATTATACAGGTCCTGAGACGGGCACAGATTGTCCAGGGCAAACGTGCGTCTTGCCCGGACACTCCTGGTCACCGCCCGCGTCATACAGTCCAGCGCCAGGTTAATACCATCCTGGATGGTTCGCTGGACCGCGAGCGGGCTTGGCTGGCGCGATGCGGATGCCGTTACTACCCCCTGTAACAGCTGGGAGACGTGGGACAGAGCGGCGTTCGAAGCCCTCCCACTCTCCTCCGCATCACGCAACGCGGTATTCGCCGAACGCAACGCGTTCGCGCACAAGACCCCCGCGTCAGAACGGGAGCCTGGCCGCGTATCCTCACCCAAAGCCGCGCGGTCATCCACGCTGGGCTTGGGTACCACACCGTACCGCTGGTAGTCCAGGGGCACGATGCGACAACGCCTGGCCACCTCGCGAGGGGCCTTCGCGAGACGTCCACTCGTGTTAATGGACGACTCCGCCGCCTTGAACATGTCAACGACATGCTCCGCCAGCGGCAGAGAAGGCATAGCGTTAGCAGTTGGTTTCCCAGCTAACCACGGCGTGTGAACACGGTGGCTAGCCGACTGCTCCACGGGCAGATCAGGCCTAACGCTCACCAACCACTGGCAAGCGTCATACCAATCCTGCTCCGTGGCTAACTGCGAGCGCTCTACAAGACGGGGTCCTTCGTCTTCCTCCTGAGCGCAAGCAGTAGAGCTTGACGGCGGGTACGCTGATACACCTGGCAAGCCAGGGAAAACATGCGGGCCTGACAGCACCGGCATATGAATATCACTGGTTTGACCAGGAGCAGGCACCGCGGTAGAGCGCGGGGTATATATAGCCCCACCACGGGCCCGGCCAGCACCAGCTACACGCTCGGCAAGCCGAGGTATGCGGTACCGCTGGCCATCAGCAGCGCCCTGGGCCACCACCTGAACCGCGGACCTTACTCCAGGGTGAGTAATACCGTGGAAAAAAGCGCCTGTATTCCCCGCGAGGGGTGCACAAACGTCTTCATCCATGTCCACGTCGTCAGACGGCGACCCTAGCAGGTAATCCTCATCACCCTGGTCAGAAAGATTAGACCCCGGGTCAGCAAAGAGAGCTAACCCGGGCTGACCAGGAACGGTGCCATAGGAGGTACTGGCCACCGCGGCGTGCGGATACCCCTGGACTGATAAGCAGCCAGCGGGTTCCAGCGACAACCGTCCACGGTCCCCTATCGGCGCGGCAATAAGCCTGCTGCCAGGGTCGTGGAACGCCCCCTCTAATGGGGCCACCTCTGAATCGTCGGACAATGGAAGCGGACTAAGGAAAATCGATCCAGAGGCGGGGATTACCTGCTCCGAAGCCGATGATGAGGACAATAAAGGATCTGGTCCAGGAAGCATGCCACGAAGCAACCCTGGAACCAAATCTTTTATTGTCCTCTTCATCTCTCCCAACATCTCGGTCCGGAAGGTCTCCATATCCACCGCGGACGAGACCTTCCCCTTACCCTTCCTACTTACAACCTCTCGTTTCCGCTTCTTCTTCTTCTCCTCCTCTACCACCTTGTCCGTCGCCTGTAAGCAGCACAAGAATTCGGACATTAACTCGCCCCCCCAGTGCTTACATATGTCACAATTAATCAAGGGACCACAAGGGCTACATCGATAACACAGATGCGGCCAGAACTTTACATGCATAAAACGTCCACAGGACGCGCAACCCGGTCCCTGAAACAGGCCAAAGGACAAGGAGTATGAGCAACTAGTTAAGCTTAGACACTCAATCCAACTCAAAGAGAAGGAAAACGATCATAAAGATCAAAATACATCAGAAACCAGCATAGCGCTTGAATTGCTGATAAATACATAGCCAGGCTGATTATGACGTCATTAATCCCGTGACAGGAAAAATTCGATCCCAACAAAACATCCCAGTGCAAGGACGAATTGTATGCTGAATGGATAAGTTGACTACACAACCATCAGATACATATAGATAACTCTTTTCTGGCAAAAATGTTAATTATCTCCCTTTGTTTGTTTACAATAATTAACATCACCACATTATCAATAACTAGATACCTGACACTTTGTATAGACAAACCATCCAACGTGACGAACCGGAAACTCCACCATCTGCACGCCTCTTAACTCTCTCCACCTCATGGGGAAGGAATTGGATCAAGAGGGCAAAGTGAGAAGACCTTTATACCAGGCCTCCAACTCACTGGACATAATCTTTTTTCATTTGGTTAGATAACCTAACAGTGTTAGTAGGAAATGGAACGATGGTGGAGAGAAAACTAACTCTCTGATACTGTGACGTCACCACCTAGCGTCATACAGACCTGTGGACATAAACAGAAAGAGAAATTAGTCCTAGGTAGCACCGAGTTGATATAACCCAACCAACCAAGGCGCTTATCACGGTAAACGCGAGTCCCGGAAACACAATACACCGGGAAGAAAACTCGCTAATTTTACTAGAAGTCACCTGATTTAAAGGTCCTCCATCCTCCTGTGGCGACGTATTCCTATCCGCCATCCAAAAAAGTGACTAACACTCCAAACAAACACCACTTAAACAGTTTAAGAGAGCGAAAAAGCTATTGAACAAAAAAACATGTGTGATCTCTTTGCCAATAATCTAGCAAAGAGGTAGTGCTAGTCTGCGCATGCGCGGTGGTGGGGCTGGCATCCGCCAGACTACGCTCTGACTCCCTGCCCACTAGGGGCGCCTAACTGTTTTAATCTGAGTGTTTATTGAGTGAAAGCCAATATTTAGCAATATCAAAAGTATTAGGGAGGTAAGTATACTCTTGAAGTGAAAATTATAAGGCATGTTATAGATGCTAACAAGAGCAATCAGAGAGTGCAGACTACTATTTTTGTCACATTGTAAAAAGTGTTTGGATTTTCCAATTTTTTCCTATTATCCAGATTCTATCAGATTTTCAGGATTTTTATATTTTCAGGATTTTTTCAAATCATATTCACAGTAGTGGAATCCTAGCACATTGTCACACCCTTTCTTATGCTAAAATTTGAACTAAATCGCACAAGTCGTTTCAGAGATATCCATAGACCCCAAATTTGACCCAATCTGGATCCGGCTTCTTTTATCCGGATCCGATCAAAATCTGAAAATTCTATTCCATGTCAAGTTCCTTCATTCTGTTTAAATTTGAGCGAAGTTGGATCAGTAACTTTTTAGATATTACTCAGGACAGACAGACAGAGAAATGACGGATAGACAGATACACAGACATACAAAGTGACTTGATCGCAATACCCCATTTCCATTACAGGACGGGGATAATAATTCATGTTTCCAGAGTATCCATCCATCATCTGACCTCATATGACATCATAATCAGCTCAGCGTGTGTATGATGACGTCACAATCATTATGTTACAAAGGGTTCCACGTAGACTGTCATCAAATCTCTGTCTGACACATTGTATGAATTGTATGTCTTTGTAATTATTTGATATTTAATAAACATACTGTTGAATATCTTGAAACTAATTTGAGGCAGCAACAGCACCCAGTCAAATTAGTTTCAAAATATTCAACAGCTTACCTGTGTATTTTTTTGGAAATTGATAGTCAAGGTGTTCAGAGATTGATCGATCCCAACATGAGTGAGGTGTGGGTGGAGCTTAGCTAGAGATGGCCGGGGCATAACTAAAACCGGAAAGGTCCATTACTAACTGCTGCAATCGCTCAAACACTCGCAGATCAGAGAGAATGTTCCTCAAAGC
The DNA here is from genome assembly GCA_034401795.1 of Chaetoderma sp. LZ-2023a. Taxonomy (NCBI): domain Eukaryota; kingdom Metazoa; phylum Mollusca; class Caudofoveata; order Chaetodermatida; family Chaetodermatidae; genus Chaetoderma; species Chaetoderma sp. LZ-2023a. Next base: position 148,903,863 of record CM067373.1, on the reverse strand, counting down.
TTCTTTATTATCCAGACTCCGATACAGCCAGGTCAGCTCCTGTGATATCCGCTTGATAATTGGATCTTTAGGCGTCAAATGAATTGGTAAGCTCTGCAAAGAAATTTTAAACAACATTTTATATATACCAGAGACCAGTTGAGAAGACTAAAATTTTACCACTAGATTGACTGGCTCGACAACAGATTCTATTGGTAAATTTTCTTAAATAATCTTATCTTGCATGTCTTGGGCTGCAAATGGACATTTTTAGGACAAAATTAAAATTTTCATTGAACAAATTTGAGACTTAAAGGGGAACGAACACACATAAATAAGGGTTAAATCATGCGAAATGATGCTTTTGTATAATGTAAATAAAAAAATTATTTGCACATTTTCGAATTCAATTCCTTAGTAGTAAATTTCGCCACATAGTCATTTTCCTCAATTTCTTATGAGCATCATGGAGTGACATCATCGCATTAACGATTGTTGTGGTATGACGTCATCGTGTGAACAACAGCTCATTCATATACCACCAAGAAAAATACCAGTCTTTGTCAAACTCGAGCTTGAATCGGAACTGATGTTCCAGTTTGTACCTTTAGTGAAAGCCAGTTCTGTCTATTCTACAAACATGTGTGGCGTAATCTGAATCATTCCACGTGATTGAGACAATTCACAAGATGATGTCATACCGTGAATTTTATAGGGCGTCAAAATTCATGATTTTAACAAGAATTTTAACAGTGATAGTTTGTGAAAATTCATAAAATACAATCAAATCTTTCATTTTGAAATCTACTTCTTGTTTGTGATTAAGCACTCAATTTAAGCCTTTAATGGTCAAGTCGGTCAAAACTGACCTCTGCAGTAGTCTAGAGGAATGTCCATCCGCAGGTAAAGAAGCATTTTTTCGAAAATTTTCCAACTGGAATGGCTAGCTCGATAATCGAGCCAGTCATTTGGATGTGGTAAATTGTCAAACATCGTCTTCTCTTTACCTGCAGATGGAAGTACAATAAGGAAATATTTTGATTTTCTTGACCAGATTTGAGCAGTAGATGTCTAAACATAGACTTCATGCACACTACATACAAAGAACAAGAGGCACAAGGGCCTGTGACACTCGCCTGGACTATTAGCATTAAGCCATTTGCATTTAAATGGACATGGATAATTTTCGAAAAATCCAATCTGGATGGCCATGAAAGAAATTGACCAATCAAAATTCTCGTTTGGTATGTTGAAGCTGACCACCATTGGATCATTCCAAACACATTTCGCTGAAATTGGGACATTCTTCTTCTTTTCGTTCGCTGATCATACCGCCAGTCCTGTAAGTGACTATCAACATGATCATAAGCGTTAAGTGCGTGGATCCATGGTTTATTAGAGTGCGCCGTGCAGCCTGGAACCTCCGTCTTCAGCACTCGAGGTTTCTGTCAGGGTTACCTCACCCTTACCTCCTTTAGTCGCCTCTTACGACACGCAGAGGATACGGAAGGTGTATTCTAAGCCCCACCTACAGGGCAAATTGGGACATTATTTAAGAGATTTAAATGGTAACGTAAAATTTTCAAAAATTTCATTTCATTTCACCAAATAAGCCGCCAACCGAAATTCTGAATATAAGTTCCAGAGACTATGATTATAGAATACTTCCAGCCAAGTTTGGATAAAATCCACCAAGCGGATAAGGAGGAGATGCATTTTGACAATTTCTGGTAAAATTTTTCACTACAAAAATTGACCAAACAAAATCCTGAATAGAAGTTCTGGATACCATGACACCAGTACCATGATAGGGTCATTCTAGGCAAAAAGAAAATTTTAAGCTGTCAAGCGGCTAAGGACGGTTTGACAATTTCCAGTAAATCTTTCATAATATCTCAGATTTTCACCCAGAAAATCGAACAATCAAAATTCTGAATAGAAGTTATGGAGCCTACCCCCAATAGGGTTCACCCAGCCAACTAGGGTTGAAATCTGGCAAGCGGTTAATCAAGAGTAGCGTTTTGACAATTTCTGGTAAATTTTCATAAAATCTGTTTTTCACCAAGAGAATTGACCAATCAAAATTCTGTATACAAGTTCTGAAGATTACACCCATCGGGTCCTTCCGGCCAAATTAGGCTGAAATCTGCCAAGCGGTTAATGAGGAGTAGCATTTTAAAGCAAAAGTTGATGGACAGACGATGGATGACAGACAGGTGGACGACAGACGGCCACCATGGCATAAGCTCACTTGGCCTTTCAGGCCAGGTCAGCTAATAATGTCTGACGCAAGATCTACAGCATTCTGAATTTTTATGCCAGTTTTTCATCAGGAATAAAATCATAAAATACCTTTCTCTTCGTTTCAAAATATGCTGCAAGTTTCTTCTCATACCAAGATCTGAAAACAGAGTAAAAAGGCGATACTGTCAAATGGACTAACCATCTAGAATAAAAATACACAATATACCCGAAAGATTTTTGGCTAGAAACTGATGATCCTATGCGTAGTCATCAGGTTATGACCAGTTGCTGGCTGTCCTATCCAGTCAGGTTATATAAACTGCTAACAGAATATACAGAATTTGAGTTGAAAATGTAGAAAACTCACTAATCTTACAGTTGTTATAGCTCTAATTAGGATCCTAAATTAAAAGACAGGAGAAAGATTTCTAGTACACCTGAAGCAATGAATCATGAACAATCAGAACTCATTCAACATCATTATTTAACCCTCAAGTTTAACCCTTTTATGATGAAGCCGGCCAAAACCAGCCTCTGCAGTAGTCCATTGGGAGGTCGAGTGACAACTAATTTTTTTAAATTGACCACTGGAATGACTGGCTCGGTAACCGAGCCAGCCATTCCAGTGGTCAATTTTCAAAAATAGTCTTCACTTGACCAGCAAATATGCATTAAATAAGCAAATATTTGGATTTTTGGACAAAATTTAGTAATTAAAAGGTTAACCCCCAAATTGACAACCTTTGTAGTAACATCCTTATAAATGGAGGAATCCAGTTTTATTGATGCCCCGCTCATCTCTAGCTAAGCTCCACCCACACCTTACCTGTGTTGGGATCGAGTGATCATGGAACTCTTGACTATCAATTTCCAGAAACCTATAAATGTAAGCTGCCTATGGAGCCCAGTCAAATTGGTTTCAAAATATTCAACAGCATGTTTATTAAATACATAGTAAAGCCATACAATTCATACAACGTTTAGTCCGTCATCAATTAAGCGCTCGTGGCAAACTTATCTCCATTATTCATGACATCATTCATTATAACATTATCCTACACGTCCCGTAGTTGATTATGATGTCATATGATTGATGAATAAACTGGAAAAGTTCATTGTTGAACACGCACAAAGAACTGTGTAGTAAAGTGTGTGCCAACACTAACAGTGCCATGACGACGACAATACTGATTGTTTCTTCAATAATTTATGACACTATAATACATACATGTACTATCCACTAGAATACACACTATTAGATGTATTAACAAATTCACCAATGAATTCCCAATATCTCATTTTCAACGCCGCCATAAAGGAAAACTGTTGAATATTTTGAAATTAATTTGACTGGAAGGGAAGCCATTGCTGTCAGTGGCTTACCGGCAAATTAATTTCAAGCTATTCAATAGAATAAGTTTTATATCATAAAGAATATACTTTTTCAGGGATTTGTTGGTGAAAAGCTTAATCCTTTAACAATTAAGTGTGGTCAAGAAAATTTCAGAATTCTCATAAAAAAATATCCATTTGCAGAGAGAGATTATTTTTGAAAATTTACCACTAAACCGACTGGCTCGCTTATCGAGCCAGTCATTCCAGAGGTATATCTTCAAAGATAATCTTCTCTTGATCTGCAAATGGCCATTTCCCAAGACCACTGAAGAAGCTGTCTTCTCTTGGTCTGAAAATAGTCTTCTCTTGGTCTGAAAATAGATACGAAAGAATTGAAATTCTTAAAACCAATTTAAGGGTTAAAGGGTTAATTTAATTATTATTTACCAAAACATGTATTTTTCTCTTACCTGGTTGATGAACTGTTGAGGTATCGTTGTTGCACTGCATCAGCGAGCTCTGTAAATCCAAATCTGTCAACATAAACCACATCATTATTATACTAGCCTCCCAACATATGCTAGACAAAATGTTAGAATATTAACATTTAGTTTGGAAGGGTGGAGGGTGGGTGGTGGTGGTTGGGGGGGGGGGGGAGTACTGCGCCATCATCAGTTATTTTATTCTAGGTGTGAACTAAATAAAACATTAGATCTGGGCAAAAATCATAGTTATATAACCCTCTTTAATGGTCAACGACAACGACAACAAGAACTGCCCTTTGCAGTGGACTGACAAATATTCATTTGCAGATTCAGCCAGTCATTCGAGTGGAAATTTTCAAAAATAGTCTTCTATTGACATTCTACAAGCAAATATTTTGAATTTCTTTACTTATTTCGATGATTAAAGGGTTAATTACCCCAGAAGGCCAGATCTGTCCACGAGATAGTTTTCCATTGCGAAGTAGAGCGGTGACCAGATATGCGAGGGAATATCATATATATCCTTCAGTTCACTCTCCGACAATCCATCATGAGATACAAAAATGGAGGACATCACCTGAAACACAAAGCATAGATATGCTCAAGGGAGCAAAATTTTCTCACAAAAAATTTCCATTTGCAGACCTAATGAAGACTATTTCTGAAAATGTACCACTCGAATGACTGGCTCACTTATCGAGCCAGTCATTCCAGTGATAAATTTTCCAAAATTAGTCTTCTTTTGGAAGCCATTTTTGGCTGATATGAGTATTAAAGGGCTAAGAAATTTGATTGGAAACATGACTACCTGTCTTAAGGAACCGTGAACATAAAGGTATACATATGAGTTGGGTTAAGAGACCACCTGGCTTTAGTGACAACTGATTAGTATGCCATATAAGGTGGTTGCTTATGACAGGTTTGATTGTCTCATTATTGGCCAACATTAATCATATGTGGAACTAATCATGTGAAACTAATCATGTGACACTAATCATGTGACACTAATCATGTGACAATAAGCATGTGACACTAAGCATGTGACACTAAGCATGTGGCACTGATCATGTGGCACTAATCATGTGACACTAATCATGTGACACTGATCATGTGGCACTAATCATGTGGCACTACTCATATGAAACTAAGCATGTGAAACTAATCATGTGACACTAATCATGTGAAACTAATCATGTGACACTAATCATGTGACACTAATCATGGAACACTAATCATGTGACACTAATCATATGACACTAATCATGTGAAACTAATCTTGTGACACTAATCATGTGACACTGATCATGTGACACTAATCATGTGACACTAATCATGTGGCATTATTCATGTGACACTAATCATGTGGCATTAACCATGGAACACTAATCATTTGAGACTAATAATGCAGGGATTCTCATAAGGGTTCTTTTGAGGGTATATACCCCAAAAATGTTGCTTGGGACTCCCAAATGTAGTGGCAATGGGTCCCCTGAAAATCTTGCATGATTGTGTAACACTAAGTAGTTTTATAGGTTTTTGCACAAAAATACTTACAAAATCTATCAAGGAACCACCATAATTCACAGTTGTGAGTCTTAGTATGGATGGGAAATACTGCTTGCATGGGAACACAAGATTTAAGTTTGAGATCCTGCATTTCAGCTGGGGACACCCACATTCAAGGTGTGGGGTCCCGGGGACATCCAAAATTTAGATGCCATGAGAAACACTGTAATTATGTGACATTAACCATGTCACACTAATCATGTGATACTAATCATGTGACACTAAACATTGCGACACTAACCATGTGACACTAACCATGTGACACTAACCATGCGACACTAATCATGCGACACTAATCATGAGATATTAATCATCTGAATTAATGTCTTATTACCATGTAGTTTCTAATCTAACCTATTGCCCAGCGAGTCTTTTCGCACTTGATATGACCTTGTCTGTTGTGTTGCTGACTGTGATTGGCTAATGTTGTTGTAAAACAACAGGATTCCGTATCATAACTATATGAAGCCATACATTAATATTATGTCATATAGTTTATGATGTGATGACTTACTACTATTATCAGATCATATTTTATTGCTCTAACAAAATTAAAGCTGTCAATGAAGGTATAAATTGCTTTACACAAAGATAGAGGCGGTTTACATCTGCACTAAGCTGTCTTTGAATGCGGAACCTGTATATCAGTCTACTACTTGAATAAATGTGATGAATTTGAAGCGCATGCAGGGTGTGCATGCATGCGTCCATGCGCGTGTGTGCATGTGCGCATGTGTGTGTGTGTGTGTGCGTGCATGCATGCGCGCGTGTGTGTGCATGCGCGCATGTGTGTGCGTGCATGCGTGCGTGTGAGTGTACATGTGAGATATAATACATACGTTCTGTACCAAGCTATCTGCATCCTGTACATTATAATCACTCTCCAGTCTCTGTAGATACTGCTGGAACAACTCTTCAACACTGAAATACAGGCTCTCACAGTGAACAACATGAGATAACACTGAAATACAGGCTCTCACAGTGAACAACACGAGATAACACTGAAATACAGGCTCTCACAGTGAACAACATGAGATAACACTGAAATACAGGCTCTCACAGTGAACAACACGAGATAACACTGAAATACAGGCTCTCACAGTGAACAACACGAGATAACACTGAAATACAGGCTCTCACAGTGAACAACACGAGATAACACTGAAATACAGGCTCTCACAGTGAACAACATGAGATAACACTGAAATACAGGCTCTCACAGTGAACAACACGAGATAACACTGAAATACAGGCTCTCAGTGACCCACATGAGATAACACAGAAATACAGGCTCTCACAGTGAACAACACGAGATAACACTGAAATACAGGCTCTCACAGTGAACAACACGAGATAACACTGAAATACAGGCTCTCACAGTGAACAACATGAGATAACACTGAAATACAGGCTCTCACAGTGAACAACATGAGATAACACTGAAATACAGGCTCTCACAGTGAACAACATGAGACAACACTGAAATACAGGCTCTCACAGTGAACAACACGAGATAACACTGAAATACAGGCTCTAACAGTGAACAACATGAGATAACACTGAAATACAGGCCCTCACAGTGAACAACACGAAATAACACTGAAATACAGGCTCTCACAGTGAACACGAGATAACACCGAAATACAGGCTCTCACAGTGACCCACATGAGATAACACCGAAATACAGGCTCTCACAGTGACCAACACGAGATAACACTAAAATACAGGCTCTCACAGTTAATATGAGATAACACCGAAATACAGGCTCTCACAGTGAACATGAGATAAGACTGAAATACAGGCTCTCACAGTGAACAACATGAGATAACACTGAAATACAGGCTCTCACAGTGAACATAAGATAACACTGAAATACAGGCTCTCACAGTGAACAACATGAGATAGCACCAAAATACAGGCTCTCACAGTGAACAACATGAGATAACACTGAAATACACGCTCTCACAGCGAACATGAGATAACACTGAAATACAGGCTCTCACAGTGAACAACATGGGATAACACTGAAATACAGGCTCTCAGAGTGAACAACATGACATAACATAGAAATACAGGCTCTCACAGTGAACAACATGAGGTAACATAGAAATACAGGCTCTCACAGTGAACAACATGAGATAACACTGAAATACACGCTCTCGCAGTGAACAAAATGAGATAACACTGAAATACAGGTTCTCACAGTGAACAACATGAGATAACACTGAAATACACGCTCTCACAGTGAACAACATGAGATAATATAGAAATACAGGCTCTCACAGTGAACAAAATGAGATAACACTGAAATACAGGCTCTCACACTGAACAACATGAGATAACATAGAAATACAGGCTCTCACAGTGAACAACATGAGATAACACTGAAATACACGCTCTCGCAGTGAACAAAATGAGATAACACTGAAATACAGGTTCTCACAGTGAACAACATGAGATAACACTGAAATACACGCTCTCACAGTGAACAACATGAGATAACATAGAAATACAGGCTCTCACAGTGAACAACACGAGATAACACTGAAATACAGGCTCTCACAGTGAACCACATAGGATAACACTGAAATACAGGCTCTCACAGTGAACCACATGGGATAACACTGAAATACAGGCTCTCACAGTGAATAACATGGGATAACACTGAAATACAGGCTCTCACAGTGAACAACATGGGGTAACACTGAAATACAGGCTCTCACAGTGAACAACATGGGATAACACTGAAATACAGGCTCTCACAGTGACCCACATGAGATAACACTGAAATACAGGCTCTCACAGTGAACCACATGGGGTAACACTGAAATACAGGCTCCCACAGTGAACCACATGGGATAACACTGAAATACAGGCTCTCACAGTGAATAACATGAGAAAACACTGAAATACAGGCTCTCACAGTGAACAACATGGGGTAACACTGAAATACAGGCTCTCAGTGAACAACATGGGATAACACTGAAATACAGGCTCTCACAGTGAACAACATGGGACAACACTGAAATACAGGCTCTCACAGTGAACATGAAATAACACTGAATCAAAAAAGCATCCGCTTTTGTTTCTACGAGAATTCTTAATACTTACCAGATGTACTATTATGATAATGTCTATTATCTAGTCTAGCTCAAAATAAACAATTAAAACTCCGCACTCTCCTGGTCCTGCCCATACTGTGTCCGGGAATACCATAGCCGCAGGTACCGAGTCAATTCCCAATCACAGTCAGATTCGTCTTATATTTGCCTTGGCAAATTGCGAAAGCAGCTCAGCCTCACCTCAGCGGGGCGGCTGAGGCAGGGCCATAGTACATCTGGTAAGTATTAAGAATTCTCGTAGAAACAAAAGCGGATGCTTTTTTGATTCTACTTCGAATAATACTTACCAGATGTACTATTATGATAAACTCCGGATTTCGACAGCCAGGAAATGCCGGTGGGAGGAGGTGAGGCTCGAACCAGCACTCACCAACCATCCAACAGAGAAGGTTGTGAAGAGACTAAAACCCTGGCATACGCTTGGGTTCTGCTATCTGACTCATAGAGTGCTAAACTTCCATGGTCTAGACCGCGCTCCCCCCCCCTCTTTTGTCCGCACAAAACCAGAGGGATGTCCATGGGGATGCAACACCCACCAGACCCGTGTCAGCCCCAAGTCTCAGATAGGGCAGTCCAGTAGAGTGCAAAGAAGCTACTACAACTTCAATCTTTGAAAAAACTATCAGTATATCGATTAGATTTTCAAATTGGAATGAGTCTCATGTCTGTATGAGAGGATAAATATACTCTTGTACCAGACTATTCACTTACTCAGTCTGGTATTTCGACTGGAAGTAAACATATTTATAGTCACTTAATTAATGTAAACACTCACCATTTTTGAGTGGTCGATCTGTTCTTGATCATCACAGGAGCTAGGCCCAATCCACGGTCGTACTCAGTCATGTGCATAGCGCTTGGTCAGTGTAGGCGGAAGACTTTTGTGATGTGTGCGAAGTAGTGGTCGGACGTGGCTTAGTTTAGGTTCGACAAATTGGCGACGGCTACTGGATTAAGAGTGCTGGAGATGTCGCGAAGGTAGAAATCAGTGAATGACGACTCGGCATGCCATTGTGCTACAGACATCACCTGCTCTAATGAGACACCCTTATAAAGGGCCGATGATGCTGCTAGTGCTCGGACCTCATGGGCATTCGCACGATCAATCTGCTCTCCTGTAGCGATCTTGTGCGACATCTGAATAGCGTCAACTATCCAACGAGAAATAGTATCTTTCGAAGCACGTAAATGGGGAGCTTTGAAACATAACCACAGAGATTTCGAGTCGTCTCTCCACTCAGAAGTACGTTTCTTATACATCTTCAGACATCTGACAGGACACCAAGCACAAGAATTTGGGTCATGTCTAGTCAAACTTGGCAAATTGATCGGCTGTCCTGGATATTTAAGTGACTGATTCTTTGCCAGGAAACAAAGACGTGGAAGTAATCTTAAACCTTCACCCATGACGACAAAACGGTCTTGTTCGGCAGAAAGCGCATGAATCTCGCTTCTCCTTCTCGCCGACGCTGCTGCAACCAAGAAAACTGATTTAATAGTTAACAGTTTAATGTTAATAGATCTAATCGGTTCAAAGGGAGCATGCCCTAAAACCTGTAGAACAAGAGATAGATTCCATGATGGGATAGGAATTGGCTGTCTGGGTCGCAGATTGCTCATTCCTTTGATAACTTCATTCAAGGTGTCATTCTCCACTCCCTCAATGGTGAGACTAGGAATGACAGAAGCTAATGCAGACTTATATGCTGCTAGGGTAGAAGGTACAAGTTTGTCAACTTCGTATAAATGACAGATAAAATCTGCTACGTGTTGAACAGATGCAGAAAAGGGATCAATATCTCTTCTCTCACACCACTGTGCAAATTTGTTGATTCTATAATTATATGTCTTTGTGGTTGAAACTCTTCTGGCTGAAGCAACAAACTTCGCTGCTTGCTCAGAAAAGCCACCCTCAATTGCACGCTGCTTGACAACATCCATGCAGTCAATTTGAACATTTCTGGTCTGTCGTGAAGGTACAGACCCTTGTTCTGAGAGATTACATCTCTTGTGTCTGGAAGAGGGATTGGACTGCAGACCAGAAGGTCCAGCAGATCCGTAAACCATGATCGGCCTGGCCAATAAGGGGCGATCAGTTGTACTTGGCACATCCCCTCTCTTATCTTTGCCAGAACTTTCGGGATGAGAATTGTTGGAGGATACGCATACGCGTACATTCCCTTCCAACTTATCGCCAGTGCGTCTACTGCTAGAGCTAACGGGTCCGGGATCGGTGACACATAAGTGACCATCTTTGCGTTTTGATTCATCGCAAATAGGTCGACATTTGGCTTGCCCCATTGTTTGAATAGAACCTCCGCTACCACTTGGTTGAGCTGCCATTCCGTCGGACGACAAACCGTCCTTCGACTGAGAGCATCCGCTAAGATGTTCAATCTTCCTGGAATGTGTGCTGCCCGAAGAATAATATTCCTCTCTTGGCACCACAGCAGAAGGTTCCAAACCATCATACACAACTCCGGTGATCTCGTCCCGCCTTGGCGGTTTAAATAAGACACCACTGTTGAGTTGTCTGTCCTTACTAGGACAATCTTGTCTTGAATTAGACTCTCGAACTTCTGCAGTGCAAATACCACCGCTAATAGCTCGAGCACATTGATATGTTTCTGCGCATTGGTCCGATCCCATTCCCCTGACACTGACTGATTGTCCAATACCGCTCCCCAACCTGTCAATGATGCATCCGTGAATATGGACATCTGAGGTTGAGGAGGTTGTAGAGGAACACCTCGCAGGCGATTCTGTTCCGATAACCACCACTGAAGGTGGAATATCAATGGTTCTTTTACTGGTATTCTCAGAGATAACGGATCTGTTCTCTGTGACCAGAACGACATCAAATACATCTGAATCGGCCTGCGCCTGAGTGCCGCATATGGCACCACCTTCTCCAGAGATACTAGCAAACCCAGTATTCTGAGAAATTGACGCGCCGTCAGATAGGCTCCTAGAGAAACCGACTCCAACACTGCAGTCAGGCTTCTGACTCTGCTCTCCGCCGGAAAAGCTACGCCGTCCCTGAGATTGAAAAAAATTCCCAGATAAACAAACTCCTGGGATGGAGTCAGTTCTGATTTCTCTAGATTCACAATCCATCCTAGCTTCTTTAACAAGTCTAGGACTACTTTCAGATTGCTGCGCAGAGTGACTGGATTCCCCGCCTTTAGCAGCCAGTCGTCTATATAAGTGTGAACAGCTATGTTTCTCCTGCGAAGTAAAGCAGTCATGGCGAGAACCACCTTGGTGAAGACCCTCGGAGCCGTGGTCAGGCCGAAGGGAAGAGCATTGAATTCCCAAACATTGTCTTGGAATGCAAATCGCAGGTACTTCTGAAAGGGAATTGACATTGGAATATGAAAATAAGCATCCTTCAGATCTATCGACACTGCCCACATGCCTTTCCTCAGCCCTGTCATTACCGCTGCTACCGTCTCCATCTGAAATCTGGGAGAAAGAATAAATTTGTTCAACGGTTTGAGATTGAGAATTGGTCTCCACCCCCCGGTACGCTTCGGAACTAGGAACATGATCGAATAGAAGCCCAGTGACGACTGATCGGTGACTAGGTGAATCGCCTTCTTCTGACGAAGCGATTCTATTTCTGACTGAATGGCGACTAGACGGTCTAATTCCCTTGGAATAGGAGTCCATATTGGAGTCGATGTTAACGGAACTAACGATTGATGGATGAGCCAGTCCGGATCGTAGCCGTTTCTTATCCACTGACAGACTAAACAGTCGCGCACGACCTGTTCCCATTGGTTTAGGAATAGCTGAAGTCTGCCTCCGACGGACGGAATCTGCACACAGTTGTCGGTCGAGATTAGCCGACAAGACGCTAAATCGCTTGGGTGAAGATTCTCGACTCCATTTGTTTCCAAAGCCGCCGGTATTGGTTCCGCCGGAAACCCGTCAGGAACGAGCGCCACGGCCGCCCCGCGGCTTCTTGTGGTATGACGGTCCGGAACCGCCGCCACGACTATCCTTACGGTAGCCGCCTCGGCCAGAACCGCCACCCTTCCTGTCGTCCTCATACGGCCTCTTACTAGAGGGCTTGTATGCGGACGAACGGCCAGGCCCTTGTGCTCCGGATGGCCTATGGGCATCACGGGCAGAAGGACGGAAGGGCGATCTAGGACGCTGTCTCTGCTGCTCCTGCCTATGCTGACGGTAGGACTGTTGCGGCTGAGTCCTCTTGGTCGACTTCCACGACTTGCCGACCACTTCTTGCTCCGCCACCATTGACGCAACCTTAGAGAGCGCTTGTCGTGCCGAGCCGCCGAACAAGCCTGGACCTATGAAAGGCGCAGAAGACAACGCAGCCCTCATCTCTGGTCCTGGTTCCACACAATCGAGAACCATTCTCCGTCGCTCTGCCAAAGTTCTCGTGATTACCCTGGCCAGGCAATCCTGAGACAGGCGCATGGTGTCCCGAACAACTCCGGGAGCAGCCTCTGGCACCTGTCCGCCTTCCGCCGTGCAGTCCAGCATACCCTGCAAGACGGTACACCCGTGCGACAGCGCAGCCATGGCTGCCCTAGCCGCATCCTCAATGAGCGTGAGCTCATTAAACGGGTCTTTGTTGGTCTGAGAAACCAAGGGACGTGACCGACCCTTGGCCTTCCCAGCCAACGGCCTATTCAGCGCCTTACGTTCCGCAACAGAAAGCCGTGGAACCCTGGCGTACTGATGATAAGCCTGCTCCGGAAAACGGACCCTACTCCTTATCCCCTTCGGGGCCTTGGGCAACGCATAGTCTGGCTGAACCAGACGGTATGCCGCAACTTCCAACATGTCAGAAGTCTGCGTGTCCAATGGGAGTGTAGGCATGGCAGAAGAGCCACTGGACAGAGCGCTAGCCGCACGCTCTGACATCCATTCCATCGCCGGATCGCGCTGAGATCCTAGATCAGATGCCAACCCGAGACGATTGGTCATCCATCCAAGAACCTGCACCCATTCAGCTTCGGTGCAGAAAGCGGAATCGTCCATCAAAGAACTCCCGTTTTCATCCTCCCTCTCTCCCTTAGATGAGAGGGCCACCGACGATCCTTGCTGAACGCTACGATATACGTCTCTGCCAGGACAGAGCGCATCCATAGCGCGACTACCAGCGGCACCAGTATCCAACGAATCGCCAGATACGGATTCCCCGCAGTCCATCGGCTCCAACACGGGATCCGGGACTACGACCGCCTCAATTACGGCTGGCACTGTCACTCCGATAGGAGCCGCACCTAACGCCGCCGGGATAGCAGCAGGAACCGCAAACCACGGCTCCGCCGGCATATCCGGTTGCACAAATCGCGGATGAAAAATGCCCGACGGAACGTCGACATCACCATCCGCCTGGCAAACCCGTACAAATCCCGAGGGCGACCCCTGGGACGTACTAGGCATCGCCGTCATCGAAAGATCCGGCATGCCAGAATCTTCCATCAGCAGCAAATCTTCCTCCTCTACCGACGGCTCTTGAGCCAAGGACAGAGAAGGGGCAGGTGCATGCCCCTCAGCAGAACTAGCCGGACCACCTAATGGTTGTCCTGCACCAGCTTGCCTCACCGGGACCGTGGACTGCAACGAGTCAAACATAGCCTTGAACTGGGCCGCCCATACGCCCAGTGCTGAATCCATCCTCTCATTCAGCCGACCTTCCAGTCCCAGCAACGAAACCTGCTGCAGCTTCACTGCCTTGTCCTTCTCGATACGCTCCAGCCTCGCCCGTCAATCCTTGTCAAACTCCGCCACCAATGCCGACGACCACTTGACGCACACATCACAAGGGCTCCCGACCTTACACTTAGCGCACGCCACACAGTGATGACCCAGATACTTCCGTTTCATGAACCTGTTGCACTTTCGGCACAACGTGTCCGGGTTCTTCGGTTTCTGCGAACACAGAGAAGAATTAAAACGCTGCACATGACAACCGATGACGAGCAATACGCACAATAGACTTGCTAGTTAAGATTTCTTAAACACATTAACTTTCTCTCAATTTAATGATAACAAGTCTTAGGCAGGAAATATTTGAAACTTTTTTGAGTGAAAATTTTTTTAAAAACACAACTCAGCCTTTAACTAACGTTAAATAACCAAGAATAACTCGCCGATCACTACAAACACCCTCGACAATGAAGCGAGAGCTAAAATCGGCGAGAACAGAGTGCCTGGATACACCAAGCCAAGAACGACATAATTCATGGGCGCCGCCATCTTGGCTAAGGGCGCATCCATCTTAGAGGAACCGAGTCGCAAGAGAAAATTAACCGAGTACCCGAATTAAAACTAAAAGTCAACGGGTACAGAAGCGACTCCAACAATGGCTATCATTATAAAACAATGTGCCAATTTAAGGAAATTTCAAACAGTCATTATGGCACGAATGTATAAATTCTAGATTGATACAACCTGCCCCTGTGATGATTTCCCCAGTTCCTCCATGAATCCAACGATGGTTTTCCGAAAAAACACGCTAAAACTGCTTATTCAATTAATAAGAGAGCACTAAATACACGCGACTTTCAACAAGCGCAAAATAGACGAATCTGACTGTGATTGGGAATTGACTCGGTACCTGCGGCTATGGTATTCCCGGACACAGTATGGGCAGGACCAGGAGAGTGCGGAGTTTTAATTGTTTATTTTGAGCTAGACTAGATAATAGACATTATCATAATAGTACATCTGGTAAGTATTATTCGAAGTAGAAATACAGGCTCTCGCAGTGAATAACACGGTAATGGAGTGATCCATCTCTAGCTAAGCTCCACCCAGACTTTGCTCATGTTGTAATCAATCGACCCCTGCAATCTCTGAATCTCAATTTCCAGAAAACTATATACTCAGGTAAGCTGTTGAATATCTTGAAACTAATTTGACCGGGTGCTGTTGCTGCCATAGGCAGCAACAGCGCCAAGTCAAATTTGTTTCAAGATGTTGAATATTTTGAAACTAATTTGACTGGGGTAATCAATTAAGCGTCTGTGATGAACTTAGCTACGTTATTCCTGATAATGACATCATCCTACACATCACGTAGTTAATTAAGGTGCCATATGATTGATGAATAAACTGGAACCCTCCATTCACGGTTCAATGTTAAAATCGATTCAAAGTGGACATATATATATATATATGCTGCTAAGGTGCTGAACATTTTTAACCTAATTTGCCTATAAGCTGTTACTGTCTATGCCAGCCAACAACAGCACCTAGTCAAATTAGTTTCAACATATTCATCAGAATGTTTATTAAATTGTACATTTACCAGATACAATTCGACGCTTACTCTCCTACCATTGCAACTTTATGACAGAACTACGTCATTTGATTGTGACGTCGCTGAAGTGACGCATTTTGATTATGATGTCACACTCTCTTGAGTAACAGATCTGATCCCGCCATAGGCTTCATCAACTATCTGTGATTCCTCCATTGGATGGTTTTTAAGTTGATTTTCTTTACCAATCTTAAGGTCTATCAAAGAATTCAAAGTCATGACACACTCTCTAAGGCCACAATAAAAAATAGTTTCGTTTCCTGTATACCTCCCTGTTGAAATTGTTCTCTTTTTTTACACGGGCGGGAAAGAAAAAAATTTCTACCCATCATAAATGCTAAAACATCCATACATTTGTCAAACTATACAACTTACAATGTTTTTAAAGACATATGCATGCTATGTGAATCCCGTTTGCTAATTGTGACATGAAAAACATGACAAATTTGACAATTACAACCATTTTTAATGGACATCTAGTTAAACAAATATTTGACCTTTTTAAAATAAATCAATTGAAAAAAAAATTTCCTCCGTCTCTGCTGAAGTCTTTTTTTCCTCACCCAGTTTACAGGAAACTAAATTTTTTTTATGGATGGCCTAGGCCTCCTTAAAATAAGACAAAATCACAGTCAGTCTATAGCACGCTTATTACCTGGTGGTGGAAATCAGTGAATCAATCTTCTCATCCAGTTTGAAGAAATAGCCAAACATACACAGCTCCTAAAAACAATCATAAACAGCTCATAACATACAGATAAGAAATGACAAATTCATTATGACATGTATAATGAAAGGCATATTCTGCTGAATAAATTCAAACTAATTTGACTGGGAGATTTTGCTGCCTATGGTAGGACCATGTTCAAGTTAAATTAGTTTCAAAATATTCAACATCTGTCATGTATATTTGTCTTGAAATTGAAATTGTTAGAATTCAGTTTTCAAGGTATGCAAATTGATTGCAAATATGCATAAAAACTTGGTGAGGCTTAGCTAGAAATTGATGGGACATGGCTAGAAATGGCCCACTCTGCTGACAATGATTTGTCTCAGGACGTTTATAACGGGATTGGCATTTGAAATTCAATGTAGGGTTGTGCGATTACCTGATTAAATCGGAAATCGCGATTATGTTTTAAATTGTGAATTTATACATGTATGATTAAGCATTACATAATCGAATAATTGTGACTATTTACTAGTGCATAAAATATTTCTAAGTAAAATGCCATTTTTCATGACCAATCACATTAAAAGGTAATTTAGTTTTAAAATATTTTATGCAATACAAAATATTCAAGATTATTCGATTATTTAATTTTTAATCATATAAATTCACGATTTAAAACATAATCGCGATTTTCAATTTAATCACGTAATCGTGCACGCCTAGTTTGAATATATACAAAATGTAGTCTAGTTACTGTTACCTCAAGAATAATTTTCAGGAAGAGAGGATTTGCTGTCTTGGAGCACTGACTCACTTTGTCCAGCTGACTAGGAGACATCTCTTTGCCTCTTTGTTTCAGACTTGCCTGTGGAAACACATGGAATCTGCGGACTACTACTAGTTAATTCAATAAAGTGGACAAGTCCCTGAAAGAGTAAATTCTTTTCGATATGAAACTTATTCTGTTAAATATTTTGAAATTAATTTGACTGGAAGACGTTGTTGCCTTAGTCAGCAACGTCTACCAGTCATATGAATTTCAAAATATCTGACAGTTTTCATGTATGGTTACCTTAAAAATGAGATATCGAGAATTCATACATGAAAGGGTTAAATCCAATGATAATATGATTGACTCATATATTAGCCTATTACAGGGGTCAACTCAAAATACATCATTACATGTAAAATGCAAGTAAGAAATGGCTGGTGCAAGTAGATTTACAAACTGTGGGTGCACCATGTACATGGACATTTTTACCTGAATCATGGCAATACTAGTTTAATTCTTAGCACTCCGATGTCAAAATTTTTAATTTTCAAATTCAATTAAAATATGACTTATGACTTAACTCGGTCTTGCCTGATGCGTACTATTGTTTTAGTAGAGTCTGAATCCCCTGCCTCGACTAAAAGATGAACTGATGTTCATTTTTCAACAACTTTGGTGGATGATGTTGCTGTCATAGACACCAACATCATCCACCAAACTCGTTGAAAAATGTACACCAGTTTCTTTACTACTGACACAGTAAAGATAGAATAGTGGCATCAGAGTGGCAAGAGTTAAGTCTTTGAACTCAAATGACCAGATTCTTGGAGATTAACTGGCACACCGAACATCTCAGTGACTGACATTTGACATTGTGATTTCAATGTCTACAAAATAATTTCACACCAGGTAATCATATCTCCGTAACTAATGTTCCGATAAGCTTAAGCAATCTTGAAATGTAATCTCAACGTTGCTAAACACAGAAACTTAACATTGAAAAACACTTTTGTACCAAGGTCACTGTGACCTTGACATTAGACCATGGATGTGACCTCAATGTCATCACTCATCACAACTTCCTAACAGCATAATCAACCATGTATCTAAGCTCTGTTCTGACATGCTTAACCACACTTGAAAAACAAGACCCAATGGGCCTGTATTGTTCACCTGGAATTATTAGCCACTGGCACAACTGAACAAAATGAGATGACAACTGGAAAAATTTACCAATCAATTTTCTGTGAAGAAAGTTTAGCCAAGTTTTATTAAAATTGGCCCAGTGGTTAATAAGTAAGACTTTTTAAGATGTCAGCCAAAAACTTTATATTTTGATTGATTCATGGGGGGACATCAACTTTCCATGGACAAATTTTAATGGCGTTTCGGCCATAATCATATCTGTCAAATTTCGGCTTGATCAGTTCAGCATTTTTGGATCTCCAAGGTGGCCGCCGACCCATTTGACAAATCAAGTTCCCTTGAACAAACTTGGTTCAGCTTTTGCCTGAGATCATATTTCATGAGCTTTGCATCGATCCACCAAGAGGTTTCAAATTCAAGATGTTTCTAAAAGTCTGTCAGAATCCAAGATGGCCGTGGCCCAAATTGGCCAATCATCTTCCTTTGAACAAACCTGTATCCCTATTCCCTAAAGATATTTTCTGCAAAATATACTTGAAATCGGCCCAGCGGTTCTCGAGAAAACATTAAAAATTTCCCATGGCTTTAGTATGGGAGTATTTGGCAGGAAAAAGATCCAAGATGGCTGACAAACAGCTTATCCGACAGTATTGAAAATGGCTAATTTAAAATCAGAATACCTAAAAACCTATATAAAACCAATTTCGGCTTCAAAATCCATCAAATGAAAATATCTAATATAACCTCCAAACACGCTACATTTTGATTGGTTCATGGCGGCCATGTTTTTTACTTATTAACTTCCCTTGAACAAACTTTAATGGCCCTTAGTCCCTAATCATCTCACAAATTTTGGCACGATCCGTTCAGCGGTTCTGGAGAAGTCGTTTTCGCAAAAACTAGATCATCCAAGATGGATGCCAAATATTTGGCCAATCAAGTTGTCTTGAACAAACTTGGTTCAGCTCTTCCCCTGGATCATATTTCACCAGTTTTGAATTGATGCCCCAAGCAGATTTGGAGACTTCTAAAGACATTTCTAAAAATCGGCCAAAATCCAAGATGGCTGCTGGCCAAATTGGCTTCGTTTGAACAAACTTGACTTTCTATGCCCTAAGGATGCTTCCCGCAAAATATAATTGAAATCAGCCCAGTGGTTCTTGAGAAGTTGTTTAAAGAAAAAGTTGATGGACAAGACAGCCAAATGGACGATGGACAGTCGTCATGGCATAAACTCACTTCGTCATTCTGGCCAAGTGAGCTAATAAGTCAAAACGATTTACTAAAAACATAACTTAACATTGCCACCATCGTCGTCGGAAAAGTAATACATACATTGTATATATATATATATATATATATATATATATATGTGCCACTTTGCAGGCGAGACAAAAACTAGTTTTAGCGATGCAGTGCATCACAAAGGATACCACACCCCCACCCCACCCTCCTCCGCTGAACCTTGCCCTTCACTGAAGTTAATCTTGAGGTTGGGTGAACCATGAATTGATACCACAAATAGAATGTATCCATACACCAAGATTGGTTACTGTGTACAAGACTCATAAAACTAAAGCCCAGACAAGAATTTTCTAACATGCTAAGTGAACTATGAAAATGACAAACCAGTAGGCTAATTACATCCATACACTAGGTTTGCTTATTGTATATTGAAACTATAGGCCGGACAAGTAGGCTTGGGCGATTTCGCGATTCAACCGAAAATTGCGATTTTTTTTCAAAATCGTGATTTTCTACGATGTAATTGAAAACCAAGAATTCCGCGGAATTAAATGTCTCGCCTGTCCCCTGTTTGTCACAGGTACCTTGACCTTTGACCTTCTGCCCTCAATGTTATCATGCTGCTTCCTAACATCATAGGTAACCAGGTTTCCAAGTTGTAATAGCCTTAACCAATGCTGAAATATAAGTGAAAAGGTATTGCTAAACGCAAAAACTTAATGTTGAAATAGCAGAGTTCTATATCAAGGTCACAGTGACCTTGACCTTTGACCTTGTGATCCCAACATCTTCATGTTGCATCCTATCATCATAGGTAACCGTGTATCCAAGTTTAGATGCAATAGGCTTAACCAACCCTGAAATATATTGTATAAGCGAGACATTTTGCTAAACGCAAAAAGCAGTTCTGTATCAAAGCCACAGTGATATTGATCTTTGACCTTCTGACACCAACATCATCATGCTGCTTCCTAACATTATAGGTAACCATGTATCCAAGTTTAGTTGCAATAGGCTTAACCAGTCCTGAAATAAAAGCTGAGAGGTTTTGCTAAACACAAAAACGACACGTTGAAAAAGCAGAGTTCTGTATCACGGTCACAGTGATATTGACCTTTGACCTTCTGATCCCATCATCATTATAGGTAACCGTGTATCCAATTGGATCAGGCATTGCTGAGATATAAGACAATAACTTTTGTTTAGCGCAAAAACTTAACGTAAAATATTAACAAAGATTATACTGTGACCTTTGACCCCATACCCTTGACATCATGACCGGTTTATCAGTGGGCTGCTTCCATTCAATGTATATCGCCATGTACCCAAGTTTGGTTCCCATTGAATTAGGCATTGCTGAGATATAAGGCAATAACTTTTGTTTAATGCAAAAACTTAACGTAAAATATTAACAAAGATTATACTGTGACCTTTGACCCCCATAATCTTGAGCGCATGATGTCTGCATCAGCATGCTGCTTCCTTTTAATGTATATCACCATGTACCCAAGTTTGGTTCCAATTGAATCAGGCATTGCTGAGATATAAAGCAATAACTTTTGTTTAATGCAAAAAACGTAACGTAAAATATTAACAAAGATTATACCGTGACCTTTGACCCCACAACCTTGACCTCATGATGTCTGCATCAGCATGCTGCTTCCGTTAAATGTAAATTAGCATGTACCCAAGTTTGGTTCCAATTGGATAAGGCATTGTTGAGATATAAGGCAATAACTTTAGTTTAACGCAAAAACCTAACATAAAATATTAACAAAGATTATACCATGAACTTTGACACCATAAACTTGACCTTGTGATGCCTGCATCAGGGTGCTGCTTCCTTTCGATGTATCTCTCTATGTACCCAAGTTTGGTTCCAATTGAATCAGGCATTGTTGAGATATAAGACAACAACTTTTGTTTAATGCAAAAACTTAACATAAAATATTAACAAAGATTAAACCGTGACCGTTGACCCCATAACCTTGAACGCATGATGCCTGCATCAGCGTGCTGCTTCCTTTCGATGTATATCTCCATGTCTCCAAATTTGGTTCCAATTGGATTAGGCATTGCTGCGATATAAGACAATAACTTTTGTTTAATGCAAAAACTTAACGTAAAATATTTACAAAGATTATACCGTGACCTTTGACCCCATAACCTTGACCTTGTGATGCCTGCATCAGGGTGCTGCTTCCTTTCGATGTATCTCTCTATGTACCCAAGTTTGGTTCCAATTGAATCAGGCATTGTTGAGATATAAGACAACAACTTTTGTTTAATGCAAAAACTTAACATAAAATATTAACAAAGATTAAACCGTGACCTTTGACCCCATAACCTTGAACGCATGATGCCTGCATCAGCGTGATGCTTCCTTTCGATGTATATCTCCATGTCTCCAAATTTGGTTCCAATTGGATCAGGCATTGCTGCGATATAAGGCAATAACTTTTGTTTAATGCAAAAACTGAACGTAAAATATTAACAAAGATTATAATGTAACCTTTGCCCCCTGTAACCTTGACCTCATGGCCTTTTCATCGGCTTCCTTTTGATGTATATTACCATGCACCCAAGCTTGGTTCCAATTGGATCAGGCATTGCTGAGATATAAACTTAACGTAAAGGTTTATGCCGTCCCCGCCGGAAAAGTCATACCTATGTCTCGATCTTGCTTCGCAGGCGAGACAAAAATTGAAAAATTGTGGGAAAAATTGAGCAGAATATAAGATTTTAAAACTCATCATTCAGCAGTAAAAGAATCCAGTTATAATCCATTCTCGCATGTATCCATTGTTTTTTCTTGATCGCTTCACGCATGTGTTCACTAAGTCCTAATCAAACCACAAAGCTCTATGGTAAACACGCTACCAATAGCGAGGTAACACCTTTGTCATTGAAAGACAGCTAGTTACTCCATCGAATCACCATATAATTTTCTTTCTTTCGCTGCAGACCCTGAGTCTGTCGTGAAATACCAAGTATATACTTAGTTGCAGAGTGTTAGGCAATAATCAGTGAACATAATTCTTTTTAATTCTTTTAGTAATTTTAGGCTGTGTAATAATTTTTCTTTTTTGATTCGGTTGTCATGCCTAATTAAAGAAAATAACGCAACAGCATTCCAGATTGTTGTATTTTGAACTGTGAGTTCTGTTGATTACTCTTAAATGTAAATTGTACATTCTGAAAGCAACTATAAACTGCACTATAGGACGAGTTTACGCCGTTACTATCGAAGCTACTCAAAGCTACCATCCTATATATATATGGATTGTGCAGTATCTCCCCGGGTACTAATATTAGCGTCTTCGCGCCACTCAGGTAATGACCTAAACTCGCCCTCAAAGGGAGGCTATAAGTGGAAGCGGGATTTATATTTTTACTCGACGACATTTTATGTCAAATTTTGATGAAATAAATGATGTTTATTAAACTATACACAATATTTAGGCGGTTCCAATTAATAATTTCACTCCCGCGATGATGGATAAAAGGTATACATTAAGCAGAGACGTTGGATGGTAAAAATTTGTCGCATGAAATTGTATTCTAATGTCATGCTATTTTTGTATCATTTATTTCAACTTTTTCTAGAAATTCCAAGTCCCAGTTTTGGTGACTTGTCACGTTACCCCGGTTTATACTTTTGGGAATTTGGACCTAGGATCTAATCGAAAATCGCGATTTTTAAAATAAAATCGATCGCGATGTTTCAAAGCAAAAATCGTGCAACCCTACGGACAAGTATAACCCATGATGCTCAGGGAACCCAGAAAAGTAGGTTATATTGACCTACTTTTGATACATGACACACATTTAGCCTATGATACATCCATATATCAAGTTTGGTGATTATATGTGAAAACCCTTAAAAAATTTTCCGAACAAAAAAAATGGGAACGGACAGACTTAAACATGCCCAGACACATGGACGGACACATGGGTCCACGCATGCCCAGATGCAAACATGCCCAGACACATGGATGGACGTAAACAGGGCCAGACACATGGACAGACACATGGGTCCACGCATGCCCAGATGCAAACATGCCCAGACACATGGACGGACATAAACATGGCAGACACATGGACAGACACATGGATGGACAAAGTGATTAAATGATTACCACCGGTTTGTACGGGTATTATAACATGCATAAAAATGATAATATACAATTCATACCACACAGAGCTGTGTTTTAATATTGGTTGTTAATGGCTCTACATCAAGTAACTGATAACTCCGCTTATCACGAAGCTCGACAATAGACTCTTCATCATTAGTCACCGTGGAAACGATCAGGTGGGCACACGATGGCAGCGCAGTAGGTAGCCAGAAAAGAGGCTGTGAAGACAAACAGAAATATGAGAAAACAAAAAACACAACTAATAAATGACTACATGTAGTTCTGATCAAATGTCCCTATATATTAGTGAAAGCTGAAAAAGATTTCAGGGCGGGTAACTCTGGTGAATATGGGCAGATTCGCCTATAAAGCAATCCCAAGTCAGATCGTCACCCTAGTTTTCTATTTACCATAAAAGATAGATCCAATTCTATCTATGTCCAGCCCATTTCTAGCTAAGCTCTGCCCACTATTTCCTGCGTGTTGGAATCAATTTATATACTGTGAATTCTGAATACCCAGAATCCCATATTCAAGGTAGCTATAGAGCTAAGCTGTTGAATATTTTGAAACTAATTTGACTATGGCAGCATCAGTGCCCAGTGAAATTAGTTTCAAAATATTCAATAGAATGTTTATTAAATAGTAGATCCATCAAAGTAATACAATTCGTACACTTAGCGAACTACTCTATATTCATGATGGAGTATTTCTGTCAATTATGATTGTGACATCAGCCTACATGTGATGTAATTGATTATGACATCATATACTTGAGTAGCAGATTGGATTCATCCACTGAAGTAAAGTTACAAGGAAGGTACAAATTTATACTCCAGACAACTGATTTTCATGAGTTTTAATTTTTTTAATGTATGTAACTGTGGTGAATATGGACAGACTCTGCTGTTTAACCCTTTAACACTTATATCAGCCAAAAATGGCTTCTGCAGTGGTCTTGAGAAATGTCAATTTGCAGACCAAGAGAAGACTATTTTTGTAAATTTACCACAGGAATGACTGGCTCGATAACCGAGCCAGTCATTCCAGTGCTAAACTTTCAAAAATAGTCTTCTCTTGGTCTGCAAATTTACATTTTCTTTGAAGGTTGAGATTTTATTGAACAAATTCAAGGCTTTAAAGGGTTAATGCAATCCCATACAAGGTCTTGTTCTGAGTTTACAATATTTTCTAAGCCAATCAGACCAACATCACAATCAGATATTACGCTCGTTACCGTTTTAACACTCATACATGTACCAGCCAAAAACGCCTTCTATAGTGGTCCCAAGAAATATTCCTTTGCAGAGCAAGAGAAGAATAATTATGAAAATTTACCACTGAAATGACTGGCTCAATAAAAGAGCCAGTCATTTCAGTGGTAAATTTTCAAAAATAATCTCTTGGTCTGCAAATGAACATTTTCTATGAGAAAATTTATATTTTCTTGAACAAATTTGAGGTTTAAAGGGGTAAAATAAGTGGCTTATGGCAGTAACAGTTTCCAGTCAAATTAGTTTGAAAATATTCAGCAGTACTATATGGCTTAAAGTTATTTTAGTAATTTTTTAACCCTTTAATCCTCGAATTTGTTCAAATAATTTTCACTTTTTTCTTAGAAAATGTCCATTTGTAGGCCAAGAGAAGACTATTTTGAAAATTTACCTCTGGAAGGACTGGCTCGGTTATTGAGCCAGTAATTCCAGTGGTAAATTTTCAAAAATAGGCTTTTTGGCCAGCAAATTAATATTCTCACGACCACTACAGAGGCTGGTTTCAGATGGAAAGGGTTACATTTGTTTAGCCAAAAACAGTAACAATGGAATAATGGTAAACATTTAATCTTAATTTTTTCACAAATGAAATATGGTTACCTCAATTTCCTGACAACCAGACAGGAAAGCTTTTGGATAATTAGAAATTAATTAACCTCTCACATTGTAAAGATGAGTTGCGTCTAGAGTAGAGCTGAAATTATTAGCCATGGAAATCTAAATTTGTGTTATCATTGGCTAATAGAGGGATTCCTTTCAAACTATGCCAGCCCTGTTTCTAAGCAAGCAAATTTGTTGCATTCGTGTTTGAATCAATTTGAAATTTTGAAAGTTGAATTCCTAGAATCTAAATTTCAAGGTAGCTCTAGATACACTCAGGTAAGCTGTTCAGTATTTTGAAACTAATTTGACTGGGAGCTGGCAGCAGCAGCTACAAATTCACGGGGCTTTTAAAGAAAATTTTCAATTTGGGCTAAATTCAAGGACGTTCAAAGCCTTAAAAATACCATAATTCTTTTCAAGGATTTTCAAGGTTGTGGGATCCTTGCTCTATTGACTAATGGGTAGCTCTGTCTCTGAGTAGCTATTGAGACCATCTTTGATAAAGTCTAGAATGAACAATTCAAATCACCCCCATCCAACGCACAAAACAATCATGTAATTCCGGTACCTTTCCAGTCTTTGCTGCCTTGTCCACACGGTTCAACCCATCAATGATCAAGATTACAGTTCGGCCGGATGCTTCACACTGATTCAACTGATGTACTACTTTTGAGAGCAAGCTACGAATTATGCTTATTTCATCATCATCATCGTGTTTATCATCAGTCAGCTGGTCTGTTGCTGAAGCAGTTTGTTCTGATGAATCATTCTTCTGCAGGTGATGTGTGAGTACCTCGTGGATCCTCCTTAAAATGCTCAATATTCCTGTTAACAGAAAAAACAAGGTCAATAGAATCTGGGTAACGGCGGTTGTCGCTGTGACCTTGATATTTGAACATTTAACCCCAAAATTGGCCCAACTCTTCGGAACCCCCATAGGTAACCTTCTACCCAGGTCTGGTCATGATCTCTCAAGTAGAACCAGAGTTATTGACAAATGTTTCTTTCAGGCCCATGGCACTCAAGATAATAATTTTAATCTGGTTGCCTTGGCCTTGACCTTTGCACTACAAATTCATCACATCTTCAGGACTCTACAGGCAACCTTTCCACCACACACAACCCTAACCCCCCCCCCCCCCACACCCCGGCTTAATTACAATCTATGAAAACTTTTGATATGACTGATTGACTGACTGACTGACTGACTACCTACATACGCTATGAACAAGTTAATCTGAAAACAATGGAATATCATAGTTTGCGGATCGTTAGCGAAACGTTTCAAATAGTTTTCACCCTGGAATGCAGGGTTGATCTACAGTACAGTTCATGGTCGGTTGATGTTTGTATATTTCGAGACCAACTTATTTAAATGGAAAGTTAAAGAGGCCATCGAAATCTACAAACATCACCCAACCATGACGTGAGACGAGGGCTACCGCATACCAGCAGTCCATGCTGTCATGTTACTCCACAAGAACTGACCGGAATGATGCTGCCAGCGACCTTCAGTTAATGCTGAAGAAGTGATTAAGATGGTCAAGAAAAACAATTTCTACATCCCGGAGAGGTAACTAATATTTCTTTATTATGTATCATGCTGGTATCAGGAGCAGCATTTTCTGAACTGTTAAGTTATGTGTTAGGTGTACTTTAGCCTACAGACAGGACCACATGACATTTGAAACCAAAGGATGGTGCTTCTTTAACTCTTTAGTGGTCAAATTTGGTCCAAAATATCTTATAATTCTCACACAAAATATTCATTTGAAGACTGAGAAAATACAATCTTTACTATTTTTAAGGGAAATCTATTATCCCGTCGGATCCTTTGACTATGTTGTTATTATCAATCGTAAGCATGACTAATGCTGGCTTACATTATAAAGCACCTCCAGAGAAAGAATAAAAGGGCCTGATCTGATGTTTCTGACATTGCAATCAGCGACGTCACTAATTTAGCTGACGTCACAATCATAATAACGTAGAGCTCTATCAAGAAAATCGAAAAATCTATTTTGATGTTCTCAGATTTTCCCGATTTTTTCAGATCATGCCAAAAGTTGTGGAATCCTAGTGTATGGTCAGGTGATCCCACCTTTTCCTATGTTACATTTGAGCTAAATCAGACCAGAAGCTTCCAAGATACCCATAGATACAGAATTTGATCACGGCCAAAGTCTAGAAATCCTCTTGCACCCCAAGTTCCTTCGTTGTGTTAAAGTTTTGGACAAATCAGATCTGTAGTTTTCGAGATACAGCTCCGAACAGACACACACATACAGATACACAGACTGACCAGATAGAAATATACCCACTTTCCCTGACGGGGCGAGGGTAATAAAAGCTTACCCGTGGTTGCCTGAGCACAGCCAACAAAATGATAGCAGATGATGGGAGATTGACCACTAGCGGACGACAGCAACTGCTGAAGCCAGTTACACAGTAGAGCAGACTTGCCACATCCAGATTCACCCAGAACCAGGATAGGATTGGCAGAACCTAAACACATAAAATTGATATAAAAAGAATATGATACTGTAATCTTTGTGATATAATTGAGGGATCCGATCTGTCACTCTAATATGATATAATCAATTACGTCGCTAGTTAGTGACTTGGGTCACAATCATAATGACATGCAGAAAATAATTTGACCGCAAGACATCTGCATCTCAATGGCTTTCAGTCAAATTAAGTACTTTCAAAATATACAACAAAATGGTCAAATGTATTATTATCCCCATGTTTTAAAAAACCATCAGGGATATTGTAATCGCCTCCGTCTGTCTGTCCGTCCATCCACCCATCACACTGTCGCCTCCCAAACCATTGGGTGGAATTAAATCAAATCTGATATGTGGGTTATCCATATGATTCCGCTTTGCAAGACGATATTTAGATTTGGCTCCATACCTAGGGGGTGGGGTTGAGGTGGGGGTGGATGGTGGCAATGGTTAAAGGGTTAAATCAGTTGTAGCTCAACTCCTCTGAAATCGTTAGATGGAACGCAACTAAATTTGATATCTAAGTTACCCATATGATTGCGGAGTGCACGAGGCCATTTAGATTTGGCTCCGCCCCCAGGGGTGGGGGAGGGGTCAAAAGGTCAAACTTTAACCTGCAGGAATTGATTGTAATGCATCTCCTCTGAAACCATTGGACAGAATTCAGCCACATTTTGTCTGTGGATTACCCATATCAGTATGGAGTACATGAGCACATTTATATTAGGCCATGCCCCCAGGGGTGGGTGACGGGTGGGGGTCAAAAGGTAAAAAATGTATTGTAATGCAACTCCTCTGACACTGTTGGACGGAATTCAACCAAATTAAGCATGTCAGTTAACCATATCAATGTGCAGTGGATGAGCACATTTACATTTGGCCCTGCCCCCAGCAGGTGTGGGATGGGGGTCAAAAGGTCATGAAATTGATTGTAATGCAACTCCTCTGACACTATTGGATGATAATCAAACCAAATTTGGTATTGGAGTTACCCATATGATTGTGGAGTGAAAAATTACATTTACATTTGGCTCCACCCCCGGGGGTGGGTTGTGGGGTGAGTCAAAAGTTCATAGCGGTGAACGTGGGGATTTGCGATGACGCGTCATCGACCGTTCAGTCCAGTTACGGATTGGAACAATGTCTTATATCCAGTCTGTCCATGTGAAAGAGCTAATCTCCATGTAGTTTAACCCTTTCACTGACAAATCTGGCAAAAAGGATATTATTTCCAAATTAATACGTATTCTGTTGAATATTTTGAAATTAATTTGACTGGAAGCCGAAGCTTCCTAAGGCAGGAATGGCTTGCAGTCATATTAATTTCAAAATATTCAACAGTTTGTGTGCCGTGACATTGACATGCGTTGAATTTTCCGTTGAACAAAAAAGGCTTTTCTGCCTCTCTAGATTCAGATAAAATCTTCAAATTATGTAGCGTGTCAAGTAGCATGACCATACACAATAGGATTTTGGAATGTCGATTTTGATTTGATATTGACTGGGAAGGAAGGCTGAGACAACATAAAAATTATTATCCCCACGTTTTAAAAAAATGTCGGGGATATTGTAATCGCCTCTGTCCGTTTGTCCATCCATCAAGCTACATGTATCTCCTCCCAAACCATTGGGTGGAATTAAATCAAATTTGGTATGTGGGATACCCATATGATTCCGCTTTGCAAGACGATATTTAGATTTGGCTCCGCGTGGCAGGGGTCAAATCAGTTAACGCAACTCCTCTGAAATCGTTAGATGGAACTCAACTAAATTTGATATCTGAGTTACCCATATGATTGTGGAGGGCAAGCAAGAGGCCATTTAGATTTGGCTCCACCCCCAGGGGGTGGGGGAGGGGCTATAAGGTCAATTTTAACCCGCGGAAATTGATTGTAACACATCTCCTCCGAAAGACAGAATTCAACCACATTTGGTCTATGGATTACCCATATCAATGTGGAGTACATGAGCACATTTACATTTGGCCCCGCCCACAGGGTTGGGTGAGGGGTGGGGTCAAAAGGTAACTCCTCTGACACTGTTGGATGGAATTCAACCAAATTTAGTATGGCTGTTACCCATATTAATGTGGAGTGGATGAGCACATTTACATTTGGCCCCACCATCCATCCACCCCCCCCCCCACCCCACCAGGGGTGTGGGATGGGGTCAAAAGGTCATGAAATTGATTGTAATGCAACTCCTCTGACACTGTTGGATGGAATTCAACCAAATTTGGTATGTGAGTTACCCATATGATCGCGGAGTGCAAAATGACATTTACATTTGGTTCCGCCCCAGAGGGTGGGTTGTGAGGTATGTCAAAAGTTCAAAGCGGTGAACGTGGGGAGTTGCAATGATGCATCAATGACCGATCAATCTAGTTATTAATGGGCTTACGGTTGTGATTAAACGAAATCACGAATTTCTTTTTTCATGAGAGAGTAGTTATACTTACCTCCCTAACACTATGATATTTCCTAAATGTCGACCTTGAGTCGATAACCCCAGATTTAAAAGGAAAGGTGCCCCTACTGGGCAGGTAGACAGGTGACAGTCTGCCGGATGCCAGCCCCAACCTCGCGCATGCGCAGACTGACACTGCCTCAGCTTGAACTATTGGCTGACATACGCAACTAACAAGCCTGAAGACAGCGCCTCTGTGGGGTGCAGAGGCTGGGTCTGGGTTGGGAGATAAGTATAATTACTCATGAAAAAAGAAATCTGTGATTTCGCTTATTTCACTTCAAGAGATATACTTACCTCCCTGACACTCTATGATATTGCCCGAATTTGTCAATAAATTCGTCGGGAGGGAGGCGAGGTCACAAGACCAGCTCCTCCCTTGCGCATTTTTGCGCATGAAGCACTAACATCTGAAATTGTGTGACACACACAATCAGGCAATGATTTGAACATCGGATAACACAACCGATGGTGAGAGTAATGACTGTATGTCAAATGTGTTCCCCACCCCCTCCGTTTGGGAAAGGAGAGGCTATGACCTCAATGTCCCATATGCCCTCTAAGCACTGTTACTAAGTACTATAGGACACGAGACGAAAGGCTTCATCTTCGTATACTCTCAGTCAATGAACCACATAATACGCAGGCACCATCACCATTTTAGTAAAAAGGGTAACAAATCATGACAATAAATTATGTAACAACAAAAGGCAATACTGACCGTATGCATATAAGCTGCATATCCATCCTGATCACCTCAGTGAGGGACAAATGATGCACATTTATGCAGTTGTTTCCATAATTAAAATATGCTGTCTGAAGACAGTAAGTGAAACTTATCTACAATATATAAACTTGATCATCTTTTGAAAATCGATAAGGCAAGAGGATTAGTGGTGTCACGGAGGTAATGGTCGGTAAAACTTGATTCACAGTGCCACTGAGCTACCGACATCAGCCACCAACACACCGTTAAACAGGCCAGTGTACGCCACTATGCCACGGACACTGTGAGCCTTGGCTAAGTTAACTTGTTTACCAGAGGCAGATTTGTGGCAAAATTGAATACATTTCACAATCCACCTAGATAGTCTTTTTAAGCCCTGCCATGGGGTTCAATATATGACAACCATAACAAGGATGGGTCCGTCCGCCATTCATGTGTACATTGTTTGTACCTGTTTAATGCGCGACTGGACACCATGCTTTTGAATTAGGATCAAACCTAGACAAAGCTGGTATAACAATAGGCTGACCTGGATATTTCAAAGACTAGTTCTTAGCCATGAAATTAATCCTAGGTAGAAGCCTAAGGCCTTCCCCTGTAACCACATAATGGTCTGCCTCAGCGGATAAAGCATGAATTTAGCTTCTCCATCTTGCAATGGCCACAGCAATTAAAAATACAGTTTTAAGTGTCAACGTTTTCATAGAAATGGAACTTAGTGGTTCAAAGGGTCTATCAGCTAGAACTTGAAACACTAGACATAAACTCCAAGATGGAATCGCTTGACGATTTCTTGTCTTAGATTATCCATGCCTTTTATTAGTGTTCAATGAACAGACTTCGTCACTTCCCCTATCAGCCAAGCAAGGGATAACTGACATTAAAGCTGACTTGAAGCCAGCAATAGAATTAGGCTTGAGGCTATAGGCATCATACAGGTGACAGAGGAAATTGGCTACTACCTGAATAGATGCATCTATTGGATTAACATCTCTGTTTGAGCACCTTTCTGCAAATCTATCGATTTTATAGTTATATGTTCTGGAGGTTGACCCCCTTCTGGGTTTTGCCATAAACATGGCTGCTTGCTCAGAAAAGCCCTCCTTAATTCTTAATTGTTGTGAAGGGACTTGCCCTGGAAAATAATATTGTTCATCAGAGGCAGAGGAACCGGACCGCAGACCAGAAGGTCCAGCAGATCCGTATACCATGATCGGCTTGGCCAATTTGGGGTGATCAGAAGCACTCCTCCTGCTTGATTTTCTGAAGAACTTTTGGAATCAGGGTTGCTGGTGGGAATGCGTATTCATACATTCCCTCGCAACTAATAGCTAGCGCACCTGTTGCAATAGCACTCGGATCTGGAATCGGAGAGACGTACGTCGTCATCGTCGCATTCTTCTTCATAGCAAACAAATCTATGTTGGGTTTCCCCCAGTGGTCGAACAGACGATCCGCCACACATTGATTTAGTTGCCATTCCGTAGGTAAATCACTCATCCTTCGGCTCAATGAGTCTGCTAACAGATTTAGCCTTCCCGGAATGTGAACTGCCTTCAAGGTGATCATATGATCTAGGCACCAGCAAAGCAGTTTCCAAGTCATCATACAGAGACTGGACGACTTCGTTCCGCTCTGGCGGTTTATGTAAGTCACTACTGTTGAGTTATCTGATTGTACTAGAACTATCTTGCCCTGAACTTTCTCTAAGAAATGTTCCAGGCCCAGTATTACCGCTCGTAATTCCAGTAGATTGATATGTTCTCGTGACTGATCCAGATTCTAAAGCTCTGATACTTGAAGGTGGTGAATAAGAGGTACCAACACTGACACGTCCGAGTTCAGGCAACCTGTCCTCTGGGTCGACTGTCATGACAAATAAATGGATAGGCCGTCTGCGCAAGGCTGCCTGTGG
The DNA here is from genome assembly GCA_034401795.1 of Chaetoderma sp. LZ-2023a. Classification (NCBI taxonomy): domain Eukaryota; kingdom Metazoa; phylum Mollusca; class Caudofoveata; order Chaetodermatida; family Chaetodermatidae; genus Chaetoderma; species Chaetoderma sp. LZ-2023a. The sequence continues at coordinate 148,870,359 of CM067373.1, read as the reverse complement.
AATGACTGGTTCCAGAGAAACCATCAACCCCAGCATTCTCAAGTAAACCCGTGCCAGTACATGACGACTGTTGCACACTCACTATATTACTGAGATGGGTACATTTTTTGTATTTCTACTCTCTCCTGAGTAGGATAAACATTCCCAGGTAAACAAACTTCTGGGATGGTATCAGCTCTGATTTCTGAAAGTTGATTATCCAGCCTAAGCCGGTGAGAGTTTTCAAAACTATCTCCAGATTTACTGATAGACTTTCCTGATTGTGTGCTTTTAACAGCCAGTCGTCTATGTAAGTGTGGACTGCTATGCCTCTCCTGCGGAGGTATGCTATTATTGCAAGAACCACCCTGGTGAAGACCCGCTGGAGCCATGGAAATTCCAAAGGGTAAGTCCTTGAATTCCCACTGTCGGTCCTGGAATGCGAATCTCAGGTACTGACGAAAACCCTTCGCAATTGCAATGTGGAAATAAGCATCCTTCAGATCTATTGATGCTGTCCACATTCCCTTCTCCAAACCCGCCAACACCATCTTGATCATTTCCATCTTGAAACTCAGTGTCTATGAACTTGTTGAAGTTGAGAATTGGTCTCCACCCTCCAGTGCTCTTTGTCACTAGAAACACAGTTGCATAGAAGCCCGGGAAATTTTGTGCCAGACGCCCATTCTTGTTTTTCTGTGCTTGGTGCCCGTTTCTTACTTACTGGATGAACTGGATTAATAATGGAAGGCGCCACTGAACCTCAGCTCATATTCTTTCATTCGATTTCTCTAGTTATATGGCGACTTATGTCTTTGAAATTTTGTGTGTTGCATGTCCCATTTTATGAACCCAGAACTGGGACGTGTGGTTACAACGAAATATGCCAGATAAGATCGCCTGCTTTAAATCCCAACGGCGATCTGGCAGTAATATGAAATGTTGGCATTTGTCTTCGTTTTTTTTAACACTAATATCGGCTTACGTCGTTCAACCGTGTAGTCCGATCGGGTGACGTCACACCCTTTTATCACTCAGATTATTTGGTGAAGGAAATCACCAAATCCGGGCACATACCCAAGGGATCAGGTACAACCGGGTACAAAAAACTATAAAAGGAGCGCGCAAACAGTGCATTGGCATCCAGACTCAACGGACACTTACCATTAGCGTCAGGACAACTAAGCATCTTACAAGCATTTAAAAAGATTTTTGCTTGAGAAAAGCGTGATTCCTACCAAAAATATTTTCAAGATGGATTCACCAACCGCAGCATACTCCGGTTTATCAATTAAATCTACAGAAACCATTGTAGACATGATGAACAAAGTGTTCCATCACAATCCTGATACACCGGAAGCCACGTCTATCCACAAGGAACGTGAGAAATTCTGGATCCACCAACTGCACAGCATGGACCCAATTGGGATTAATCACGCTGATTGGTGACATTCTCTACCTGAAAGTAGTATAATAAATACATTAATTAGTTACCTGTCATCATGCTCCTCCCTTGGAGATGCTTATGACGTAATCACAATGCGTCACACCTGTATGACATCACACAGACGCTCCAAACATTATACTACACCTAACGTAATTTTCTCATAACGTTAGTAGCCAAGTTCAGAAAACTTAACAGCTTAGCTACTACCTCGAGATCTTCGAATATACACATCCCAGTAAAAACTATTGAGAACAAGTGTCTAAAAACTATACGACACCTCTTTTCCTCTGATGAGTATAACCCAAACATCGGGTACAAAATGCCAGGAGTCGGGATCAAACATGGAGGGCCCATTAACAATGGACCAATGCCTTACAACAACCTTTTATTACACATACATCCCTCTACCCAATGTATAAAACAATACAAATCGGGTAGACAAAGAATCTCAACCGGGTACAATCGGGTACAACACCTAAAATCGGGTACTTCCGCAACACTAAACAAACGAGTCGGGTACACTAAACTTCGGGTACAAAAAGTACACAGATTTTCACTATCACATACATAATGAGATGAGGCAGTGCAATCACAATCCATTGTAGAACACAATGCTAACATCTACTAAACTAATAGCACATACATATAAAGCAGACAAGTAGTTTGTGTCAGCATTTATGAAATAGCAAAATTATGCAATATATGAAGCAGTAGTGCATGAATGTAAAGCATCACATCACATAACTCCATCACATCTGGATGCGCGTCACTGAAATGCAATCCCCACTGAGGCCTCATCATAAGGAATCACTATACCAAATTTGAAATTATCCATGCAGACTATGTAAAGTTATTGAATGGAAACCAAATTTTCCTTGAATTCTATGTCATTCACGGGGGATAACTCCATCACATCTGGACGCGCATCACTGAAACGCAATCCCCACCAAGGCCTCGTCATAAGGAATCACTACACCACATTTGAAATAAATCCATGCAGGCTAGCTAAAGGTATTGAACGGAAACCAAATTTTCCTTGAATTCTATGTCATTCAAGGGGGATAATTCCATCACATCTGGACGCGCGTTGCTGAAACGCAATCCCCACCAAGGCCTTGTCATAAGGAATCACTATGCCAAATTTGAAATAAATCCATGCAGGCTAGCTAAAGGTATTGAACGGAAATCAAATTTTCCTTGAATTCTAAGTCATTCAAGGGGGATAACTCCATCGCATCTGGACGTGCATCTCTGAAACGCAATCCCCACCGAGGCCTCGTCATAAGGAATCACTATGCCAAATTTGAAATTAATCCATGCAGACTATGTAAAGTTATTGAATGGAAACCAAATTTTCCTTGAATTCTATGTATTTAAAGGGGGATAACTCCATCGCATCTGGACGTGCATCTCTGAAACGCAATCCCCACCGAGGCCTCGTCATAAGGAATCACCATACCAAATTTGAAATAAATCCATGCAGGCTAACTAAAGTTATCGAGTGGAAAACTAAAATGTGACGGACGGACGGAAACACACACACGGACACCGCCGGTTACTAGTGTCCCCGTCGACAGCCATCGGGGGGCAATAAATACCAGCATGTGCTTTAGGCCAATAGTCAAGAATGAGGCAGTGTCAATCTGCGCATGCGCGAAGTTGGGGGCTGGCATCCGGCAGACTGTCACCTGGCTACCTGCCCAGTAAGGGCACCTTTCTTTTTAAATCTGGGGTTATTGAGTCAAGGTCGATATTTAGGAAATATCATAGAGTGTTAGGGAGGTAAGTCTAAATCTTGAAGTGAAATATTGCTTTGATCATTACATGTATTTAAGAATAATTGTGATTACTCGATTAATCAGCCTGGGTACTAATTACCCAGACAACAACAAAAGCATATCAATGGCGAAAGCTGCAATGGTACAACTTATCACTGGAATGCCTGGCACGATCAGCTATTCCAGTGATACATTTTCAAAAATAGTTTTCTCTTGGCCTACCAATGGACATTACATTTGCTGAGTAAAATGTAATTTTCATGACCGATCGCATTAAAAAGTAATTAAGGCCGAGTTTAGGCTCTAACTCTCCGGCTTCTCTATGGTAGGCCTGGTTCCCTGGTTCAGTTACGTATACATTAGGCTGAGGAACCAGGCCTACCCTAGAGTAGCCTGGAGAGTTAGAGCCTAAACTCGGCCTAAAAGGTAGGTTTTGCAGTAGAAATTATTCACGATTATTCGATTATTTAAGTTTCAATTATATAAATTCATGATTTAAAAAATAATTGCTATTTTCAATTTAACCCTTTCACCGACAAATCCCTGAAAAAGGATTTTCTTTATGATATATAAAACTTATTCTGTTGAATATTTTGAAATCAATTAAACGAAATCTAGGATTTCTTTTTTCACGAGAGAGTTGATACTTACCTCCCTAATACTTTTGATATTGCTAAATATCGGCTTTCACTCAATAAAACACTCAGATTAAAAACAGTTAGGTGCCCCTACTGGGCAGGGAGTCAGAGGTAGTCCGGCGGATGCTCGCCCCACCACCGCGCATGCGCCGACTACTACTTCCTCTGGCTCATTTATTGGCTAACACATGCAACTACCAAGAGCCTGAAGACCGAGCCTCTGTGGGGCGGAGAGGCCGGGTCAGTATCTAGGGAGGTAAGTATCAACTCTCTCGTGAAAAAAGAAATCCTAGATTTCGTTTATTTCACATCAAGAGTATACTTACCTCCCTAATACTTTTGATATTGCCAGAATTCGAAAGTGAATCTGGCGGGAGGGAGGCGAGGTCAAAAGACCAGCTCTTCCCTATACGCTTTCAAGCGTTTTAAGGCACTTATGACGTCTGAAACTGTGTGAAAACACAGTCAGGATTTGATAAACCATCGCATAACACAACCGATGCCTGAGAGATGACCGATTTGTCATATGCGCTCCCCCCCCCTCCCTTGGGAGGAAGATTAAATGACCTCAATGTCCTACACGCTCTCTTCGTACTAGTGCTAAGTACTATAGGACAGAGACGAAAAGGCTCCATTTTCGTATACTCTCTATAAAGAACCACAACCCACATAAACCATCACCATATTAATAACACTGGGTAACGTGACAATACAAACAATGAACAACACATGAACAAGACTGACCTTGTTGTCTTAGGAAGCTGTCATCATGAATCCAGTAGAGAAGGATGATACAGTCCCGACAAGTGGTTGTCACCGTCGCTGAATGGCGAAGTATATAAGCAATGCGGAGGCACTCTTCACAAACATAAAGCGGTTATTGTTTCAAAATCGACAAGGCGAGAGGGTTAGAGGTGTCACGGAGGTAATGGTCTGTAAAACTAGACTCACAGTGCCACTGAGCCACTGACATAATATCATCCACAGGGACCCCATTAAAAAGGGCAGTGGATGTCACGACACCGCGGACACTGTGAGCCTTGGCCACGTCAACCTGTCGCCCGGTGGCGGATTTGTGACAAAATTGAATACATTCCACAATCCACCTAGAAATGGTGTCCTTAGACGCCCTACCATGGGGTTCAATATATGACAACCATAACGCTGACTGGTCGGTACGCCACTCCGAAGTACGCTGTTTGTACCGGAGCAGCGCCCGTACGGGGCACCATACTTTAGAATTAGGATCATATCTAGTTAAAGATGGCAAAAAAATAGGTTGACCTGGATATTTCAATGACTGATTTTTAGACAAGAAATTAATCCTAGGTAGAAGCTTAAGGCCTTCCCCTGTAACCACAAAACGGTCAACCTCGGCTGATAAGGCGTGAATTTCACTCCTACGCCTAGCCGAGGCCGCAGCAATTAAAAATACAGTTTTAAGAGTTAACATTTTCATAGAAATGGAACTAAGTGGTTCAAAAGGCTTATCACCTAGTACCTGGAGCACCAGTGATAAACTCCAAGACGGAATCAGTGGAGGATTCCTTGGTCTTAGATTGCCCATGCCTTTAATTAATACATTTAATGTACTTACTTCATCACTCCCCCTATTAGCCAAGCAAGGAATAACAGTCATTAAAGCTGACTTATAACCAGCAATAGAGTTAGGCTTGAGGCTATAGGCATCATATAGGTGACAGAGGAAATCAGCCACTACCTGAATAGATGATTCCATTGGATCAATACATCTTTTTGAGCACCATTCTGCAAATCTGTTGATTTTATAATTATATGCTCTGGAGGTTGACCCCCTCCTGGCTTTGGCCATAAACATGGCCGCTTGCTCAGAAAAGCCCTCCTTAATTCTAGATTCCTTGACAACATCCACGCAGTCAATCGGAACATTGACGGATTGTCGTGAAGGGCCTTGCCCTGGAAGATAAGGTTGTCCATCAGAGGCAGCGGAACCGGATTGCAGACCAGAAGGTCCAGCAGATCCGTATACCACGATCGGCTTGGCCAATCCGGGGCGATCAGAAGCACCTGGCACTCCTGCTGCCTGATTTTCTGAAGCACCTTTGGAATCAGGATTGCTGGGGGGAATGCGTATGCATACATTCCCTCCCAGCTGATAGCTAACGCATCTGTTGCGAAAGCGCTTGGGTCTGGAATCGGAGAGACGTACGTCGTCATCTTCGCATTCTTCTTCATTGCGAACAAATCTATGTTGGGTTTCCCCCAATGGTCGAACAGACGATCCGCCACACATTGATTTAGTTGCCATTCCGTGGGTAAAACACTCATCCTTCGGCTCAATGAGTCTGCTAGCAGATTTAACCTCCCCGGAATATGAACTGCTTTCAAGGTGATCCCATGATCCAGGCACCAACAAAGCAGTCCCCATGTCATCATACAGAGACTGGGCGACTTCGTTCCGCCCTGGCGGTTTATGTAAGTCACTACTGTTGAGTTGTCTGAACGAATTAGAACAATCTTGCCCTGAACTTTCTGTAAGAAATGTTCCAGGCCCAGGACTACTGCTCTTAGCTCTAGTAGATTGATATGTTCCTTGGACTGATCCAGATCCCAAAGCCCTGATACTGTGGACTCTTCCAGACAAGCTCCCCACCCCTCCATCGATGCATCTGTATACACAGTCACCTGAGGGTGGGGAGGGGTTAGCAAAACCCCCAGCAAGAGATTCTCTGTATTCAACCACCATTGCAGGTGGTGAATCAGAGGCGCCAACACCGGCACGTTCGAGTCCAGCGAACCTGAACTCTGGGTCCACTGTGTCATGAGAAACAACTGGATCGGACGCCTGCGCAAGGCGGCCTGTGGAATGACTGGTTCCAAAGAAACCATCAAGCCCAGCATTCTCAAGTAAACCCGTGCCAGGACATGACGACTGTCGCACACCGACTGAATTACCGAGATGAGTACTTGAACCCTCTCTTGAGTGGGGTACACATACCCCGTCTCCAGATCGAAGAACATGCCCAGGTAAACAAACTTCTGGGATGGAGTTAGCTCTGATTTCGGGAAATTGATCATCCAGCCCAAGTCCGAGAGAGTTTTCAAAACAATCTCCAGATTGGCTGACAACGATTCCCGGGTGTGTGCTTTCAATAGCCAGTCGTCTATGTACGTGTGGACTGCTATGCTTCTCCTGCGGAGGTATGCAGTGATCGCGAGAACCACACGGGTGAAGACCCGAGGAGCCGTGGAAATTCCGAAGGGTAACACCCTGAATTCCCACCGGCGGCCCTGAAATGCAAATCTCAGGAATCGACGGAAACTCCTCTCTATGGGAATGTGGAAATAAGCATCCTTCAAATCTATCGACGCTGTCCACATCCCTCGCTCTAACCCCGCCAACACCGAGCGCACAGTCTCCATCTTGAAACTGGGTGTCTCGATGAACTTGTTCAACGGCTTGAGGTTGAGAATCGGCCTCCACCCTCCGGTGTTTTTTGTTACTAAGAACAGGGTTGAATAGAAGCCCGGGCACCTCTGTGCCGGCTGAATGGCTTCTTTTAGTATGAGGGAATTTATTTCCTCCTCTATACACAACCTCTGATCCGGATCCCGTGGAATGGGAGTCCAGATCGGCGCGAGAGACAGTCGCGATGGCGGGCCTGTCACCCAGTCGGGACGATACCCGACCGAAAGCCATCGCAAGACTAAACGGTCCTGAGTCAACCGCTTCCACTCTGGCAAGCGGGCGGCCAAACGGCCGCCCACCGGTCCACCTAGGGATAGAGGTGGACATAAGGAGGGCCAGAGTGGCACTGTTCTCTCGGCCTGAAACACCGGAGTGGTTCCCACCGCGGTAACCAGGCCATCAGGCCCGATTACCGCGACCAGATCCCCGCGCGCCCCGCCCAGCGCCGCGCGCACCACGGTGCACGGGCTGCTGTCTGGCTGGGTGCGGCTGGGGAGCCTGCGCCCCCCTCACTGCTGGCCGAATCGCCCGTGGCCTAGGCCTACGTTGCGACGGTGGCTGGCCCCTGACCTGGCCAGCACCACCTCGAGCCTGCAGAGGACGATACGCAGGGGGTGCCGCGCGAACACGCTCCCGCCGGAGCACCTCAAATTGTTCCCGCAGCGCCCTCTGGTTATTAACCAGAGTGACCGTCTCCTGGAGGTGCCTGCATCCCTCACCTCCAAAGAGACCAGGACCTGTCATAGGCGTCCGCAGCAGCCTATTATACAGGTCCTGGGACGGGCACAGATTGTCAAGCGCAAACGTGCGCCTCGCCCGGACACTTCTGGTTACCGCCCGCGTCAAACAGTCCAAAGCCAGGTTGATACCATCCTGAATGGCTCTCTGGACTGTCACCGGGCTAGGTTGGCGTGATGCGGAAGCCGCTACCACCCCTTGTAGCAGCTGGGAAACGTGGGATAGAGCGGCAATCGACGCTCTCCCACTCTCCTCCGCATCCCGCAGCGCGGCATTTGCCGAACGCAACGCGTTCGAGCACAAGACTCCCGTGTCAGAACGGGAGCCCGGCCGCGCATCTTCGCCCAAAGCCGCGCGATCATCAACGCTCGGCTTTGGCACCACACCGTACCGCTGGTAATCCAGGGGCACGATGCGGCACCGCTTCGCCACCTCGCGAGGGGCCTTCGCGAGACGTCCATTCACCTTAATGGACGCCTCTGCCGCTTCGAACATGTCCACGACATGCTCAGCAAGCGGCAGAGATGGCATAGCGGTAGCCGCCGGCCTACCAGCTAACCACGGCCTATGGTCACGCTGGCTAGCCGGCAGCTCCACGGGTAGATCTGGCCGAACACTTACCAGCCACTGGCAAGCGTCCGACCAATCCTCCTCCGTGGCTAACTGCGAGCGCTCTACTAGACGAGGGCCTTCGTCTTCCTCCAGAGCACTCGCAGTTGATGTCGACGGCGGGTAAGCTGATACCCCTGGCAAGCCTGGAAAAGCATGCGGGCCCGAGAGAGCAGGCATGCTAAAATCCGCGGCTTGACCAGGAGCAGGCGCCGTGGCAGAGCGCGGGGTAAACACCGCTCTACCACGGGTCTGACCAGCACCAGCCATACCATCGGCAAGCCGAGGTATGCGGTATCCGTGGTCAACAGCACCGCCCGGGGACACCCTCTGGACCGTGAAATCTACTCCTGCGTGAGTAGAACCATGGAACACGTCGCCTGCATTCCCCGCGAGGGGTGCACAGACGTCGTATTCCATGGCCACGTCCTCAGAAGGCGACCCCAGCAGGAGATCCTCTTCTTCCTGGCCAGAAAGATTAGACTCCGGGTCAGCAAAGAAAGCTAACCCGGACTGGCCAGGAAAGGTGCCATAGGAGGGTTTGGCACCTTCGGCGCGCGGATACCCGGGGTCTGATGAGCAGACCGCGGGTCCCAGCAACAACCGTTGTCCACGGCCCCTCGGCGCGGCGCCATGCCTGCTGCCAGGGCCTTGGACTGCCCCCAACAAAGGGGCCACCTCCACAACCGGACCGGACCTAAAGAGACCGGATTCAGAGGCGGGGATCACCTGCTCGTAAGCAGATGCCGAGGACAACAAAGGAGCTGGCCCAGGGAGCATGCCACGAAGCAACTCTGGGACCAGATCCTTTATCGTCCTCTGCATCTCTTGCAACATTTCGGACCTGAAGGCCTCCATATCCACCGCGGATGAGGCCTTCTTCTTACCCTTCTTACACACTTTCTCCTTCTTCTTCCTCTCTTCCTCCATTACCTTCTCCCTTGCCTGCAATGCGAGAAAATCAGACATTAATTCGCCCCCCCACAGCTTACATACGTCGCACTTCAGCAACGGTCCACAGGGACTGCAGCTGAAGCACAAGTGCGGGACGAAGCGGCTTTTAAGAAACCTCCCGCAGGACGGGCAACCAGGTCTCTGAAACAGGACAAAGGACAGGGACAATGAGCAAGATAGTTAAGGTTAGCAAACTCAAAACCAACTAAAAAGAGAGGACAGGATCATCAAGATCAGAAATCAAGAAGAACCAGCCATGGACAAAACGTTAATTGTTAATAAAAAGGCCAAGGCCGATTATGACGTCATCACTCTCGTGACCAAATTAATCGATCCGCAACAAGCACCAAGAGCAAGAACGAATTGTATAAGTAAACGGAACATTTCCGTTGAATTGGCATTTCGAGTACACAACAATCAGATATACAGAGATAACTCCTTCCAATTCTAGCATTGGCAAAAAGGGAAATTATCTCCCCTTTTGTTTACATTATAATTAGATACCTGATCCTTGTATAGACAAACCATCCAACGTGATGAACCGGAGAACTCCACCATAGTACGCCTCTACATTCTCTCCACCTCAGGGGAAGGAATTGGAGCAAGAGGGCAAAGTGAGAAGACCTTTATAACAGGCCTCCAACTCACTGAACATAGATCTTTTGGTTAAATAACCTAACAGTATTAGTAGGAAATGGAACCGTGGTGGAGAGAAAACATATCCTCCTGTGCCGAAAAGTCCACCAAAGCTTCTATGCGATACCTGTGGACAAAACACAAAGAGAAATGAGACATATGAAGCACCATGTTGTAAAAAACCAACATAATCAGGCGCTAATCACGGTAAGCGCGAGTCCCGGAAATACATTAAACCGGGACAAAACACGCTAGCATATCAAAGAATTCACCTGATAAAGCGATCCCGCTCCTTCTAGAGGCGAATCCTCCCTTTCCGACATGCTTCCACCAAAAATAATCGTCAAACGTGAGCGAAAAACAAGGCAACGCGCAGAAAAGTATGAAAAAACACAAAACCGCATGTAACCCTTTGCCAATAAATGAGCAAAGAGGAAGTAGTAGTCGGCGCATGCGCGGTGGTGGGGCGAGCATCCGCCGGACTACCTCTGACTCCCTGCCCAGTAGGGGCACCTAACTGTTTTTAATCTGAGTGTTTTATTGAGTGAAAGCCGATATTTAGCAATATCAAAAGTATTAGGGAGGTAAGTATACTCTTGATGTGAAATTGACTGAAAGCAAAGTATTCAACAGTTTTCCTGTATGGCTGCCTTGAAAATGAGATATGGGGAATTCATAAGTGAAAGGGTTAATCACATAATTGTGCAAGCCTAATTATTAGTAGTTAAAGGAAAGGACTAGGGAACTAACAA
>CM067373.1:148796676-148858880 GCA_034401795.1 Chaetoderma sp. LZ-2023a | reverse complement strand
GCATGACACGTGTGTTGGTGCGGTCCAGGCAGATACAAAGGGAGCCCTCATACCCTCAGGTACGCTCCTCTCCCTTCTTTCCGCCCTTCGAGGACTTACACTTCCCCTTCCCCTTCCCGCCTCTCGGGCGATCAGTGGCAACATTGGGGTGGGTAGGAGCCTCCACAACCTTCTTGGCCTTCTTCGCCGGAGGCAGCTGAGAAGGCCCAGTAGAAGCAGAAGCAGCACTAGGCTTGGCTTTCGCCTACTTTTATGCTTTTTCTGCTTCCTAGAAGGTTGCCCGGGTTAGCGGTTTGGCCACAGCCCCGAGTGCATGCACCTGTCGCACTAGTTCTAGTTGCAGATTCACCGCTAACCGATTCTGCACGATGTTGGCAGTGTCTTCTAAGATGGCCCGCGCTTGGCCACCAAAGATGCTAGGGCCAGTAAGGGGCGTCCCAAGAAGACGCTCCCTAACGGCGGTAACCGGACGCATATGGTCAAGGACCATCTGCCTCCTAGACTTTGTCACTCGCTCCTGCACCCTTGCCAATGCGTCCATGGACAGCACCAGGCCATCATTCACGCATGATAGCACAGGGTGGCCTGCCCCCGCTTCAGCCCACACCGACTGAAGAAGGCGATAAGAATGATTGACAGCACTCATTGCTGCCCTCACCCCCTCATCGCATAGGGACAGGCCACTCGCTCCAGCACTCTGGATTCCCAGTACTCAGCGATCATCCTCAGCGACTGCTGGAACACTACCATATTTGTCGTATTCACACCGTGGAATACGACACCTCGCCCGCACCTCCCTGGAGGCCGTGGTCAGGAGCTGCTTGCTATAAATAGCATCCAACAACTCCATAAACCTTGGATCCAGTCCAATAGGCTGGATCCGGACTGCGGGCAAGATCCCCGTCCTAATCGATGCCACCGATGGACGGGGTGAATCCTCTTCTGCCGTGGTCGAAACCACAGACGGGTCCACCCCAGCTAGCCAAGCCAGAGCCTCCGACCAGTCTGTCTCCGAAGAGGAAACTCCTGTGAACACGTCACCCGTTGACGTGCTCACGGCCTTACCAGCAACGCCCTCCCGGCTAGGAGCCATTGCTGGTACGCCAGGAACTCTGGTACCGTACGGTTTCGCCATCACCCCCTGGAAAACACCAGTCCATGGAGTAGGGCCGCACGGAAAACTGTGCGGACCCGTAACAGTTGAGGAACCGTGGCCATACACGGGCGCCAATGGCACCCTATGCCTGACCAGGCGAGATAGGCGAGTACCACGCCTGGCCAGCCACACCCGTCACCGTGTCGGCAAACCAACCAGCATCGGACCGGTGCCAGGTACCGGAGTGGCCTCAACCATATGCCAGGAACTTCGGTACCGTACGGTTCCGCCGCCACCCCATGGAAAACACCAGTCCATGGAGTAGGCCCGCACGGAAAACTGTGCGGACCCGTAACGGTTGAGGAACCGTGGCCAAGCACGTGCGCCAACGGCACCCCATGCCTGATCGCTGGACCAGGAGAAATAGGTGTATACCACGCCTGGCCAGCCACACCCATCACTGTCGGTTGGCAACAAACCAACCAGCACAGGACCGGTGCCCAATACCGGAGTGGCCTCAACCACGGGCGGAGCCGCGGTCCTTGCGCCAAGCCAGACAGATGAAAGGCGGTTCCATCCAGGATGGAATCGACCTCCATGCTCTCCACCCGCGGCATCTCAGGCTGCAGCAATCTCTCCTCCTCGGCCTCCTCGTCTTCAGACCCCGAAGTCGTCATCAGATGAGGAAACACTGGAGCCGTCCTGGCGGATGGCTCCCATGCCTGGCGGACCGGCAACCGCTACTTGCCCACCAGGAGGTGGCCGCAGAGAGACAGAACCCATCGGGCCGGAGCCCGACGGGACTGCCAGGGAACCATACGAGACGGCTCCCTCGGTGGCCAGTCCAGAACCCTGTCCAAAAACAGGGTCCGTACCAAGCACGGGAAGAGACTGCCCTACAACTTTCGGAAGCAGGGACGACACCAACGTAGGCGAGACGCTATGCAAGAAGCCTTGCATAGCAGGTCCAAACCACGCCGGAGGTGCCATCTCCGCAACCTCTGGTTGCAGATGTGGAGCGCCCCCAGGGGCCGAAGTGGATGCTCTACGATTTACTTTCAGACCGCCTGACCCCACGTCAAACCCTGCCAAGTCCTTCTGGGCAAGGAACTTGACCATCATATCGGACGACCACACTGCACAAATGTTACACCTATTATCAAGATTACAATTTGTACATCTAAAGTAGACATGGTCCTTAAACAGAACCCTCACGAACTTATGGCACTCGTGACATTATGGTGGGGTTGGCTTGGCCTATAAATAAGCACAAACCTACAATAAGCACGTGGAACGAAACAGGAACGGAAGGCAGACAAATAATTTTCAAATAATTTGACCATAAATTAAATGTTAACCCTCCCGCACCCCACCCCGCAATGTTACAGCAAAGATTGCATTGATATGACGACAAGAACGAAGCAGGCAAGATACACCCATAAACTGATCCTCAAGGATGTATAAACGGAACCAGGAACCATATCGCATAGCATTCGGGGCATATTTACTAATCAATATAAATTATACTCCTAACGAAGGCCAAAACAATAAAAGAGGAAACAACAAAATGTAAACAAACTGCTGTAGAACATAGTAAAACCGCAGACCACACATCTAAATCAAGAATTTTGAAACCACCGATCATTGCAAACAGATCGTGATAACACGCAAAACTTGAAAATTCCAGTTTTTCTGGGACCAAAACAGTACGCAGCACCGAGAATCAGATGCGCGAATTAATGAAACATTTTCTTCACATAAAAATCCGAGACAACTCGGGTGTGATGTCACCCGCTCAGATCATACGGAGAATGACGTCAGCCGATTTTCGTGTTAAAAACCGTATAGCCAACACCTTATTCATATCTGCCGATCGCCTGTTGGGGTTAAAGGAAGGCGATCAATCTGGCATATTTCATTATTAACACACATCCCAGATTCGGGGTCAGAAATTGGAACATGCGACAGACCTAAGTCTTTTAACTATGGAATAACATGGAAATATACAACCTGGTTATCATCGGCTCCATCCATGGTAATCCAAATAATCCTTAGAGAGCGAACACAAAGCTATCACAATCACAGAAAAAGACTTAGAAAACTTCAAGACTTCCAACTGCAAAAAAGCATGTAGCTCTTGTTGCTATGCAAATAAGAATGAGCTTCATGGCAAACGGGTACTCGGCAGTTGGGAGCCGAGTACCCGGTTCCAGGAGCCGGTAAAGCTTACTAAGTCTATAGTCCTAGGGCCAGCTATCCAGGATAGCTTGTATCAGAAGTAATAGAATAGTGAGTATTGATCGAAGGAGAATGCAGGAAATGTCAATTTCCCTTTCTCCGAGATCTAACAATACTCACCATTCTGTTACTTCTGATATACAGCTGGCCCTGACAGCGGCTCTAGGATTATAGACTTAGAAAGCTTTACCGACTCCTGGGAACCGGGTACCCGGCTCCCCACTGCCGAGTACCCGTTTACCATAGAGCTCATATTGTTTGCATAGCCACCAAACAAGAGAAAACTATGGCTTGCCTCCGTGGGGCTGGGAGGCTGGGTCCGTAACAGAATGGTGAGTATTGTTAGATCTCGGAGAAAGGGAAATTGACATTTCCTGCATTCTCCTTCGATCAATACTCACCATTCTGTTACTTCTGATATACACCAGATTTGATCAGTAACCTGGTGGGAAGGGGCAAGCCATAAATGCTAATTTTGCCCCTTGGAGAAAGATTTTAGACTTCAAACTTGACTAACGGAGACCTAAAAGGACCGTCAAGTTCACGGAACCGAATCACATTCGCGTCACAGCCCCCCCCCCCTTTTTCCTCCTAAGAAAAGGGAGAGAACTAACGAACATGCATCTCGCCTGAAACACCAATATGCCAAGAGGGTTAACTACTCCCTGCATATCGCTTGTATTAGCCTGGGAATGAGCATGAATATATAAGATGAATGAACATGATACATATACATAATACAAAAAACTCTCACTTGTTGAATTACCTTATGATAACAGGACTTCAGACGTACCGCCTACAACCATACACCGGTTCGGCCATCAGTGACACAATCTGGTTGACATCCTCTCGCTTGACCATGCCTGCTTTAGGTTCTTTTCTTACCAAAGTGAAAAAAGGGGAAAAGCAGTGTGGTCACTAACTATCGTTTCAAAACAGCTAAAGCGAGTGGATTGGCTGAGTCTGACACATCCCTCATATAGTAATCCGTAAATGAGGACTCACAGTGCCATTGTGCAACGGCCATGATGTCCTCTAACGGAACACCATTGTAAAGGGCGGTCGAGGCGGCTATTCCTCTAACATCGTGTGCCCTTACGCCCTGCACCTGGTGCCCAGTCGCCATCTCATGAGTAGTCTGAATGCATTCGACCACCCAACGAGAGATAGTATCCATGGATGCGGCGCCATAAGGCTTTTTATGGCAGATCCACAGATGTCTATCGTTCGACCGTAACGAGTCAGTCCGTTTCTTGTACTTAGTCAAAGCACGGACCGGGCACCAGACACTGGCATCACGATCAAACCTGGTTAACTTCGGTATAATGATCGGTTTGCCGGGATATCTCAAAGATTGGTTCTTTGACATAAATTCTGCTCTTGGCAGAAGACGCAGACCTTCTCCAGAAACAATAAATCGGTTCCTCTCTGCCGAAAGCGCATGGATCTCACTGCGCCTTCTAGCTGAGGAAGCTGCCAATAGAAAGACCGCCTTTAGAGTCAAATGCTTTAGACTAGCCGAACGCAACGGTTCGAATGGGTGCTTGGCCAGTACATTAAGCACTAAAGATAGACTCCAGGCTGGAATGACTACCGGTTGTCTCGGGCGGAGATTGCTCATTCCCTTCAACATCACGTTTAACTGGGCCACCTCTGGACTATCCCTGTTGGCTAGACAAGGGATAACTGATGCCAAAGCTGACTTGTATCCAGCAATTGTGACGGGAGCTAGTCCTGTAAAGAACAGCTCACAGAGAAAGTCTGCTATTTGCTGAATAGTGGATTGAAAGGTATCAATACCCTTTTCTTCACACCAGTCTGCAAATCTGTTAACCTTGTTGTTATATGACTTGAAGGTTGACCTCCTTCTCGCAGCCGCGATGAAATCAGCAGCCTGTCGAGAAAAGCCTTCCGACGTGGAACGTTGTTTGACAACATCCACGCAGTCAATTTGAACATTTCGGGACGCTCGTGTAGGAAGCGTCCCTTGGCCTGGGAGATTATGTTCGGAATCTCGGGCAACTGCACAGGATTTTCCACCAGCAGATCTAGAAGATCCGTGAACCACGCCCTGCTCGGCCAATACGGCGCTATTAGCAGGACCAGACACGGTTCCACCCTGACCTTCACCAATACCTTCGGTAGAAGAATGGTGGGTGGATACGCGTAAGCGTGCATCCCTCTCCAGCTTATCGCCAGAGCGTCTGTATCGACGGCATTTGGATCTGGAATCGGCGAGACATATGTCATGATTTGAGCATTTTCCTTTGTGGCGAACAAGTCCACGTTGGGTTTGCCCCAATGCTCGAAGATCCGTCGTAGAACTGGAGGGTTGAGGGACCATTCTGTTGGCAGGATTCTCTGTCTGCGAGACAAAGCATCCGCCAGAATGTTCAATCGGCCAGGAATATGAGCTGCTTTCAAAACAACCGAGTAATTCCTGCACCATTGAATCAAGTGCCACACCCTGATGCACAGGGTGGGCGACCTGGTCCCTCCTTGGCGATTTATATATGATACTACTGTCGAATTGTCCGACCGTATCAATATCACCTTGCCCCTGATCATCGGAAGGAACTCTTCCAACGCCAGTTCCACTGCCATCATTTCCAACAGATTGATATGCAGCTGACTCTCCGGGAGAGTCCATGTGCCCGAGACCTGGTGTTCTCCCAGGCAGGCACCCCACCCTTCCAGCGATGCATCCGTGTAAACGGACAGCTGGGGTGGGGTAGGTGCAGCGAAACCCCTATTAGGAGATTCTGACGCTGTTTCCACCATAGAAGATGCGATATTATCGGCTCCAAAACTGGCACCAGTTTTGACAGGGGTTCTGTTCTCTGTTTCCACAGAGACATCAGATACAACTGGATAGGTCTTCGCATTAGAGCAGCGTACGGGATAACCTGCTCCATGGAGACCATCATCTGAAGGAACCGCCTTGCCTGAATGTGGTTTCCCACTCGAAAACTCCCGAGGATGGCTAACAGAGACACCACTCTGGGCTCTGACGGGTAAACCCTGCCCTCCTCGAGGTCGAATCGCATCCCCAAATAAACGAAATGTTGAGTGGGTGTCAACTCGGATTTCTCCTCGTTGACTATCCAGCCTAGATCTGAAAGTAACTTCAGAGTCAGAGCAGTATCCACGTTCAACCTGGCTGCCGAGTCTGCCTTGAGCAGCCAGTCGTCTATGTAGGTGTGTAGCGCCACGTTCTCTTTTCTGAGAAACGCTGTCACCGCAAGGACCACTCTTGTGAAAACCCTCGGAGCTGTCGACAGGCCAAACGGGAGAACTGTAAACTCCCATACTTGATTCTGAAACGCAAATCTCAGAAACCTGTGCCAACTCCGATTGATCGGAATGTGGAAATATGCATCTTTCAGATCGATCGATACACACCACATTCCTTTCCTCAATCCTGCCATTACCGACCTCGGTGTTTCCATCTGGAACCGAGGCGTATGGATAAACCAATTTAATGGCCTGAGATTGAGTATGGGTCTCCATCCCCCCGTGCTCTTGGGGACAAGGAACATGTTTGAATAGAAGCCTGGAGTGTTCCGGTTTGCTGGTTTTATTGCTCCCTTCAGAAGCAAACCCGACACTTCCTTTTGAATGGCTTCTAACTTGTCTGGCTCCCTTGGTACGGGTGTCCAGACTGGTGCCAAAGACAGATTTTGTGGCGGAAAGTCCCACCACTCCGGCATGTAACCCTGGGATAACCATCCCAGGACCAGACTGTCTGACGTCACACCTCGCCAAACCTCGACGAAACGCATGAGCCTTCCACCCACCATAGACGCCTCGACGTCTAACGGGGTTGTCCGGCTCGCAGTCCGCCCCCCCCCCCCCCACTTTCTTAACGAGAGAGAGTGAGAACCATTTCGTTCTAGGTACGACGGGTATAACTGGCACCGCTGTTCCTGTCGCACAGGTGCGGTCCAGGCGGATATGAAGGGAGCTTGCGTACCCTCAGGTACGCTTCGGCCCCTTCTGTCCGCCCTTTGAGGCCTTACCCTTACCCTTCCCCTTGCCCTTACCACCTCTAGGGCGGTCAGGAGCAACATTGGGGAGGGTAGGCGCCTCTACAGCCTTCCTGGGTTTCTTCGCCGGCGGCGGCTCCGAGAACCCAGCCGAAACAGACGTCGCAATAGGCCTGGCTTTCGCCTTGCCCTTATGCTTTTTCTGTTTCTTTGAAGGCTGTCCGGTTAGCGGCTTGCCCACAGCCCCTAGTGCGTGCGCTTGCCGCACCAGCTCTAGCTGGAGATTTACCGCTAACCGATTCTGCGCAATACTGGCGGTGTCCTCTAAGATGGCCCGCGCTTGGCCACCAAAGATGCTAGGCCCTGTCAGGGGCGTCCCAAGAAGACGCTCCCTGACTGCCGTAGCCGGACGCATATGGTCAATGACCATTTGCCTCCTGGACTTCGTCACACGCGCTTGCACCCTTGCCAATGCGTCCATTGACAGCACCAAGCCGTCATTAACGCACGATAGCGCCACAGGTGGCACAGGGTGGCCTGCCCCCGCTTCAGCCCACACCGACTGAAGTAGACGATAGGAGTGATTGACAGCGCTCATGGCTGCCCTCACACCCTCATCGCATAGGGCCAGGACTTCTTCCTGGTGTACCTGGGCCTTATCCACTAGTGCCGGACCGGGACCACCCGACCCGGCACTCTAGACGCCCAGTACCCATCGGTCATCCTCCGTGACCGACGGGACTACACCATACCTGTCGTATTCACCCCGCGGAATACGGCACCTTGCCCGCACCTCCCTGGAGGCCGCAGGGAGCTGACCCTTGGTCATTAGTTGTTTACTATAAATAGCATCCAACAAATCAATGAACCGTGGATCCAGTCCCACTGACTGGATCCGGGCCGCGGGCAAAATCCCCGTCCTAATCGACGCACGGGGCGCATCTTCATCGGCCGTGGCCGAAACCACAGACGGGTCAACTCTGGCTAGCCACGCCAGAGCATCAGACCAGTCTAACTCCGAAGAAGATACCCCCGCAAACACGTCACCCGTTGACATGCTTACGGGTCTGCCAGCCATGGCCTCCCGGCCAGGAGCCACGGCTGACACGCCAGGCACTCCGCTACCACATGGTTCCGCCGCCACCCCATGAAACACTCCGGTCCATGGGGTAGGTCCGCACGGAAAACCGTACGGACCCGTAACCGTCGCGGAACCATAGCCGGCCACGGGCGCCAACGGCACCCCATGTCCGGCTGCCGGACCAGGCGAGATAGGTGAGTACCACGCCTGGCCCGGCACACCGGTTCCCCTGACGGCTGGTGACAAACCAAGCCGCGCGGAACCAGTGCACGGTAACGGATTGGCCTCAGCCGCAGGCGGAGCCGCTGACCTGGCTTGCGCCAAACCAGACAAATGGAGGCCGGTTCCGTCCAGGACGGAATCAACCTCCATATTCTCCACCTGCGGCTTCACGGGCCGCAGCAACCTCTCCTCCTCGGCCTCATCGTCTTCAGACTCCGAAGAGCCGTCACTAGACGAATAAACCGTGGAGCCGTCCTGGCGGACGGCTCCCACACCTGACGGACCGGCCACCGCTACTGGACCACCCGGAGGTGGCCGCAGAGAGACAGAACCCGTCTGGCCGAAGCCAGACGGACCCGCCTGGGGGCCGTACGAGACGGCCCCCTCGGTAACCAGTCCAGAATCCTGTCCGAAGACAGGATCCGTACCAGGCATGGGGAGAAACTGCCCCCCAACCTTTGGTAGCAGGGACGACACCAGCGTGGGCAGAACGCTATGCAGAAAACCCTGCATAGCCGGACCAAACCACGCCGGCGGTGCCATCTCCGCCACCTCCAGCTGGGGACGTGGAGCACCCCCACCGGCCGAACCGGGCGCTCCACGATTTCCTCTCGGACCGCCTGACCCCGCGTCAGACCCAGCCAAGTCCTTCTGGGCAAGGAACTTAACCATCGTTTCGACGGACCACACTGCACAAACATTACACCTATGATCTATATTACACAGGGCACACCTAAAACAGACATGGTCCTTGAACATTACACGGACAAACTTATGGCAGTCGTCACATGATGGCGGGGCTGGCTTGGCCTATAAAATAAGCACAAACCTACAATAAACAAGCGGAACGAGACACGGATGGAAGGCAGACAATTAATTTTCAAATATTTTGACTCATAAATTAACCGTAACCTTCCGCACCCCACCCCGCCACGTTACAACAACGATCGCATTGATTATGACGACAAGAACGCGGCGGGCACAACACACCCATAATAGATCCTACAGGATGTGTAACGGCTCCAGGAATCATATCGCATAGCATTCAGGGTATATTTACTAATCAATATAAATTATACTCCTAACGAACGCAGCACGATATGTGAAGAAAACAACAAAATGTATAACAACTGCTGTCTCACACGGTAAAACCGCAGACCACGCATCTACTCAAGAATTTTGAAACCACCGATCATTGCAAACCGATCGTGATCGCACGTAAACTTGATCATTCTAAAGTTTCCGGTACCATTTTTTAGTACGCAGCACCCAGAACAAGATGCGCGAATTAATGAAAAAATTTTTCTTCACATAAACATCCGAGCGACCGGGTGTGACGTCACCCGCTCGGATTCTACGGAGAACGACGTCAGCCGATATTCGTGTTAGAAATACCGTAGCAAACACCTATTTTCATATCTGCCGATCGCCTGTTGGGGTTTAAAGAAGGCGATCGTCTGGCATATATCGTTGCTAGCACACGTCCCAGATTCTATGGGGTTAGAAATTGGAACATGCGACACAACGAAATTTAGAGACCTAAGTCTTTTAACTATGGATATAAAGAACAATACAACCTGGTTGTCTTGGGCGGTATTCTCCATAGTCCTTAGTTATCCTTTCAGAACACACAAACTATCACTGATTAAAGACTTAGATTCTTTTAAAAACACTAAAATCCTTAATGCGAAAAGCATGTATTGCACTTGTTGCTATGCAAACAAGAATGAGCTCTATGGTAAACGGGTACTCGGCAGTGGGGAGCCGGGTACCCGGTTCCCAGGAGTCGGTAAAGCTTTCTAAGTCTATAATCCTAGAGCCGCTGTCAGGGCCAGCTGTATATCAGAAGTAACAGAATGGTGAGTATTGATCGAAGGAGAATGGCTGGCTCGGTTACCGAGCTAGTCCTTCCAGTGGTAAATTTTCAAAAATAGTCTTGGCATGCAAATGAACATTTCTCACGACCACAATATAGGCTGGTTTTGACCGACTTCATCATGAAAGGGCCAATGGTCAAGATTGCTGAAGAGCACTTACATTTTTGCTTAGTGAATGTCCACACGTAGGCCAAAACATTATTTTTGAAAATTTATCACTGGAATGCCTGGCTCGATGACTGAGCCAAGCATTTCAGAGATGGTGTTGCTGCCGTACGCCCAGTTAAATTAGTTTCAAAATATTCACCAGAATGTTTATTAAATAGTAAAGACATACATGTACAAGTCTCATACATGACAAACTAGTTACTACCAACAGTTTATGATGGGGCAATTCCACGGTAACGGAATTACAATTCAGAGAAAAACTTGCCATGTTTTGGCTTATTCCCAAGTAGTCCTAAAGAATGGCCAGTGAGTGACCATTTTAAATGGTCCCCCGATACATCACCCACCATTAAAAAATATTGAATGAGAGGAAACACATATATGGGAGTGTGGGTGAGTGAAGAAGCAGTAGTAACGGAATTACGTCAGAAAAACATGAACTTTATTTAACTAAACTTTGAATTGGATTTCTATGAAAAATACAGTACCTAGACCATAGGTTGCTCCACTTTTAAATGTGTTAACTTAATAATGGCAATGATGATTTTCAATGTTTTCAAATTTTCTTGAAAAGGCAGTGGTAACGGAATTACGAAAAAAGTAATGGAATTAGGTTCTCTGAATTTAGTCTTGAAAAATACACATTTCTGTAATAGAATTAATGCCATGACCATACCTGACCAGTTTAACTAATTACTGAACCATTGGAACACATTTAACTATCAATAATCAACTGTAAAAAGTAATAGAGTAGTGTTTTACAGACTAATTATTCATCGTGTATAGAACTACAAGATGTGTTTTCAGATATTATTGATGAAGTATACACCAATTCTATGCTAATGTTTTGTAAAAACTGTAGTTATTGGTCTTTTTTTCTGCCTAGAAATGTGGCTCTACCAAGTCACAACAGATACTAAATCCATGTTTTGTACATGGTAACGGAATTACACTAACATACAGTTTTTGCCAAGCAGTCCGGAAATGCCACGTTCCATGATAAATTACCTTAATCAAGACTTCACCAAGTCAAATGCATGTCATTATGATGTTTAGATTGGAGTTGTGCATGTACTTCCAATAACAAATCCTTGCTAGCTAAAGCAAATTTCTTTATGACGTAAATCATATATTATGTGGACTATTTTGAAATTTATATGATTGGAAACCATTGGTGCCTAGTAAAACAGCAACAGTTTCTGGGTGATATTAATTTCTATATCAACATCTTTCCTATGGTTGCCTTGAAATTGAGATATATTTGGGGAATTCATCGTGAATGGGTTAAGCTCATAAAATCCCATTGACAGTAGAGTTTATTTAGTCAAGCTGTACTGGGAATGTAATTCTGGATCGCCTGTCCATCAGCGGCTCAGGAAGGACCTTAATGACATTACGCTTATAGCTCAGAGTATCATCAATGTCATCGGTTTCTGGCCAAACAAATTTGTCAAACACAGTTTTTCTGTCGCCTTCCGCAGCTAACATTTGGCCAACAAATAGTTTTGCATTCTTATCCTGCGAGTAGCGAATTGACACCCACTTCCAGCACAACTCTTCTGGCTTATATTCTTCCGAACTACTGTCAATATCATTACATGTATCATCAAGTTCATTGACACCATCTAATCCTAGGACTACACCCTCATCATTATCGATATCTCGAAAGTAGTGTCTTGAAGTGTCCATGGATCTGGTATGGTATTTGAAGTCGATCACGTAAGGCCGGACCACTGTAACCTGATGCACATGTTTGGTATTTGGAATTGGTAATATACCTTCAGAATCGTTGTCAAGATGCGTAATCATACTCTCTACATCTTCCTTTGCGATATGAAGTATCTTGATATTTGGACACTTTCTTGTTGCAACTTCACTGCATGGAAGTGGTGACATCGGCAACACCGCTCATGACTTCAGTTGAGACCATTCGCTTTGTTGTACCACCGATGCCGTCAACAGGACCCTTCCCATGGCTTGTTGCAAAGAAGTTCCACACGATGTTTCGTTCCAGGAGTGTAAGACTGTTCAAAAGAAAGCGCTGCTTGAACTGGCTTGAGGGACCATCAGGGAACATAACAATTTGTGAGAAGGGACGGACTTTCTCATCCAACCACTTGAAAATCGCTCTCAAAAAAGTGTTAACAGCATATTTGTCATGGTGCAGATAGTCTGCAACAATCACCAAAAAATGAACTCCTGCTTTCTCCCAGGCACACGCAGTAAAAAGTGTAACTTGACCGTAGGCCCAATACGCTGACTGAATTTCATTCTGCATTTTAGTGGTGAAATTTTCTGCGAAGTCCACCTGTATGACAACCTTGTCTGTACAAATATCATCTTTTACACTTTCTCTCGGTTGTTCAAATTCGAATGACTGGATTCTTTTAACATGTGTATGGGTAAGAAAGTATGGTGTTTTCTCGACTAACTTATTGAAACATTCACCAACAGTTCCATAAAACACATCCTTGGTGGTTTTGGGATTAAAACCCCACTGTTGCCATTCAATGGATTGAGTAGACAAGTCTTCTGATGGAGATAGCACACTGATGCCTGGGCAATTATCACATTTACCAGACATACATTCCTCGTTTTCCTGGTTACACACAATCAGTGCTATGAAATCACGGAAACTAGTTGGAAGTGGCAACCCACTTTTATTCAAAGATTGAAGGAGAAGGCAAATATTTTCATGGTAAATACATAGACAGGAATTATGAGGTATGCTACACTGTAAATGCACTTGTGGAGGTCTGAGCTCAGCGAACTTAGAGAATGACGCAGAGGCTGTTGGATTATTATCCAGGAACATGGCATGGGCTTCTTTCAGTGTTGTTAACATGTAATGTTTTTGAAGTATTTGCTTTTTCATGCCAGGTTTTCGAACTATCACTCTGTCTTTCTGTCCAGGACACATCCATGAAGTGGTAAGATAGAATTCAACAATTTGTTTCTGCGTGCCATCATACATCCTACGATTCCCGTTGATCTTTTTTCCAGAGTTCAATCTGAGTCCAACATCTGAGAGATGCAATCAACACAGTTCTTTTTCTTTGTGATCTAGGTAACACAGCACACACTTTCTTCTTTGCTTTCCCTAAAATCTGTGGGGACAGATACGGGTAGGCTACCAGATTACCCGCTTGAATTTGACCAGCAACTCGCTTATGAGGAGACCCTGCTTTTCCATGCTTCATCTTTTTACGATGCTGGGCAACACGCTTTCTATTCTTGTCCCTCTCGACTTCTTTCTCTCCAACAGTCATACTTGATTATTTCACAGACTTTCTAATACAGTTTTTCTCTTTAACCAGTTTAGCTCGTTCAAGATTTTCTTTAAATTTTGCACGATAACGTTTCATCTTCTCCTTTGCACTAAGGGGCATTTTCTCTGCAAAAAGGAGTTAGTCGTAAGCCATGTAAGATGCATATAGGATGAAACCTACTACGTATTTTATCCGTTTAATAAGTCACATCAGACAAAATGGTTCTGCAGTGATCCTGACAATTGTCCATTTACAGAATAGGAAAAGATTATTTCTGAAAACTTACAACTGGATTGACTGGCTCGATCACATACACAGTCAAACCAGTTAGTGAATTAAAAAAAATATCTGTCTACAAGCAGTCATTTAGAATGTGAAAATACAATGTTTCTTGATGAAGTTCATCCATTAAAGGGTTAAAGTACCTATGGTTATAATATTACCTTTGGCCCACTGGAGGTGGTTGGAGAGGTTATTGTACAATTTCGAAAAAAAGCTCAGGCACACAAGCTGACCCTATTACATAATAGGGTCAGTTTGTCTGCCTGGGCTTTTTTCGAAATTTCTAGTCCGATTTGTTTAACGCAATCTGACAGATTGATGCCATAACCTAGGATTTCCGATTTTGGTCAAGATCAGGGTTAAAACCTGGATCAGATTTATCTATGGATATCTTGGCAAAGACTTGTCCGATTTTTCTCTAACATTTTAACACATGTTAAAGGTTGTATGCATAGACTAGGATACTGCAACTTTGGTCATGGTCTATCTATTCTTTTGATTATATCATTTGATTATTCATATCCACAAAGTTAATGCAGAGAATGGACATATATATGTAGATTGTTAATACAGGGTTCGTACTGGTCATGGAAATCCTGGAAAGTCATGGAACTTGAAGATTTAAATTCCAGGCCTGGAAAGTCATGGAAAATCAGTGTTTTTATCATAGGTCATGGAAGTCATGGAAAATGGTAATCATGTAAAATAAAGAAATCTGTTGGCATAAATCACCTCTATGCAATAAAAATTATTGCAACAACTTATCAAAATAAGGCTGTCGCAAGACGCAATATTCAGACATTTTGAAGAATAATTGCGGATTTTATTTTTAGAGTTATGTCATAAACACAAATCTCCTAAACATTAATTCTTGGAGGTCATGGAATTTTTAAATTTTGGACATGAAAAGCCATGCAATTTCAAACACAGAAAGGTGTACGAACCCTGTTAATAACAATTGAACTCCATCTGTATTTATCATCTTTTCTTTAAATGACATCTTGGAAAATAGTTAGAACATATCTCCATATATAACTGTCATGAATTATTAGTAGATACTAATAGTAATTACGTGATGAATAATGAATAAGTAATTCTTTGACTTAAACGCCGCCACAGGTCTGTGGCCAATCATTGAATCAATAGAAACAACATCATATCCATCTATATACAGCTTTAAATCAATTTGCTGTAATTCTGGTACGTGTAATTCTGTTACCAATGTAATTCCATTACTGTGTTTTCTCCAAAAACTGACAAAACATTACAAAAATGTTTATAAATCTTGATTAGTAATATGATGAAATCAGAGAATTCACAATATCAGGATAGTTGACGCCTAATTGAGGTCAGGAACTCAACTGTTGTAACTATTTTGGTAATGGAATTACTAACAAGAGGCCCAAGGGGCCTGTGTCGCTCACCTGGAACATTTACAACTCAACTAATCTTTATGGAGTTTTACATCAATCAGTGCCACTTCCAATGACTTTCAGTCAAATGGTTGATTTTGCAAAGGTTCTTTTGAACAATATTTAAGCAAAAATAGAAGACATCAGTACTAACAACAGAAATTGATGACATGCAGTCAAACTTGTATTAAGACACCACTCAAGTGAGAATCAGAAGACAGCCTCTTATGGTAGCTGGTTTCTTAACCCTTTAATGGTCATGATTTTTCAGTAAAACAAAACTTTCAGGTTATGTCTATTTGCAGGCCAAGATATGGAGCATTTTGAAACTGTAGAGACCACCTGCCTTAAAGACTATTTTCTTCATTTGCTAAATGCAATTAAGCAATGTATTTGAAACTTTATTAGCCCTTTAATGGTCAAACCAGCGAAAACCTGCCTCTGCAGTGGCCTTGAGGAATGTCGATTTGCAGGCCAGCATGAGTATTTTTGAAAATGTATCACTGGAATGACTGGCTCGATTATCGATTAATTTGCTAATTTAAGAAGGGTTAATACAGATGGTCTTTATAGCAGGTTCAACTGAGTATATTCCAAACCATCCTTTTAACACGTGTACATCTTGCTGAATGGCCAAGATCGCGATGCTGCAGTTTATTAAAAAAATAATTTGACTGAGTCATAGCTGACTTAGGCAGCAACAACTTTCAATGAATCAAATACATTTCAAAATATTTTAACAGTATAGGTATAAGAGTACACAATACATATCTTAAATATTTAGGCAGCAGTTGCAGGGAAAAGGTTAACCTGTTAATTTAGTTTTTATCTATTATGGTAATAAAAGCTGTCATATGTCAATGGATGGTGGAAATAAAACTCCAATTGCACATTAATTAACCATTTAACTATTGAATTTAAGAAAAGTTCAATTTTCTCATAGAAAATGTCTATTTGCAGACCAAGACTATTTTTGAAAATTTACCACTGGAATGACTGGCTCGTTAAAAAGAGTCCGTCATTCCAATGGTAAAATTTTCAAAAATAGTCTTCATTTGGTCTGCAAATGGACATTTCTCAAGACCACTGCCGAAGCCGTTTTTGGCTGATATGATGGCTAAAGGGTTAACCGTTTTCCTAACCTACCAAAATAGGTAAGATATTGTGTCCTCTGATATCGATAGCCAGGTGAGCTAATAATAATAAATTGATAAGAAGCGAATCTTATTAACGCATCTAACTGGAAATAATGCGCTAAGCTGTTGCTTAACAGCTGTTGTGTAAGCTGTTGCTGTAAATTGTATAACAGCAACAGCACTGTCTATGACAGCAATGGTCTTCAGCAATGGTGTTTACAAACTGTACACCAGCCTTTCTAATACTGGCTTTGTAACAATTAATCTCTAGACATTGGTGTGACAAGGGTTGAATAGTCATGCTGAAAACTGTTGCTGCACTTGACAGTAACAGACTTCATCAGCAAAACCATTTTCAAACTGTCCGTCACATGCTACATGCTATCCAACAAAACTTGTGAATAACGCAATACTCAACTAAATTCATTGCTAGAATTAATTGGCTTTAACCCTTTAAACCTCAAATTTATTCAAGACAATTTAAATTTTCTCAAAGAGAATGTCCACTTGCAGACCAAGAGAAGACTATTTTTGAAGATTTATCAATGGAATGACTGGCTCGGTTATCGAGCCAGTCATTCCAGTGTAAATTTTCAAAAACGTCTTCTTTTAGTCGGCAAATGCAGTTAAACACGCTATAAAGACCACCTGTACTAAATGCCAATTTTACTATGTGCCGCCAAGCTGTTTATCTGATAGATTCAGAAATGGCATGGTTGAAATCAGCATACTCATAACCATGTACTAAACAAATTTTTGCTTCAAAATCCATCAAATAAAAAAATCTAATATGGCCACCAAACATGCTGTATTTTGATTGGCCCACTGCGGCCATGTTTTTTTAATGGATCAACTTCCCTTGAACAAACTTTAATGGCCCTTAATCCCTAATTAGATCTGCCAAATTTCGATCCCTTCAGCAGTTCTGGAGAAGCTGTTTTGGCCAAAACTAGGTCAACCAAAATGGCCCCCGAACCATTTGACCAATCAAGTTCCCTTGAACAAACTTGGTTCAGCTCTTGCCCTAGATCATATTTCATGGGGTTTGTTTCAATCCACCAAGCAGTTTCGGAGAAGATTTTTAAAGACGTTTCAAAAAATCGGCCAAAAATTGAACAAATTTGAATCTCTACAACCTAAGGATGCTTCCTGCCAAATATAATTGAAATCGTCCCATAAGTTCTCGAAAGGTAGACATTTTAAATTTCCCATTGCTTTAGTATGGGAGCTTTTGGCGGGAAAATGATCCAAGATGGCCACCAAACCGTTTATCCGACAGCTTTGAAAATTGCAAATTTGTGATCAGAATACCCAAAAAACCTATATAAAACCAATTTCAGCCTCAAAATCCATCAAATAAAAAAATCCAATATGGCCGCCAAACATGCTGTATTTTGATTGGCCGACTGCACCATGTTTTTTTACGGATTAACTTCCCTTGAACAAACTTTAATGGCCTTTAGTCCCTAATCATACCTACCAAATTTCGGCCTAAATTTCGCTAAAACTAGGTCAACCAAAATGGCCGCTGAACCATTTGGCCAATCAAGTTCCCTTGAACAAACTTGGTTCAGCTCTTGCCCTAGATCATATTTCATGGGATTTGCTTCAATCCACCAAGCGGTTTCGGAGAAGAAGATTTTTAAAGACATTTCCTAAAATCGGCCGAAATCCAAATTGGCCACCGGCCAAATTGGCCGATCGGCTTCGTTTGAACAAACTTGGATCCCTATGCCCTAAGGATACTTCCTGCCAAAGATAACTTATATCGGCCTAGTGGTTCTTGAGAAGTTGACGGACGGATGGATGGACGGACGGATGGACAGACGGACGGACGCCGGACGGTCGCCATGGCATAAGCTCACTTGGCCATTCTGGCCAGGTGAGATAAAAATGGATGAGATTTGGACACCTAAAATAAAATTTTAAAGGCATAGATAGAAATACTTATAATTTTTCTTTTTGGGCATATCTAAAGGTATAAATTCAATTAAAATGTCTTGAGGTAATGGCATGAGTAATGATTTCTTAGCAGAAGTTAAGAATTTGCAACAAAATATATCTTATAAAGCTAACATATCCCTAAATTCAAAATTAATTTACAGTCAAACTTATTAATATATCTAAAATCTGTTTTCAGATTCATATTCAGTGCATATACTTCTCTACTGAAACAGTAAGTTTCAGGATAATGGCTAGATATATCAATTTTACTAAAAGGGCTTTCTCTCATGTGGAATTGCCCGACGGACTAAATAACGCCATTCATGACGTAATTGATTATGATGTCAGCCTACACATGACACAGTTGATCATGACGTCATATGATTGACTAAGAAACTGGATTCCTCTATTGTCTGACTGCTGCAAGCCAATAGACAATAATTTCCATGCTCAATAACACTGGACAAGCTGAATATTTTGAAAACAATTTGACTGAAAGCTGGTGGTGGCTTAGCCACCAACAACTTTCAGTCAAATTGCTTTCAAAATATTCAGCATATCCAAAGTTAAATCCTATTGAAAATGTAGTCTGCAGAAATTTAACAGGTAAATAGTTTTAAAAAATGGGCTTCTTTACGTTCGCTGATCATACCGCCAGTCCTGTAAGTGACTATCGACATGATCATAAGCGTTAAGCGCGTGGATCCATGGTTTATTAGAGTGCGCCGTGCGGCCTGGAACCTCCGTCTTCAGCACTCGAGATTTCTGTCAGGGTTACCTCACCCTTACCTCCTTTAGTCGCCTCTTACGACACGCGGAGGATACGGAAGGTGTATTCTAAGCAGGGCAAAAAAATGGGCTTTATTACGTATATTATGTTGGGAAAATTGCAGCACATGAGCAAGAAAATTCATACGATGTAAATTAATACACGCATGACAAACAGAGTATCATCCAGAAACCAATGTAATACATCATCAGCATCGATTGAGAGAATTTTTAGCAATTTTAGCTCTATCCACACTAAAATCTGTAATAGGCTTGGAGTAGAGAAAGCGTCAAAGCTAGTGTTTTGCTACAGGATGTTGAGAGGGCTGTCTGATTTGGACTACTAATTAAACCTAATTAAGCCTTTTAAGTTTTAATTGTATGTATTTGATAAAAATGTAATAATAACTCATATAATAAATGGATTTGTTTAATATAGTGCTTTTGATGCAATCTCTGATTTCTTGTTATTTTTTAATAGGATTATGATGCATAAGCGTATGGTGATATGTCCAACATAGTTTTGGACAGTTTTGGAAAATTTTGGACAGTTTTGGACTGGTTTAAACCATTTAAGACAGGTTTTAGACAGGTTTTGGACAATGTCTGCTCAAAGTTAGTTTTGGACTGTCCAAAAACCAACCCTGCAATGTATTAATGTTCAAATTGGCTGCCTATGGGCAGCAGCCACACTGGATTTTTTTATCATTGTCGATTTTGATAGATTTCTTCATCATACCTAGTTTTGTCATCCTTTGAAGTTTCAAAGCAATCCAAGAAAGGTTAGTGTCCAGAGTTATAGCCCGGAAATGGAGAAATTTTATAGTTCGTAAAGCAATTTTCAATAGGGCCCTCATTAGCAATGTTACAGATCAGTGTGGATCTGTTCGTATAATTCACCTTTCCAGAGTATCCATCCATCATCTGACCTCGCATGACGTTATAATCAGTTCAGCGTGTGTATGATAACATCACAATCATTACGTCATCAAATCTCAAATACTCCAACACGTTGTATGAATTGTATGTCTGTAATCCTTTGCTATTTAACAAATATGCTGTTGAATATGTTTAAACTAATTTGACTGAGCGCTGTTGCTGCCTTAGGCAGCAACAGCGCCCAGTCAAATCAGTTTCAAAATATTCAACAGCTTACCTGTGTAGTTTTTTGGAATTTGAGTCAGGGTGTTCAGAGATCGATCGATCCCAATATGAGCGAGGTGTGGGTGGAGCTTAGCTAGACTGTGGGTGGGGCATAGCTAAAACCGGAAAGGTCCATTGCCAATAATTAAGCATTCGTCAGACTTGCTTGATTACGAGCATACTAGGCGATGGTGTCAATCTAATCCTACAGTACCGTACCTGACCTCACAAATTACGATCCAATCCCTTCAGCGGTTTTGGAGTTGTTTTCACGAAAACCACATGTAGGACATCCAGGATAGCCACCAAAGCATTTGGTCAATCAAGTTCCCTTGAACAAACTTGGTTCAGCTGTTTCCCTAGACGATGCTTCATGAGTTTTGAATTGATCCTCAAAACCGCTTCAGAAATTTTTAAGCCGGTTTTAAAAATTTGTCAAAATCCAAGATGACAACTGGACAGATTGGCTTCGCTTGAACAAACTTGGATCTCTATGCCCTAATGTAAGCATATCCACAACTGAGCTCCCGATACAGGTCCCACCCACCCCCACCCCAACATAACCCCACTCCCATGGCACAGACACCACACGGGACATGACTGACGGGTTTATGTTCATTCAAAAGGATGTGTCATGGAATGGTGCAGGTTTTAGACCTTTATCATATGCCTGAACGCGGGATCGAACCCGGCTCCTTTTCCATTGGAATTTCAAGCATGTGTGGCACAACGGTTTTGGTGGTGGGTATGACTGTAGATAGGTATTTTGTAGTAGTGTCGACATCTGATATGTCCACTAAGAAAAAGAATGTCAGATGAATGTTCAAAGCTAATTCAGATCTGATAGTGACCATCTTTTTTGGCTCATTTCGTGCTTTTCAGTGTGCTATATTGGCGCACGATCTTGCTGCTCCACAAAACCTGCCTAGAGAATGTAACACCACTTCCTCCGTTTTATTTTGAAAATTGATTATCTTCCCATCAGTCCCACCCCTGCTAGGGACAGGGTGACGGGTAAGGGACAGTGCATTTTTTAACTATATGATTGGGCAACATTTATGTCGCCCAGTCAACAAAGTTTGTCGCCCAGTGAATGAAATTTTTAACTACTGGGTGACAATGAATTTTCAACTTTTACTTATGAGTACATACATATTTGAGCTCTTATTACTCATGAAGTATTGCTGTATAATAATACAGAATGGGTTTAACACGTTTGTGCGCCCTGTGCATGTGTTGTCTAGTAGCAATTCTTATATACCTAGTCATAGGCACTGAGACAGGGTATGACATTCTGGTACCCGTGAGATGTCCTACGGGTACTCACGAGATCGGCGAGATGTGTACTCTCGGCATAGCACATAGCTACGGCTCTATGTTTACTATTGTTTAGATTGAGGGTGTGACTGTGTAATGGCCCACCTCATTCTTCAATGTTCAGATGTCAATTATACATCTTTATTTTTATTTACGCCGTCCATTTTCTGATAGGCCTAACTGAATTTTATTGCACTTTTACTTAAACTCGTCATGAACTCTCAGGAAGACAGACACATTGTTTCAGTGAAGCTAATTATGAAATATGCTGAATGGTTCGAGAATAATTTACTCGAATGTGGTTGCTGCCTGTGACAGCAACGACTTTCAATAAAGTTGTTCTCAAAATAATCACCAAGAGTTTAACTATAACATGCACTAAGGCAATAGCTAATAGGCAGAATTGGGATCTTGCTCTTATCTACGGCATCCATCTGGATGGTACCTAGCTACCCATTTTGTAACAGGTACTGAAAGTCATAAACAGGTCACGTTGAATGTAGATTTCATATTAAAGTCAATCCCTTATTAGCAGAGAGAAGGAAGCATAACATACACTACAGACTGATGCTTAAAATATAAACATTAGCTGCTATGAAGTAAGTGACGGAATTCCCGGAAATGATTGTGTAGCGTTTGAAAATACTGTTGCTCTGAAGCCTCTGATAGACAGCAAGAGATTAGAGCTACATAGTTTAAAAGATAAAGTTACATTAGGTATCGCCATACCATGTTATTCAAGCGAAATTAGCGAATTGAATTTAAGAATCTCAAAGATCAGTGAGTAAGGGTTAAAGCCATAGACACCACTATAAAATATAAATCATGATTATCACCGGCCGGGCGGCTACGGAGCTTGAGCCCCGAGTACTGAAATTACAATTACAATGTAAATCATATGGTAGCGTATTGTTTAGCATATTCTGCTTACTTCTTTTCTGCCAACACTACTGGTGAGTGTATTAAATATCATCTAATTTTCGTCAGTAATAGTTATGCAATAAGCTATCTCGGAGTTCCGAATGCGCATGTGCAGCAAACGTCAGGTCAAAGGTCAAAGCACATAAACAAACCACTTTGTGTACCTTCGCTTAGTAATAATCACATAGCTTTTACGGCGTTTTCAGCTAAATAAACTTTTTACAAACATCTCGATTCATAAAGATAATATTCTTACGTAATAATCACTGCGTGTTTATAAAAGAAATTTCATATGGCTAACACGAATCGCACGAAATACCCTATTTTCGTATATGCCCTATATAGTTAGCCTATATAATTATATTATGTAGTACTGCTATGTTTAATTCCAGCGACTGTCGCCGGGTATTATATAAAAAATTTTTATTTCATACCCATATTGATTAAACCCTACAAAATCAACAGTTTGTAACTATTATTTTGTATCTATATATAATTAGCAGCCTCGGCGGTTAGCGCGTGACCCCCCCCCCCCCCCCCCACCCCCACCCCCACCCCCAAATAGCCACGGCCGGGGTGTCAAGAACGTAAATATTTGTTATTAAATCTTTTTAAAAAACCTCATGTTTGGCTGTATGTTTGAACCCATTTCCCCCCAATAGCAGTTGGCTGCTATAACCTTTTGGAAATTTATATCACATATCATTAATCATATATAGCGCCTACATTCATAGGTGTGTAGGAACGTACTTTGACGTGGTGGGTGGGGGGGGGGGGGTTGATGGCGCTAAACTATATGACCAAAACCTAATGGGCGCTACGGAGAATACACTGAGAGAAAAAAATCTGAAGGGTTGCTAGCACCCCCACCCCTCCCCTACGCCTATGTATATGGCAAGCATCTCGAAAATTTAAAAGCCAACTTGTCCTTGTATGGTGTCTGTGTTAAATCCAATAAACGAACTTGTAAGGTTCTGAAAACAAGTATTTTATTTTTTTAATTTACGTTTGTGATACCCACCCACCCTACACAGACTATACCCCCCTCCAACAATGGCAATCCCGTGATTTTTTTGGTTTGAAAAATCCAAATTTGTAAACAAAATTAGGGTGAATTATGCTATGTTGTGGTGTATTGTTTTAATTTTATTTTAAGAGCAACCCTATGTCTAAACTCTACAATTAAAGTATTAGAAGGATTCTCAGATCGAGCTTAATCTTCAAAGATTTCCATTGGGAAGATCTAACTCACACCCTCCCGACACTGTCTCCTGCCACACTGTCAATCAAATAATTTGTCAGACCAATGCGATTACTGATCACCCATGTACCTAAACAATCTAGCAACCAAAGGATCAACAAGTCAGCCACTCTAGAGCAATCAGAATAATTATTCAGTCAATCAATGATTAAAGAATAAAGAAATGAATCAATCAATAGTTGGATTCAATTCCATTCAATTACAGCCAGCCATGCGATCGTTCGGCCAATCAATTAGGTATATATACGTACAATTGCAGTGGCGTCGTGTATGGGGCGGTTTGGGCTACCAAGTAGCCTAAATGCATGAGTGAGTGATCGACTAACCAATAGAGTACATGACTGGCTGGCCCGCCGACTGACTGACTCACAGACCGACCAGCTCACAGACCGACCGACTCACAGACCGACCGACTCAAAGACCGACCGACTCAGAGACCGACCGACTCAGAGACCGACCGACTCAGAGACCGACCGACTCAGAGACCGACAGACTCAGAGAGCGACCAACTCACAGACCGACCCGATCCGACCTGACCAACAGACCGACCCCACCCATCCACTCACCGACTGACCAACTCACTCACTCACTCACCCACCCACTCACTCACTCACTCACTCACTCACTCACTCACTGGCTGGCTGGCTGGCTGGCTCGCTCACTCACTGACTCGCTCACTGGCTGGCTCGCTCACTGGCTCGCTGACTCACTCACTGACTGGCGAACTGACCAACTTAATGACTCATCGACGGACCCACCGACTCACTCACTCACGAGTGAGTGACTGATAAATTGTGTGAGTGAGTGAGTAAGTGAGTGAGTGAGTGAGTGAGTGAGTGAGTGAGTGAGTGAGTGAGTGAGTGAGTGAGTGAGTGAGTGAGTGAGTGTGAGTGAGTGAGTGAGTGAGTGAGTGAGTGAGTGAGTGAGTGAGTGAGTGAGTGAGTGAGTGGCAGGACGATTGACCAACTGGCTGGTCAACCGACCAACTAACTGCCATGCCATGCTATTGATGCCTGCCTGCCTGCTCTGATCTGGCTGTCTGATTACCTGCCATGTCTGCCTGCCCTCCCTGGATGCCTGATGCCTGCCTGCCATACCCTGGCTGCCTGCCTGCCCTCCCCTGGCTGCCTGATTGCCTACCTGCCCTCCCTTGGCTGCCTGATTGCTTGCCCTGCCATGGCTGCCTGATTGGGGGTAATATTACATAGTGCACCGGTCCTGCCCTGGCTTCCGGCCTGAGTGGTTTGTTTGACTGATGTTTATTTATGGATAATATGATAAAAATAATTATACTTTGTTTGGGATAATTCCTTTATCAATGAATAGCGCAATCTACGCGCACCTATTACATTGAATGATTACATTAGGTAGCCTAATAGTGCCTTTAGGAGACTAGAGAATTATATAGTGTTAAATTGGGAATATTACAACAATGAAATTGTAAAACCCGAGTATGCGTAGTACCATACACACTAACTATATAGGCCTAACTATGAAGCTGGTGTACGTGTGTAGGCCTACGCCGTCAGTCTCACGTAATCGCTGACATTACATAGACTTAAAAATAAGCATATTGTAATTGTACTTCTAAAATACATATAATAAC
The DNA here is from genome assembly GCA_034401795.1 of Chaetoderma sp. LZ-2023a. NCBI lineage: Eukaryota > Metazoa > Mollusca > Caudofoveata > Chaetodermatida > Chaetodermatidae > Chaetoderma > Chaetoderma sp. LZ-2023a. The sequence continues at coordinate 148,833,153 of CM067373.1, read as the reverse complement.
TACATTTATTTATTGAATTTATGCAAAATACACTAGTGTGAATCCACTTCTAATCGGAACAGCGAAAAATGGGCCGAATTGGCACCGGGGCGAATGCGCTTGACCGCGTTGTTTTCCGCCTCCAGTTGCGTAAATATTATTTGATTTTCTAATTCTGCTGCATAAATATCTTGACATGATTCCATATCAAGCTGCCCCTAAGAAGTTCACACATAAGAACACCATAAAACACGCATGGATGAGGAGGAAAATTCGTGGCGTAGCATTCATAACCGCAGAGCTGTCAGACTCGAGAGATTTGTTTATGTGCTTTGACCTTTGACATTACCCATAATTCTTTGCGACGCCGTAACTCCGAGGTAGCTTATAACTCTTTATTGCGGACTTACTTGTTACTTGTTCTGTAAATCCCTCCTCTCTGTTCTAGGAGAACCACCAGCTGGCACTAAGTTCCTAGGGTCTCAGGCGGTTTCGGCAGCCATGTAATTTCGGCAGCCGCAAATATTAATTCGTTTTCGGCAGCCTACCGAAACGCAAATATGGTGCGTAAAAACATACATTTTCTGCAGCCTCTCACATTATTACATTTTCGGCAGCGTGCTCAACATCGTAAATATTGTTGTAAAATATTGTAATTTTATGAATGTTATTAAAATTGTTTTACCGGCGATCTGTATACGTCCGTAGCTAATAATATTTCCTTTTTTTCAGGTTAATACCGTGATTAAGGAACCATAGATCTGAAATTCATAGGCCTTATTTTAATTGATGTTGCTTCTGCAACATTTGCATACACCTGGTCCACATCTGTGAATTGCAAAAATAAGGTGAATAAATTGCGTGTGCCCAACAAACATCTAACAAAAATTATTACCAGAAAATTCCTAAAATTAAAATACATATTCGGACCCGCGCGTTCATTTTATATTGTTCAAGGGAAGTAGCTGCGTGAGGATATTGTTAGCTAATTACCGATACGATTTACCTCCCTTGTTAATTAGAAATCGGAACGTGACTTTCACAACACGGTGGTCTTTTTCTGTTTTTATTTGTGTGATTTATGGCATTGGTAATGATGAGCTTAGTAATATGGTGAAATATGTTGCTGAGGTATGCGTCTCAGTAGGTTCTTGTATATTTTTGCTATCATTTATAATAAATCTCTCAAAACATTATTGGCGGTTATAGCCTGTGTAGGCGTGCACATGCTACGGCTTCAAATTATACAGTACAGTTTTTGGCGCTACCTTAGGCAGAAACAGCTTCCCGTCAATTTAGTTTCAAGATACTCAACAGACATTGACACATACGTAATGAATATATTATTTTGTAACAGCTCAAAAGCAATATTTCACTCACTTTTACGATTATATTATAGTTAAGTTTGTGAATATTTTGAAACCAATTTGACTGGAAGCTGGCGCTACCTTATATACATATTTAAGACCTTTTTTTTTTTAATACAGTCCAGCCCGAGGGGTTAATGAGTATGCATTTGTCGGGATCTGGTGAATATTTGTGTAGTTATTTTTTAACAGAAGCTGTTGATGCAAATGTCCGCAATAGGTTCCAGTCAAATTATTTTCAAAATATATGTTCAGAACCTTTATTTAGATAAGTAGTCATTTAATGAATACGTGGGTGTCTACGTGCGTACACGTTCGTCGCCATGCAATATGGTGAAATATGTTGCACTTGTAATATCGTGAAAAATGTTATATTTGAATATTTTGAAAATAAATTCCTTGTTAATAAGTAGCGTGCGTGTGTGTGTGTAAACTTGTATTAAAGGTCACATTCACTCCAGAATATGCACCAGTGTTGAATACCGGTTCCTAAAAATCTAGCAGGATTTACATTTGTCAAATTGATTTTCTTTTCTTTAGATAGCTGTTCACTTATTGACTAAGTCGATTTTTTGGGATAGGTTGAATATTTATGTAAATATTTTGACCGGACGCTGTTGCTGCCAAAACGAGCAACTGGTTCCAGTCAAATTATTTTCAAAAATATCCACAATTCCTTTAGATTTATATGTGGTCGCGTACGGAGTAACCGCGCGTACAAGGTGCGTGAAAATAAATTTTGTTACAATTAATTAAAATGTTAAATACTTTGAAATGAATTTGTTTGTTAAAAGTTATTTGGTTACAAGGTATGTACGTCATACTGAAAGTAGTTGCTGTGCAAGCGAAATGTGTTGTTCATTCGCGCAAGAGATCGCATCTTAACATTTTTGGCGTTAAGATAACAGCAGGGATTATAAACTGAGGACATTGTTATCACCCGCCGAGTCTAGCTAACATGGGCTTTAATTGCAGGAAACCATTACAATGGTCGGAATGCACACAGACACGGATTACAAATACAATAGAGATGGCTATAACCAACCAGCTTTCAGGGACAACGTCAACAAATCAAAATGCACGCGGAATTGCTGGTCGTACTTGTGATTCAGATAGTTAGTCAGTCTGTATTAATCTTTAGACCATTACAGGCGTAGCATTATAAGAGTTTCTTGCGGATTTTCGAAATTATTTATATTTTCTAATGAGCATTTCCACTACTACTACTACTACTACTACTACTACTACTACTACTACTACTACTACTACTACTACTACTACTACTACTACTAATAATAATAATAATAAGACTTATATTATTCCTAGTCACAATAAAACTGCCGATATGTTGTCGCCCACTTATTGATACTAGGGCCTACTCATTCCGTTCAGTAACTATTCCGTACCAGTCAAATCGTACTGTAAATTTTCATGATCCGTACCATAAATGTAAGGAGATCCGTACCATACCGATTGGCTGACCCGTATCTAAAAATGGTTCAGTAAATAACCACGTGATCGAATTGCTGCTCGACGCAATCACACTGCAACCGACCAAAAACCACTGCAACCGGGACAAATTGTACCACTAACAATCATAACAAAAGCTATTGGGGGTGGGGGTTGTATTTAGATGTAATGATGTCTCGTATACAGGTAGTTTAACAAATGGTATGTAATTAGCCTACTGCTCAATAATGTCCGATATTCATACTGCGTGACGTATTGGGGGATTCTAATTTATCCAAAAATCATACGACTTCATAATTAACTAAATGACGTGCAGGATGACGTCATAATTAATTACGTAATAAATGACGTCGCAACGTTCGCCACGAACGCTTAATGGAGGAATCCTGTTTTAGCTGTGCCCCGCCAGTCTTTAGATAAGCTCCACCTACACTTCGGAGTGTTGGGATCCATCGGTCTGCGAACTGCCTGACTATCAATTTCCAGAAAACTATATAGGTAAGCTGTGTAACATTTTAAAACTAATTTGACTGGGTGGTGTTGCTGCCTAGCAGCAACAGTGCCGGTCAAATAAGTTTCAAAATATTCAACAGCATGTTTATTAAATAGCTAAGACATACAATTCGTACAACAACGCTTAGTCTGTCATCAATTAGGCGTTCGTGATGAACTGATTGATTATGACACCAGCCTACACTTCACATAGTTGATTATGACGTCATATTATTGATGGATAATCTGGAAAGATCCATTGATGACGGACTAAGCGTTGTTGTGCAAATTGTATATCTTTACTATTTAATAAATAAATTAGTTTCAAAATATTCAACAGCTTACGTGTATAATTTTCTGGAAATTGATAGCAATATTCGGATACTCACTATCAATGAAGATACATTCTCATGAATTAATAAGCAATTAGGGTGTGCGGGATAGTGTGCATTAGAAATTAACCTGTGTGCAAGATTTTTCATTTAGATACAATCATTAATGATTTTAAAACCAATTAACTCTGCTCCTTCCACACGCCATGCTTGTTCAACCCCTTAACATATAAAGATGCCCATTTGCAGACCAAGAGAACTTATTTATTTTTTAATTATTTTTAAATTCACCACTGGAATGACTGGTTCGGTTATCGTATTTCCATTGTAAATTCTAAAAAAAATAAAATTGGCATTTCTCAAGACCACTGCAGCAGCACCTTTTGGCCAGCTTGGCTGTTAAATGCCTAATAAAGTAGCAAAATCCGGAAGTTTTCTTAAGCACTACTTCCTTACCCACTGACCGCCGCTAAGACGGTATAAGTCATTTGTGTGTAGAGTAGGTTGGGGGCGTATTCGCGGTATTTTTTTTATCGGTTGCAGTATTTTTTGATCGGTTGCGGTATTTTTTGGTCGGTTGCGGTATTTTTTGGTCGGTTGCGGTAACCCATTCTCAGAACCCCAATTTCAAGGTAACTATACTGGAACGCCGTTGAATACTTTGCGACCAATTTGACTGGCGTACGTTAATATTGTAGATTTTGTAAATTTATGACGGAGCTAGACGCTCCACTATGTATTGTGACGTCAGCCTACATGAGCATGACGTCATAAACTTGAGTGACAGATCGGCTCCCGCCATTACATCGTTGTTATAGCAGTTTGGCATTAACTTGAGAATATTAATCAATACTAATAAGCCTGTACATAAATTTACAAATATAAAGGTTATCACTTTCAATTATTGTGAGTTCATAATATTATCCGCAACAGTGGCATCATTGTTGTCATCACAATGCCATTAGTATCGTCATCATTTACCCCATCCCCAGCCCGCCCAAAAACCTTTCTATCAATATCATAGTGATCCTACTAGGTCTTCTCTTCTCGTTTCTTATACGAAACAGAAACGAGAGAGAAACAAGAAGTGAAACCCCGCCCTCCCCGCCCTCCCCGCACATTTAATGTGACTCCATTACGATGTATTTAGATGAACTGTTAACCTCCTCATAACTTGTAACGAAAAGTTTGCTGAGATTACCGATTTAGCGAGCCTTTATTGCGCCCTATATCAGCCTCTCTCAAGTCCTGACCACATCAGCAACGACTTCGTCGTCATTACTTCAATTCTCTTTACATCTGATTAAAACCTTTAATCGAACAGTACATTCAATGGCCTATTTTCGGAAAACGGCGGCCCCTTTGGACGACATCATGGACTTAGAAATGACCGCAATAAATTTGCAAACTATGGGTAGGCGTCTACTTAAAAAGATATTGCATATCACACAACTCTTAACTGGTGCGGAAGGGTTCATAGGTAGTCAATAAAACCAACAGGTGAGATTTCTTCTAACGAATATATACAATTTAATTACGTTTTCATGTGCGCTGTGATTGTGAGGTGTTGCGTAAGTATGAAGCGTGAATAGTGAGTGTTGGCGTGAGTATCATGCGTGAATAGTATGAAGTTCGTAGATATCGTGTGTAAATATTGTAGAATCGTAGAAATCGTAATCGTATAATCGTTCTGAAACAAAGGATCAGAAAATACTAAATAACTAATAACAATCAATATAAATGCATACGATATAAACAGTACAGTGTTACAATATGCCTATCATCAAAGCTCAGCTATCATTAATATGTTGTCTGCAATGGAGATCCACTTGTGGTCATTTACATTTAAAAACACAATCCACACACTCCCCATCAAGATGATGTCACAATAAAATGATTATTAACCTATTGTGGACAAGTTGGTGTTCATGCTGAAGATGATATTGGTGCACGCAGTTGCAATCATAAGTAGCAACTGCCTATAGCAACATTAGCTTTAAATGAACAGCACTTGTTTTCATTATTGTACCAATATGCACTACTAATAACTATTTATCTCTAGGGCGAGAGGCAGAAAAACAACCACTGGTCTTACTTATATCATGTGATGCAAGATCTAAATATCAAAGACTAGGATAATGTTAGACTAACATTTAATGGACTAAAGCCCAATACACCCTCCTACAAATAGAAATCAACTCTACAAATTACATGTTCCAAGGGCTCATTGCAGCTATATAATGTTACCCTCTATATTCTACCACCTGGATATAAGACCACCCTGGATTTATCCCCAGTATATATCTAGAAATATATCTAAGGCACTATTTGTATGTACATTACCTGAAGGGGTAGATCTCTCCTGGGTTTCTTCAACAAAGATTAACTATTTTGCGTCTTACAACTACTTGAAAGTTATTACTTAAAACTTTAAGATGTGTACTCTATGGTGTTATAACGGATACTGAATTGGTTGACCAGACCAAAACACTCTGCGAAGACATTCACCACAGACAATGAACTATAAATCTGTCTGGTGTCAAGCTACTGATACAAAGACTGGGCGTTCAGCACCGGAAGACCCGTATCTAAAGTTCTGCACATAAATTTAGAAACTATTCAGCTGTCAGTCAGCTAGCAGTCAATAGCATGCCATGTGTGCAGTTGAATGCGCGTGTGCGTTGGCGCGTGTGGGGGTCATGTGGGTGTCAGTGGGAGGCAGGCAGGTCTATGTGTTTTCAAAACAACCCTCCAGGGCCCCACAAGGTGATGAATCTTCATCATCTGCAATTTCAATGATGGGACAACACTCTGGATGGACCGTTTGAACTCTCCTTTAGAAGTCCTAACCCTGACATTTCTTATAATCCCATCCCGACCCGGGTATGCCTCTAGTATCCTAGCAAGACTCCACTTTCCCCTCAGGATTACAGGATCTGTGAGCAAGACAACATCCTCAACCCTCATTTGTCGACCTTTGGCTTGCCATTTTGAGCGTCTCATAAGTGTAGGTATATACTCCCTAACAAAATGCTTCCAGAACTGATGTACAAGAATTTGCACAAACTCAAACCTCTTGCGAAGGTTTATTGTTTCTCCAAATGGACCCTGAGGAACCTCAACAGATGCACGTCCAAGAAGGAAATGATTTGGAGTAAGGGGTTGAAGATCATTTGGATCATTGGCAGCATACCCAATGGGTCTGGAGTTGATGAGACACTCTGCCTCTTCGAATACTGTCGACATATCATTCCAACTGAGGACTTGTTGCCCAATAGCAACATGCAAAGCTCGCTTGGTTTGCTTTATAAGACTTTCAAATAATCCACCCTGATGTGGACTATGGGGTGTATTAAACAACCACTTAACTTTGTGAAGACTCGCAAAATCTTCAATTTGCTTTCTGCCTTCCTGTAGAAGTTTCTTGAGCTCCCTCTGGGCTCCAATGAACGAACTACCATTATCGGATATGATTGTATGAGGCCAACCATGATGTGCTACAAAACGCCTTAATGCCTGGAGAAATGCTTGAGTTGAAAGATCTGCAACAATTTCCAAATGAATAGCACGCACTGTTGCACAAGTGAACAGTGCACCCCATACCTTAATGGACTTGTTTCTGCCATATTTCAACAAGAATGGACCAAACAGGTCAACGCCTGTCACAGAAAATGGAGGAGAGAATGTTTTCAATCTGTTCGCCGGAAGATCAGCCATGAGAGTTGAGTGGGGTGGTTGACGAAGTTTTCTGCAAATTGTACATTCTCGTACAACTTACTTTGCCAAGCCACGACCACGTACGATCCAAAACAAACGTCGACTCTGACTTAACGTCTTCTCCGTTCTAGCATGACCCATTCTCTGGTGAACATCCGTCATAATCAAATTGGATACAGCATGAGAACTCGGAAACAAGATGGGATGGATTTGGTCATACAGAAGGCCCGAGTGCCTTAAACGGCCTCCAACTCTAATGACACCATCACTAATAAATGGAGCAATGTCACGAAAACGTGTCTCCCAATCAGATATGCCTTTCTGAGCATAGATCACCCAAACTCTTTCAGCTCTTTCAACTTCCTAAGGTTGCAATGACCTCTCCAAAAATTGATCATTGCACTCGGTTTTGGACAACTTCACCTTGAGTTGAAGATTATGAATAAACCGTAAGCAATAGCTAGTAACTCTTACAAGCCGTCGCCAACTCGAATATTTCTCAGGATCTGTAAGAGAAGTAGCACCAATGACTGCACAAATCGTCTTCTGTTTCTTTAGTTCTTCTGTGCTATTTTCAAGTGTCTCTTTGGTCGTTTTCACAGGCCATCTGTCTTCTGGCTTCTTTAGGAACTCAGGACCATTCATCCAACGTCCCTTCATGTCCTTGACAGAAATCCCTCGACTTAGATCATCTGCTGGATTAAGCTCACTGGGAACAAAGCGCCAATTCATTGAATCCCAAGAAGATTGGATCTCTGATACTCTTACACCAACAAATGCCTTTAATGTAATGGATTCTGAGTGAAGCCAGTGAAGAACAATTTTGGAATCAGACCAAAAGATCACTTTGCCTGCTTTCTCTTTGAACTCCTCTACAATAGTCTTTGCCAACCTCGAGGCGATAAGTGCCGCCATTAGTTCAAGTCATGGAATTGTAGTTTGCCGAAGAGGCGCAACTCATGCCTTGGCAGGAACTAATCTCACTACTGGGCCACTATCAGTCGGCCATAAAAGATAGGCAACTGCGCCATATGCTTGCACACTCGCATCTGCAAACACATGCAATTCTGAATGCCCTAATGCTTCATTAGGCTTAAGACATCTTGGAAACCTCAGTGTTCTCAGCTCTTCGAGGTCTTGGAACAGCTTCTTCCAAAGGTCACACAATTCTTCTGGCAAAAGATCATCCCATCTAAACTGCTTACTCCTCCAAATGACCTGCATCGCCACACGAGCCTTGATGGTCACAGCAGATACTAGGCCAAGTGGATGATATAATATCGACATTTTCGACTGGATGTTTCTTTTAGTGAACCTCTTCAAGCTAACATCGTTAGCTGAAAACTTCATCTCATCAGTGACAGGATTCCATCCAACGCCCAACGTCTTAAACTCATCTACACCTAAATTTATATCTGACAATGAACTTGATCGACAATCACCGACTGGATACTTCGCCATCTCAGGATCAATACCACTGCATTCCCCTGCTCTACTCTGTTCCATCTCACTAAGTTCATCTCTGACACTCACAGCTGAGCAAAACCACTCTTTAATCTTGAAGCTTCCTGTGACCAGAATCTGGTCTAGCCCTCTAATTCGGCTGTAAGCTTCCTCTGCTGATGAACATGAATGGATGAGATCATCCACATATCTGTCTCTCTTGATGATATCTGATTCATCAGGAAATTCTCTCCCATGTTCTTCAGCAATGCATAGCATAGCAAAGCTTGCCATATCAGGTGATGGCTTGTCACCAAATGTGACTCTCAACAGACGATAAACAGTTGGTTCCTGTGACATGTTCATGTCACGCCAAAGGAACCGATGGACATGTGTATCTGCTTCTGGCAGACATACCTGTAAAAACATTTTCGAAATATCACCTACAAATGCCACTAGATCTTCACGAAAGCGAAGTAACATGCCTAGTAAATTGCCAATCAGGCAAGGACCTTTGTACAAAAGTGAATTGAGAGAAACGCCTCTGAACTGACATTCTGGATCAAATACCACTCTTAATGGTGTGCTCTGTTTGTCAGGACGGTGTACTCCATGGTGTGGCAGGTAGAAGACTGGCTTGATGTCAGACGCTAATTCATCCTCGGTGACTTTGCACGCCCACCCATTCCGCTCATATTCACCAATGCATTCTTTGTACAACTTGGCCTTTTCTGGGTTCTTTGACAAGCTGTTTTCAAGTGAAATTAATTTCTTCCTAGCAAGCATGTAGTTGTTAGGAAGCATAGATGGATCTTTCTTCCAAGGCAAGCCTATGACATACCTATCATCTACACAATGACATGATGATTCAAACATATTGAGAGCCTGTTTGTCATCGGGTGACATCACATTTTGTGGGCATGAGCAATTAGGAGCCTGAATGCCAAGTGTCTCAAACTCATAAAATTGATCAAGATTGGCTTTCTGCACAAAATTGATTGAATTGATTGATGATGACCGTGTGACCTTATCTGACCCAATGACATACCATCTTAGACGGGTGTGCTTTGCAACGGGCTCAAATGGCAAGTCTTGTCGTGTTTCTGCATCTACATGCAAATGACTATAGTGTACTCCCAGAATTAGATCTACAGGACCTGCTTTGTGAGGAAATTCAATGCCTTTCAGATGAGAAAATGAAGACAACCAGTGTCTGTCCAAGGCAGGTACACTTAATATTGTCTTATCAATTTCGTGTGCCTCCATTTCGAATTCCTCACTTTCATCTAATGAAGATATCCAAAACTTAACCCTCCTGCTATCAGGCTGTGCTAATGTTTCACCCACTACTACAGACAAATCTAGGCCTTCCCGCCTCCCCTGCAGTCCTAGGGCTTTGGCAAAGTCCCTCCTTATAATCGGAGTCCCTGCACCACTATCGATTAGGACATTACCCTGACGGACACTACCATTGGCCGATCTAAAATTGACCCTCACTACGGGCATAATGCTATCTGTATCTAATGGTGATAATGCACTACTAGCAGTAAGTGGTTCAGTGTGTAGAAGTGGATGATGTGTGCGTGTGCACCCAGTTCTCTTACATGTCCCCTTTGCTCTACAGTCCTTTGTCATGTGTCCTTTTGTCAAACAGGAGAAACATAGCCTTTTCTCTTTAACAACCGCGATGCGCTCAGGAACAGTCGAGTCTGCAAAGGTAGGACATTTGGAGACCCGATGATCCCCAGCGCACATATAGCAACTTAATTTTTGCTTAGTTCCTTCATCTAGTGTGGCATGTATTCCCTTTCGCCTGTCCATTTGTCCTGTCTTCCCATCATACCTGCCATTAACATGGCGGTCGGTGTCACCAAAGTCTGGATCAAATTGTGACCGTACATATTTGCGGATGTAACAACTAATATGTTCTATGGATGGAATCTCGTCTTTATCTCTAATCTCAGTGACAACATTTTTCCACTTACCAATAAGTGGGTCTGGTAACCTCTTAATTATTTGTCTGAGTGTATCACTAGCATTTATATCAGCATAGTAATTAATTCGCTTTAAAGTGGCTAAAGAATTAATTATATCTAATGAGAGCTGTCTCAGACTGTTTCTATCATTAACATTAATTTTACTGCCCTTAGTGATTTTATTGACACAAGCACGTGCAATACTACTCGGATGTCCAAATTGTTCTTTTAGTGTTTTGAGAGCAGTGGCATACATTATGCCGCCCGACCCAAGACCAGAAATTGAATTCGCTGCCCCTCTTACAACATGCATTTTTAATTGAATTATTCTGACATCATCATTAGGGTGTGACTTATCATGGATATGTATTTTTAAACGTTCAATGAATTCTACATACCCAAGCGGATCTCCATTGAAGGTCGGAAGCTGGATCGCTGGTATATCCTTACTCGCTTCGAGCTTGTACAAAGCGTCAGCCATAGTAATGTTCCTTATAACAATCGGTAACACAGTTTCTTTAAATTCAATGAGTTCATCTATCCAATGATCGAAAGAAGTAAGTTCACGTGTACTATGCCTAGGCACATCACTATAACATTCTGCCGTAACTGGTGCTGTACCATGATGTGCTGTACTGCCGTGTGCCATATCTCGCTGTGCCGTACTGTCTTGTGTCGTACCGCCTTGTGCCATACTAGGTTGTGACATACTGCCTGATGACGTACCTTCTTGTGCCATACCATTGTGTGCTGTACTCTCATGCGTAATGATGTCTTGTGCCGATCTGTCTCTCACTGTCAGGCTTGACCGACTTTCCCCTGAGGATATAAAGTCGTCCACTAACTCTTCCAGCGAATACACGTCATCGGTGAGAGCTTCTTCCCACTGGTCTAGTAGCGCAATATACGCTTCATCTACAAAGTTATATAATTCACAGTGCAATTCACCAACGGTCAGGTAATCCTTTTTAATTTCCTCCAGCTCCCTTTTCATACGCCTGTGGTTGTTATCATTGCTGTCAATACGGTGTTTTATCCGGTTAATTGTGCATGTAATTTTAGAATCTTGCGCCTATTCTTAATGACATGTTCTCTCCGTGTCGTCTGCCATGATCGTGTCCGAGTCCGTTTCGTCACTCTGACCATACGCGATAGTTTCGTCTTTGCTGCTCATTGCTCCTTAAACTCACAATGTCTAACCAATATCACCAATGTCCAAACCACCAATTTCGGGAAAAGACCTCCTTTGCCTACTTAATCGGCACCACAGATGAGTGAGGCTTAACCCTTCAGAAGCTTAACTGGTGCGGAAGGGTTCATAGGTAGTCAATAAAACCAACAGGTGAGATTTCTTCTAACGAATATATACAATTTAATGACGTTTTCATGTGCGCTGTGATTGTGAGGTGTTGCGTAAGTATGAAGCGTGAATAGTGAGTGTTGGCGTGAGTATCATGCGTGAATAGTATGAAGTGCGTAGATATCGTGTGTAAATATTGTAGAATCGTAGAAATCGTAATCGTATAATCGTTCTGAAACAAAGAATCAGAAAATACTAAATAACTAATAACAATCAATATAAATGCATACGATATAAACAGTACAGTGTTACAATATGCCTATCATCAAATCTCAGCTATCATTAATATGATGTCTGCAATGGAGATCCACTTGTGGTCATTTACATTTAAAAACACAATCCACACACTCCCCATCAAGATGATGTCACAATAAAATGATTATTAACCTATTGTGGACAAGTTGGTGTTCATGCTGAAGATGATATTGGTGCACGCAGTTGCAATCATAAGTAGCAACTGCCTATAGCAACATTAGCTTTAAATGAACAGCACTTGTTTTCATTATTGTACCAATATGCACTACTAATAACTGTTTATCTCTAGGGCGAGAGGCAGAAAAACAATCACTGGTCTTACTTATATCATGTGATGCAAGATCTAAATATCAAAGACTAGGATAATGCTAGACTAACATTTAATGGACTAAAGCCCAATACACCCTCCTACAAATAGAAATCAACTCTACAAATTACATGTTCCAAGGGCTCATTGCAGCTATATAATGTTACCCTCTATATTCTACCACCTGGATATAAGACCACCCTGGATTTATCCCCAGTATATATCTAGAAATATATCTAAGGCACTATTTGTATGTACATTACCTGAAGGGGTAGATCTCTCCTGGGTTTCTTCAACAAAGATTAACTATTTTGCGTCTTACAACTACTTGAACGTTATTACTTAAAACTTTAAGATGTGTACTCTATGGTGTTATAACGGATACTGAATTGGTTGACCAGACCAAAACACTCTGCGAAGACATTCACAGACAATGAACTATAAATCTGTCTGGTGTCAAGCTACTGATACAAAGACTGGGCGTTCAGCACCGGAAGACCCGTGTCTAAAGTTCTGCACATAAATTTAGAAACTATTCAGCCGTCAGTCAGCTAACGGTCAATAGCATGCCATGTGTGCAGGTGAATGCGCGTGTGCGTGCGCGCGTGTGGGGGGGGCATGTGGGTGTCAGTGGGAGGCAGGCAGGTCTATGTGTTTTCAAAACACTTATTGGACCACTCCAAAGTCTTCAACGAAACTAATCTCAAACATTCACATGTGAGCTTATGTGAAATACATGTAGCTTGGAGAACTCGTTCACTTTTCTACTCTCTGCACTTGAAACGAACTGATTGAATAACCTAAGTAAATTGTATTAAAAAATGTGCTTTAGTTTTATTTCATTTCATTTCATTTATTACACCCAGACTTTTACAAGTATGGGGGGGGGGGGGGGGTGCGCATATAAACATGTGGGCAGACATAATTATCACTATCATCATTATCATTATTATCATTATCATTATTATTATTATTATACAATAATTATTATTGAGGTCATCAGGGGGTAGGGGTTGGGGTGGGGGTGGGGTTGATGTCGGACATTAAATGTTCAGATAGGCCTATACACTGCTCATTATAATATGTCCGTATCTTATATATCAGCGCGTGTGTCAGCTACGCTCCCACCCACATTCCCACTCAGTGGCAAGTCACCTACTCGGCCATCGGCGTCATGCTGGGTGGCTTCTCGTTGTTTATAATTATGGATGGCGGCATCCGGAAACAATGTGGCAATTTAATTTGCGGGAGCGACACGCCCCCCCCCCCCCCCCCAACATCCAACCCACCTCCTCCTGCGACCATAAAAAGCAATTAAAAATAATTTAGTTAAACATCGACATAAGAACATAATAATCTTTGTCCACATTTGTTCAGCAGTATTCCCTATATATTCACCATTAGTCACTCAACCCTTCCCTGTCATTACGAGTAACCTTTCGTCCGTTCTCAATGTGACAATTCAATTCGCGGGAGCCCCCCCCCCCCCCACACACCCAACCCACCTCCTCCTGCGACCATTTGATAGTAATTTGGACTGGGTACCTTCCAGATTCACCATACACCATAAAAGATAGGGTAGTCTTCTTTATTTTTAGTACTTGTTTTATGAAACTGCAGTGCAATTGTTCTAAGCATTGGTATTTTTCGTAGCCCATACTTCGCTGCCATAAAGAGCAACCGGGATAATGGTTGCATCAAAGAGTTTAATTTGGCAATTTACCGATGGATCGAGATTTGCGATTCGACGATTCAGACCGTACATGGCTTTCTTACACTGATCATATTGATGCTTTATTGTATCAATAAACCTACCATTTTTTGTGAAGTTTGTTCCTAAATATGTATAGGTTTCCATTACTTCTACACGCCCTGTTCCATTTTTTGTGCAGTTTGTTCCTAAATATGTATATGTTTCCATTACTTCTACACGCCCTGTCCTAAGCTAAGTGATTCCTCGGTGGCCTTACGTCTGCCATAAATAATTATTTTAGTTTTGTCTACATTTATTTTCAGATTCCACGTGGTACAATATTTGTAATATTCATCCAACATGACTTGTAGGTCTATCCTTTTGTCAGTCATAATAACTGTATCATCAGCATAGAGCAGAGCTAACATTTTCAGATATATGTTTAGATTTTCCATAATTTTAATACCATTACATTGGTGATTCTCGAGATAATCCGTTAGGTCATTTAAATATAAACTAAAGAGAATCGGTGACTAACAACTCTGGTATGATCAACATATAACACAATGGCCATTTCCTTGCACAATAGCAATTTATTAATACGCCGAGTGACCGCCGGTGATTAACCCTTTAACACTCATATCATGATATCAGCCAAAGACAGCTTCTGCAGTGGTCTTGAGAACTGTCCATTTGCAGACCAAAAGAAGACTTTTTTTTTAATTTACCACTGAAATGACTGGCTAGATAACCGAAGATTCAGACTAAAACTCCGGATCTACATGGATATTATCTCCATATGTGACAGGTTTATGCAACGTACGTTTAGGCCTACTGTCAGTGGGAATAATGTTAGCCATTAGTCCGCTGGGAGGATGATGATGATGATGATGATGATGATGAGGAGGAGGAGGAGGAGGAGGGGGTGGGGGTGGGGAATAGACGGGTGGACATGTTCCGAGATCGCACCTTTCTCAGGTACTGTGTGTGTCGGCGTGAGCTTATTATCGGGATAAAGCGCCCGGGACTGGGTCTGGGTGGCTGTAGAAGCGCAAAGCTTAGTAGGAACTTTGTCAGAGACAGTGAAGAAGTCAGATGGCGATGGTTGACGGGCGTGTGCTGTTTTAAGCCGGTCTATATGTACAGGATGTAAAAACTGCTTGTGACGAGAGCAGGGATTGCAGTCTTCCAGATTTATCTGGATTTCCAGATTTTTCATAGTTTTGACCCCTCTCACACACCATTTGACACCCTCCCCATAGTTTGAAATTACCGGTAAGACATTGTAGAAAGTAGGACTAGTGATTATTAGATCCTACTATAGCTCTTCAAATTTTCTTTGCAGACCAAGAGAAGACTATTTTTTAAATTTTACCACTGGAATGATTGGCTCGATAATCGAGCCAGTCATTCCAGTGGTAAAATAAAAAAAATAGTCTTCCCCTGGTCTGCAAAGAAAATTTGTCACGCTACTTCTATCACGCTTACCCCTTTATCGAGCCGGTCATTCTAGTAGTAAATTTTCAAAAATAGATTTCTCTTGCTCTGCAGATCGACATTTCTAGAGATCACAGCAGATGTATTTTGGGCACCTTGACCATTGAAAGGTTGACACATGAGATTGTTACCATCGGGCTGGTCAGTTAACAATTGTACTACCCCTGGCCAAATTCTACTCGCCTCAGTCTCATGTTAATTTTCACTCCTGCTCTCACAGATCATTTCCCCTTATGACATCCAGATTTTTCACAACGATCCACTCCAGTCTCTGCGAGAGGGATCTACCAAAGTCACAGTATGAAGACTAGAAACGGTATCCACATAAAAACTACATCTACTGCTGCTGCTGCTACTGCTGATCTACGTCTGTGTGTGCGTGTAAATTACGGGGAATTCTTTTGCGAACGCGTGAGAAATGGGAATTCCCCCTCGCGGCAGGAAGCGGCACGCGTTAAAAATCGCTCCATGAGCGATCCCAGACGTCCGCGTGCCGCCCACCCGCCTGACGCCCGCCTTCCACACACCTCTTTATATCATATGTTTGAGATCTGACGCACTGCTACGCGCGTGACACCCACGTGACGCCCGCGTCCTGTCTGTGTTGCCCTTAAGTCGTCTCAGTCGGTGCAACACGTCTTGTGGGACGAAGTAAAATTTAACATAAATCATCAAATCTGTGTCTACAGGTGCGAGCCAAACGCCTTGCAGGACTTAATACATTTCATGCAAATTATTTCAATAATTAATTATCAAATCTGCGTTCACACGCGCAAATAAACGCCGTGTGGGACATAGACAATTTTCACACAAATCTGCCAAGCAGATTACACTTTAAAAGCTTACACTTTATAAGTCTTTTTCACTTACTATTGCAAAATGAACACCACCTTACAGCCGAGAGATATGGGCCAGAGGTGATTTTCTCCATGAAAACAGGAACGCCAATGTCCAAAATGGCATGCCTTGCAAATTGTAGCGGTTCGACTAATTAACTAATTAATAATAAAATAATAAATGTCACTGATCGATTCCGGACCGGTACTAAGGCGACCTGAGCCAGTGATTATTTAAGACAGGCTGTAACCCTGTTTCCTGTCGTACGGGTTCTTTTATCATTTAATTAACTGACCGAGGGCTGATGGGTATTGAGACAGCCTGAGCTTATGAGTAGCTCGTTCGATCGTGCGTCTGTTCGTCCCCGTCTATCATTATTTTTCTTTTTTTCTTTCTTTCTTTCTTGCTTTCTTTCTTTATTCGTTTCTATTTATTTCTATTTACTTCTATCTATTTCTATTTATTTATTTATTTAGGTACAAAGCTCTACTGTTGCAGATCAAATGCAACACTCCAACAATATTCATAGTGGTGTCATCCATACTTCCGAGGAGGGAGTGCCGGCTTTCTCCGAGAAGAGATGAACCATACAAAATTCCAGTAGCGACAAACATCGAGCGATGTGATGAATTAAATTCGCTCTTAGAATCAATCTCATGTATTCCTGCATTTGCCTATGTGAAATTTCTCCATCATCCATTCCACGACTCATGGCTGCAGGCAGATGGTGTTCATATGAGTTGTGTCGGGGATAGCCACCTGGCACTGTTTTTCATCCGCCATGCTCATAGATACCAAGTAGACGATTATCTTGCTAAACCAGCTAGGCCATTGTAATATATGTTAGCCAAGTCACCGATAATTTAAGACCTAACATTTGTGGTAAACACTAGTTTAACCTTATTTGTACACATATATTAATAGTAAATCATACATTGCTGGCTGATTTAGGTCACAGTTTCTAAGATGCATGGTAGGTATTCTCACAAACTTGTATTTTCGGTAGCTTGGTCGTGGTTACAACCACATTAGTCACGTTCTATGTCTGTCTCGGGAATAATGTGTGAATGGTCACCATCTTGTCAGCACTGTCATGTTCAACCAAGTCCGCCCAACATTTGGTACTTTGCACATCTACTTATACCCGCCACAATACCGGCTATGTCTGCCGTAACCAGCTAGAGGTACTGGTTGATGCTTTATATCTAAAATGCTTTTTATCCAGTTTACATGGGCGTGTCAAAAGCAAATATGTCAGTAATTGCCAAGTCTGCCGATGTCGGCACGAACAGTTCAACAACATTTCCACTGGCTACCGCTCTGAAGTAGCTCATTCAAAATGGTAATACTTTCTTTAAGTAAAATGATGTCTAGAGACATAAATATGTCAATTTTCAGCCAGTCGTATAGCTTCTGGCGTGACCCTAACCTAATTAGTAAACCGATGTATCTCTGCCGAGACCGGTCACTAAACAAAGACATTCACTTCTTGTATTCTAGATGCTAAAGCTAACTGTAATAATTTAAAAAATAATACACCTTTTTATACTATTGAGCCGACCACTTCTTAATTCCAGCAACATCTACTGTGCAAGTGTCAAACGACCGAAGTGTGCAGGAATACATATACTGTACAAGAATAACAGAACAAAACACTAAAACGGTTACTAGAATCTCATAAGGTCTAGACAACAGCAGGCATACACATACTGAAGGATCATTCTAAAACACGAACACACGTCATACTTTGCAAACTACCACCATACACCCATAACCAAGTACACCGTAGTGCAAATAAATTAGCGCACGCAACTTTAACATTTTTTTACACCACACATGCCAGCTGCCTTCATCGCACTAAGCGCATGGATGGACAGCTATGATACACCTTTGACATCCATTAATTCTAGTATGTCACCCGATAACGAAACCCTGTCAGTACTCTCACACATGACACCCACTGCATTAACAGAATAGACGCATATGGACTTAGAAAATAGACAGCACAAGGACTGTAAGGTTAGCTAACGCACTGTCCTCTCCCCTACGAAACGCGGATAGGTCAGATAGTGAATCTGATGACAACAGATATGCACATGGCACCTACGCAGCACACTATCATGGATAAGCAGGACGCAAGATTTCTACTGCTAAACAAAGGCCAATCTCACACAGCCGTAATGCACCTCCTGTAGCGGTCGAGGACAGTCTCGTACACATAATTTCAAAGACAAGCGCAAGAACAGATAGAACAGATGCGAGAACAGATGGCGCTCAAGAACGCCTCTATAACTCTGATTTCAGCTGAGAGACTGGTGCCTTAAGTACTGCCGCATCGTGAGTTAATCCAGGAAAGCAAGGACGCGGTTGTACAAACTGACATCAGGGCCATGCCTTTTCCTCAAGCAGGGGCAATGTTAGAAACCATTGCGCATGCATTTGATTCCAGAAGTCCAATTAATGGAAATATAACTAGCCAGTCACAGCCAGATAACCAGGCATCCAGCCCTTGCCCTCCAGTTACAACTAAGGCCAGATGTGTGTCCATCATCATCGCTACTCGCTACAATATACGCATTTCTACGTATAGAGGTTTAAAAGTATGCTTCGTTATTAACTACTTTACAGTTTACTTGTCAGAAATCTGATCAATAACGTATCACAGATCCAAACAGGTTGTATGTTGCGCTGTATTGATGATCGGCTATCTGTTTGTTTGCCTGAAAATATCCATGCCCACACACGCGTGCGCGCACGCACGCACGCACGCACGCACATGCACGCACGCACACACCTGTACATGTTTTTTCACTGTTTCCTTATCAGCACCCATTACTGATGCAACGAGAGACTTTCCGGTGCTTACCGCGAATGCGGCGTGTAATATTTAGCGGGAATGGCCAACCACCATTCCATACAACGTGGTGTTGAAATTCGGCGAGCGAGCTGAACAAGTCCCAATGCGGAACAGGCGTAGTTGGAGAGCAGAATCCCATTGTGGTGAGTAAATAAGTATTGCAGGCTTATACAGATATCGCAACAGGATTAGTTAATTTATATTATGGGATCCCGGAAATATTGAATCAAAATAATTGTCGTTCTTGCAGTGTATGCCGTACGATGCCACACTCGGTGCATATTATTGGTGTCATGGGCATCCACTATGTATTACCTCATCATAAGCGGCTGCATGGTAGCATATCATTGTACTTTACTTGAGCTCCCTGCTTCTTTTAAGGCATCAACAATGGCCATAAGCGGCTGCATGGTAGCATACCATTGTACATTACTTGAGCTCCCAGCTTCTCATAAGGCATCAACAACGGCTCATCCTCCTCTCCTGTACTGGGCAATCCTCTCCAGCTGTTGCAATGCATGTTCTTTCTGCTTCATGTCAGATCACGCAGCCAGATTTTGTCAGATGCGTCCTCTCTTTCTTCTCGTCATGTAGGTTTCAAGTCAACCATTGTTTAATTGTGTTGACTGAGTCTGTCTTTTTCAGAGTGTAACAAAGCCATTCCATCGTCTATTCACGATGTGCTACCATGGTTGGGTTTATACACTGCCGGAGATCCGTTTTACTGACCGTCTCTGACCATCAACAATTTTATAACCTCCACCAGCACTGGGTATCAAATGCCTTGGTTTTCTTCAGTGTGTGCTTCATAACGCTTGGTGGTTCGACATATCTCCCATCTGTACAACCATTGATTTAACAGTTGAACAGGCTTTTCGAGCTGGTGATACTATTTTCCTTGAAGCTCCAGTCTTTCTCTAGCAAAGGAAATTCTCTTCTTACCTGGCTGTTTCTGATCTTCACATGTGCCTCCGTTGCACACCTACTACACTGTCAGGGTATTTAATTCAAACGTTTTCAAGCCACTCTCATTTCGGTAATATTAATTCCTCACAACTTATATTTACCTTTAGAAGATTCGTCTTCTCTCATGTGGAGTCTAAGACCATCTTGTGTATAAATTATTGCAATGGCTGTTGTCTTCTGAATCTGTTGATGGCTATGCGATTATGAGAGGTGGACTGGAAGTTGCAGAGGTGGATCGCCTGCTGGCCCCGTCGAACCGGTCGCATGGCACACACGTGTGCGAGCACAGACATGCACGCGCATGCACATGATATCACGCACACACGTAACGTTCCCGTAACTTTTCGCTCACCACGGCCATATTGTGACTATTATATTTATGTGGAATGTGTGAGTTGGTCATCTTTCGCAAAGGTAATAATTATATAATTGACTGTTTTCCTAGATCGAGAAAGGCGTAGTGGACACCTTTATAGCAGCAATAGGGTTCGCCTGCACATAAACAGAATGGTTGCCAGGAATAATGGCAAGGCTAGTGGTCAACCGAAAGAGTCATCTGGACATCGTAAAAGTAGCACCAAGGTAAGAAACTCGGTCTTGCTAGACACACCCGTTTCTATTTCCAGCAGATACTATAACAAATTCTCTGTTTTAGAAATTGAGGAAGTAAACGAGAGCGATGAGAAGGATTCCGTGGACGTAAATGATAACTCATTTAGAAATCACCGGCAGAGCCGATCACGTGGAAGTAAACGAACAGGTAATCACAGAAGATACAAATCATTACATGAAAATTCGCTTGTGAAACTTTTCTGTTTTCCATCACATCTTGCGTGCATACATATTGCCTATCCTTAACCCAATACACTGTGTCATTATTCTAGGATAAAAGATTCAGAAAAGGTTTGCTCTGGGAACACGGATTATTTCCTTAAAACACAGACATCTGGGCTCTACCTCAGTATAACCAGATACTAGCCACTATGTGGGGACTCATGCATTGCAACCTCTGCTTCCATCAAGGAGAAGCATACGTGATCAACGTTAAGAACAGGGATGGCCATTGCCTGCATTGGTCTCTCTTGTAAGATCTTCATTGGATGGTAACACATACTGGCGGTCAAAGTACACAGAGCACTGGCACAGTCGTTTTAGATGTTTTGGCGAAATTAAAGAGCTTTATTAATAGTAACAAAACTTGCTATTGCTGCTGCTGTGGCTGCGGCTGCTTTATAAATGGACACACGCGCGCACACATGCACCCCATGTCACATAAACCTGTAACTGAAAAGTAGCAATTATCTCCCCTTTAGCGCTGTTAATCTATGACAAGGCCTACATACGCATAGGGGCATATATAACAATGTTATTCAATACTATACGACGTATTATTGATTTTGTATTCATGTAGTTGATTTATCTAAAATTATTTGTTACCGTTTTATTTTACCTTAGCTGGAAATTCTGGTGGAGGACCAAAACCTATGAAATATCTTGCGGTATGTTATAGTTTTGATATTTATTGAACATAGTATAAGCATATCTTGTCGTGTGGACTCGGTGATGCTCACATCGAAAAGAAACACTTATATTGTATACAATTTACTGGCTTGAATCCTTCTGTCAGTTTAAAATAATATATGTCTTTAAGTATGGTCAGCGAGTCCAAAGGTCAAGATCTGTCACTCACCAGCTTAATATTACATGGGTGAATGTAAAGTCTAAGATAGAAGACGCTCGATGTTAAACGATGATGATGTACTGTGCCGTGCAACTGCAACCGTTTGAAAACATAGTGCAGCTGCAATCAATTACTTTTTGCCCACTGTTTCCTTCCCTCAGCCAGAGGCTTTAACTCACTCAGGTTTTCAGCGTACCCATTCCGGCCTCTTTCAGATCAGTCACATTTTAACACATTTAGTATGGTTTGGAGTGGCGTCCTCTCCCACCTTTCTAGGTGCTGGCCAACGTGTATGGCACATTAAAAGACTTTCCGTGCAGGTGTATCTAATGATATTTGCAGAACATCCTCATGTAACACGCCAGCGCACCCGTTGGTCAATGGTACAGTAACCAATACCGAATTCAATAACGATCAACCCGTTAGTCAACAGAACATGAACCAATATCAAATTCGATATCGGTGGGCCCATTGGTCAATGGCGCAAGGACCGAATTTCAAATTTGATATAGTCGCGTCCATTTGTCAATGGCAAAGGGAGCCAATATCAATTGCTTTATTTGCGCCGATATGAAATATTATGATGTTAATCAGATTTGCCATGATGCAGCATGCAGCAATTACAACAGTACTGCAGAGCAGTGAACCCAGGATTTTATTTTTCTTCCATGGTTCGCCACGTCAAAGCGGATCGTCATTTTCTTTAGTTTTATGGTTTGTCGATAGGTATATGTAGGTGAACTCGGTTTCGATTTTTCTTAAAGAGATTCTCAATTTTTTGTATACTTGCAGCTATAGGGAGTAGCTCATCAATGGGTTTCTTTTCCTCGTCTATGAAGTCCACGTCGTGGGCATATTCCTTCTCTACCGGCATGCTTTTGTGGAATTTTCCCGCATAGATTTAAATGCAGTGGTAAGGCAACAGGTGAAAAGCACAGGGATGGTGAGCCGATTGATCTCTCAAACTCTGTGCGCGTCACTGTCTTGACTCATCTTCTCAGCCTGGTGTCTGTAAGCAGTGGCAGTTCATCTTCGTTGCAACTGATCTGGTGTAGTACATCTAGGATCTTTGAGTGTTTAATTATATCAAAGGATTGTGACATGTAAATGCCCATTTTGTGATATGACTATTGACACAAGCATATGTTGGGCGCATACACATACACTCTCTGCGCAGCTGCGTCCACGTTTAAGACCACTTTGGCATGATCCAATGGAGTTATCGATCTTGTCTCAGATGCGACATAGAGCAACATTGGATACAATTTTCGATATGCTGTTGAGGAGCACAATGTGGCGTGGATGGGCTTAGGTAGCACTATTAGAGTAGCTTCGGCTACAGCATCAATGGGAAGGCTGAATTGAATAGGTGCGTGATCGGTTTTGAGATGATGTCACTTGGATATTCGAATTGTGCATTACCCATGCCACCAGGTCATGATGCACGGCCATTTTCAGGGCTTTGAGTGCCATCTCAACTTCTGCTGTTTTTATTAGTGTTAGTAATGGCCAGTGGTCAGATGAAAACAGGTTCAAGGACTCATCATCGTGACCGGTAAGCTGATGCTTGAACAATTTTCGAATTGCGTCCAGTTTTCTCTGGTCAGTCCCTAGAAAGTGTCTTTCAGAGTTGTGTACAGTGAGTGCCTGTATGTTTTCAGTAGCTCTCAGGGCTAGGGCTGCCCAAAACATGTTGTGACAGTCAGCCATGGCAATGCTAGAGAGAGAGCAGGTTAGAAAATCCCAAACCCCGGTATATTTTTGCTCCATGAGTACTAGCATGTGGCCTGTCAGAAGTTGCTGCTCTGAGTTGGTAGCCATTTTAGACTCTTGAATGCATCTAATATCGATGTTATATTGTTCACAGTCTCCTCCTAAGGTGTGTCTTTTTGATGTCGCAGTCAGACCATTTACATTGCCCGCAGTGATTGTAAGCTCATGGTAGGATCGCGTTGTCTGAGGCTGTCGAGTACAGTTTCTATTTTCAAGAAGGTTAGACATAATCAGAGTTGCCTCTGAATGCAGATGTCAATCTGCAAACCTTGATGGCCTAGTTTCGCAACACAGTTGGTTTCCCAACAATGTTGGTACTTATTGAAGAGATCGGCGTGGAGGCGTCATCTTGCTTGCCCCTCCATAGTTCTTTCTGATTCTAGCTGACTAAATACCTATACGCCAATTAGCGTGTTTCATATTGGCGCAAATATAACACTTGATATTGGTCTCCTGCGACATTGAACAATGGCCACACCGATATTGAATTCGACATTGGCATCTGCGCTGCTGATAAAAGGGCATGCCGATATCGAATTTAATATTGCTCCTTTGTGTCGATGCCTAATGGAAGTATTCATATAAAATTTGATATTGGTCCCACGCAATTGGTCAACAGAGCAAATCGATATTGGTACGCTACAAACACACAGTAGACCCCGTTTGCTGGGTTACTTTCACTAACAGAGAGACCGTATTGCACACCATGTATATTGGAGATTATCTTTCCTGCCATCGATGTTAGGTGATAGTGAGAAGCTGCTTGTGGTGGCAGGCATCAAGCTTATCTAGAGCACCCTCTTGGCCAGAGGGATTCTTGATCCACGGATCCACTATTGCCAAAATGATTTGAATGCTATGTTTCCCATGATGCAATGTTACAGCAATGTCAGAGAAACTGCACATCAGTGATTTGCAGATTTTACCCTTTCTCATTTCTCTCGCCACACAACGAGACACATTTGTCGCTGACATCGCCTGTCGGTGATAGATGCATATGGGTAAATTCTGCAGTAGCTTCGCTCATGCAGAGATTCTCATTCTTGATTTGTTCTCCAGCTGTAGGGAGAAGATCATCTAGAGGTTCCCTTTCCTTGTCTATGAGGTCTACGTCGTCCGCGTACATGGAGGCAGGATGTGAAACTACAAATGGCCATATGCATAACGAGAGACATACTATCCAAACGTCAATAATCAGTTATTATGACCTTATTGATATATAGGTCTGACAACGAATTGCTGGCATCTGAGAATTGACCAGTAATCACATAATAACCTAATGACAAACAGAACAACATCGATAGATTAATGATGACCAGTAACCAGATTGAATCTGAGGCCCAAAGGGAAAGGACCTTCATCACTCGCCTAGAACAGGCATTTCAACAAGAAAGGTCACTGTCTATAAGTAGAACAGCAAGGTATTTAACATTACTTTACTATTTGCGGAAAATAATCCAAGATAGCCACCAGTCAGACAGTTTCAAATGTTGAACATTTGATATCATCATACCCAAAATATTTAACAAAACCAATTTCAGCTTCAAAATCCATTAAATAAATATTTTCAAATGCTCAAAACTGAGTTGCCTATGACGGTCATGCTTCTAACGTACTAACTTCTGTTGAACAAACTAAAATGTCCCGAATGATATCTCCCACATTTCAGAACATTCCGTCCAGCAGTTCGGAAGGAAAACCTATTTTCGGGAAATTAGGTCATCCAAGATGGCAATTGAAGCACTTAGTCGACCAAATTCCCTCGAACAAATTTGGTTCAGCAGTTGCCCTTAGATGATGTTCCATGTGTTTCACATCAATCCCTTTAGCAGTTTCAGAGAATTTTGAAGTAATATCGACAAATCAGCTAAAAGCAAAGATGACCACTGAACAAATTGGCTGATTATCTTCGTCTGAACAAACTTGGATACCTATGGCACAAATATGTTTCCTACCAAATTTGACTAAATTCGGTCCTGTGGTTCTCGAGAATATATTTTTAATTTCTTATTGCTTTGCAATGGGAGTTTTTACCGTGAAAATAATCCAAGGTGGCCGCCAAACCATTTATCCAATAATTCTGAAGTTGGAAATTTGAAATCATACCAAATAGCCTAAATAAAACCATCAAATACAAATTTCAATATGGCCACCAAGACAGTTCAAACTGAATGGTTAATGACGGCCAGGTTTAATGTACTAACATTTCCTGAACAAATTCGAATGCCCATTAGTCCCTAATAACACTTCCCCAATTTCGGCTCGATCCCTTGAACAAACGTGGATCTCTTATTTCCTATTGTCTTAGTACAGGAGTGTTTGGCGGAAAACAAAATCCAAGATGGCCACCAAACCATTTATTCGGCTGATTCAAAGCTTGCAAATTTTAAATCAGCATAGCCAAAACAGATAAAACCCATTTCGGCAAAATCCATCAAATAAAATAATCAAATATGACCACCAACACGCTACATTTAGATTGGTACAGAGCGGCCATGTTTTCCGTTCAGCGATTCTAGAGAAGTTGTTTTCATGACAACTAGTTTAACCAAGAAGCGTTTGGCCAATCAAGTTTGAAATTTCTAGTATACGAGAACCGGTTACAGGTATGTCCAGAGAAACGGTGATCCGGGGATCCATATATTGGCACACTTCTCTCCACCCCCACCCCCTCCCCACAAGTTTACTGACTGAATTGGAACCATATTCCAGACAATAATATAAGTCAACCAGAAAGCTTAGCTATCACCACAAATGTGGACTCGTTTATGCTACTTACACCATGACCAGAGCTGCACCGTTGGCTAGTCTAGCGAGAAGCTTATGCGATAATGCACATTATTAACACGGTTCACATAATAATCATGCCATGGGTTAGTGCAACATGCTATAATCATGTAAAATGGCCCTGTGCATCAGGAAACTAATGGTAGTAAGCATTCCGACCTCGATAATTTAACTAGGCAGCTTTCCTGTTAATAACCTACTCTTGCATCAACTGATGTGCGACTTTCACTGGTTACAACCAAACTGTCCAGAACCGTGGCAAACCCGTTACCACTTAAATGGCACTACGAGACATCCGCTCTTCGTAACATTTATTGCCTAGTTCTTGGAAAAGAGACATAACTCTGGCCTCACGGCTATCTATGCATAACCTGCCACAATTAGAATTTCTGTGACAATATGAATGAAGCTATGTTTATAGGCGGCTGTGGATAACGGCCAACATGAAATAGTAACCAAGCCAGTCATTGCAATGCTAAAATTAAACAAATAGTCTTTTCTTGGCCGGCACTGACACTAGCTCGGCACAAATTTAAGATTTCTTGAGTTTTCTTGACCAATTTAATTTTATTTTATTTACATGGCTGCCAAAATGATATCTTCGTAAAGTTATTTTTTTAATTCCAGAGGTGAATTTACAAAAAAGGCTTTTCTCTTTGCCAGCCAATAGACATTAACTGAGCAAAAATTTCAATTTTCTTGGAAAATATTGATCAGTAATGGGTTAATTAATATGAGAAGCATTTTGAGCGTGTTGAGGCGCGATTGACACAAGAGGGTTAACGAAAGACTGTAGCATGTTTGTAAAGGCCTTGCATTTTCATAGGCCCCTACATTTAAAACCGAATCTGCAAAACAATTATATATTATCACTAATAATGCTCATTTTATATTTTACTTCAGCCACACAAGATATAGAATTTATGCCACACCCGAGATTCCATCGAACCAGAGATGATCCACAATGTATTCCGTAAGTATTTTAAAGCCATATGTGATAGTACGTCATGGCGTGATAATAATGGTGTTTGGGATATGATGTTAGGACAACTTGGTATTGGTCGATCTTTGCAACAACGTAGATGGTTGTATGATATATGGAAAAAATATAATGCAAACAATACAACTAAGGCAAATCGTGTCGGAGGGCAAACAGGAGTTGAAGATGACATACAGGGAGAAATAGAGAACATGGAAAGACCAGACAGGAAAACACCAGGCGGTAAGGGACAACATGTTGTTGATTCACCAGAATGTAAAGCTGAGCTAGAGCGGACCACAGAGAAAATGGAAAGGGTGGGAGAGAAAGCGGCTGGTGATAATGGACAAGATGTTGGTGGGCCTTCAGAATGCAAAGCTGAGTTAGGAGAGACAACAGAGAAAATGGGAAGAGTGGGACAGAAGGCAGCTGGTGGTAATGCACAGGATGTTGGTGGGCCGACAGAACGTGAAGCTGAGTTAGAGGGGGAAACAAAGAAAATGGGAAAGGCGGGACCGAATGCAGCTGGGGATAAGGAACACGATGTTGGCGGGCCATTAGAACGTAAGGATGAGTTAGGAGGGACAACAAGGAAAATTGGAAGGGTCGGGCAGAAGGCAGCTGGAGATAAGGAGCAAGATGCTGCTGGGCCATCAGAACATACGGGTGAGTTAGGGAGGACACCAGAGAAAATGTTATGGGTGGGACAGAGGATGGCTCAGGATAAGGGAAATCATGTTCGTGAAAGAAAGATGATTTACAAAGATGATTTAGGGGCAGCAACATCAGTGGATCATGAGGATGGACAACGAACCCCTGTGAACAAGAGTAAAAAAGACCAATTATTTGAGAGTGAGGTAATTAAGATAACAAGGTGGATCACAATGGCAAGACGATCGGTAAAGCACACAAAAAATCAAAATGGTTTGTTTTGTAATTGCTATAAGCCTGATGACCACACACTCTATGTTAAATGTGATGAATGTTATGACTGGTATCATCCGGCATGTGTAATTATTACCGAACATGACATAGATCTTCTTGATGACTATTTCTGTCTGGAATGCTGTGACATTTTAACAAGTCAGACAAAACAGGGCGAGTTCACGATGATAAAACGTAGTGTAAAAGACATAGCTTTTGTTGATTTATTTAGATGAAGCTCAGCAAAATGCAGAGACAACCAGTTCCACGGGTTCCTCTTTAGCAGATAGCTTTGTAAATGACACAAATGAAATGAAAAGAAATACTGTACAATCAGATAAAGATTCTAAATCAACATCGCCACTTGAAGAAATAAAATCCTTTCAGATATCAAAATTAGATGAGCGTGTCAGTGAATCTTTTGAAATGCACGTTCCCTTCGATACCTGGATTAAAATCCATAGACATGACATTCAACATAGACTGTGTGGTGATTGGGCAAATGTGTTATGCGATATATTCAAACAACACAATCCATTCTGTGTTCTAAAATTCACGTACAATAGGATTAAGAAAAACAACACAAGAAAACAAAATTCCCAGTTTCTTACTGCGAAAGCCGATTGTACGTTTGAGCATTGTGCCAGTTACAAGTTTCAAATTTGCTCTGAGCCTGTTCCTCAACAAGATGTTGTAATTAATGTAAATAAAATTGGAATGATTAAACGTGACCACGGCATATATAAGAAAAGACAATTGACTGGAACCAAGCGAAAAGAAGCTGCCATTGACGCGAGCAGAATAGGCGGCCCATCCAATCTCTATTACCAAAAGCTTGCATCAATAGCAGAAGAAACTTATAAAGGAGGAAATATAACTGATGCACCACATAGATATATTTTTGAAAAAGTCCACTCTCTTGAGAAGAGTAAATCTTTTGGCCCATGATGTAGTGAATGACCTAACATCTTTGCAACAATTTTTTATATCTCACCATGATGAAAATAAAAAGATCCAAGGGTATATTCAGGGTGTTTCACATATGCCATTTTCAGTTTATTTGTGGATGGAAAACCAGATAAAAATTGTATGCGATCTTATCCGATCTGGCAAGGCAAGATTTTATTTTGATGCTACCGGAAGTGTTGTTAGAAAGAGTAAAGGTCAAGACAAGCAGACCATGTATTATGCAATTGTAATCAAAGGTATTAGAACCGAAGACCCAAATGATGTCCACCCACCCTTACCTGTAGCTGAGATGTTAACAAGTGAACAAACCATGGCATCTATAGCCAGATTTCTCTACACATTCAAATATAACTTAAAGATAATGAATGCTGTTCAAACCCGTCCTCACCACATAGAAACTGATTTTTCTTGGCCATTAATTCACGGATGTCTAAATGTCTTCAATTTATGTTCAATTATTGATTATTTAAGAACATGCTGGACTATTGTAAATGGAACTTCAATGAGAAATGAAACACACCTAATGGTACTTCATCTTTGCGCAGCTCACATGATCAACCTTATCAAGGACAAAGTTGCAAAAATAACTAAAGATAAAAAGTTGAAAGAAATGTGCCTGTACTGCTTTGCTCTGTTGCAAAATGCGACAACATTACCAGATATGTACAACATATTTACTTCAATAGTCATAGTTTTTAGTTCAGCAACACAAACAACGTAATGTCTTGACAACCTTAAGAAATTAGAAAACTTATTGAAGAGACAGAAAGGTGATACAGACGAGTACATAAATATAGACCCTAAATCATACTTTGATTCAGAAGAAGAAATTCCTGAAGGAAAAACTATTAAATCGTCTTCACCATTTACAAGGGCATTTGACAAGTCAAAAATAGAAATTGATGAAGGCGACGACCAAGAAGACAATGCCTATTTCTGTACAGGATACTTAGATATACTTGAGCAATACATTCCGCTATTACCACTCTGGACAGGTATAATGCTAGGCGACCTGGAGGCACAAAGAGAAAAAAACCACAACCTTGCAGGGAAACACGAGAAACAAATGCATTAGCTGAAAATTGGTTCAACATCACTAAAAACAGCATATTAATAAGAAAAACTCGTTTGGAACCTGGTGTGTTTATCAGGATTCTTCATGGTGTTTTATGTGGACGCATTAAGCAATACGAGTTAAAAACTGATGGGTTGTTATGAGGAACGGAATCTGATGATATACAGGAGGCACCTACAGAACTAGAAGAAAAGAAATGGTTTAAAAGGAAAGATATGGGAAAAAAGACAGGCAAATACTATCAACCGATAACTATATTACTGAATTTAAGCCAATAAATAATTAATTTCTTAGGGTATGTGATATGTAAAGCAGCGTGAATCCTGCCCAAGTCATTAGCTATACCCTCCAAGAATGTAACAAAACTAACATTCCTCTTACATAGCTCCGGGACCATGGCCCACCATCACCTGTGCATCCGTGGGCGGCCATCAACATTCTGTGTGAGAGGGGAGTAAAAGCAGGACAGTTTGTTTTAGGTCATAGCCCGGATGTTGGTTTTCAAATGCTCTGATCTTTTAAAATGCGTATACGGTAGGCGCTACCTATGAAACAATGGTTCAAGATTCAAGATTCGAAATTATTTATTTTCATATAACACATAGATTTTACATTTGCACAACAGGCAGTCCACCAAAGGCTGAGCCTATACAGCGGTGGACCCCTTACATTTAACATATAATAAACATATAATTCAGTAATAGTTGGATCATGGGTGAAGATAATATAATATTTACATGTATACATTTAAGACAATAGACAATTAACACGCACGCACGCACGCACGCACGCACGCACGCACGCACGCACGCACTCACATGGGAATGGGGAAAACGCCATGCATAACTTGTTTACAATATTATTATTATTATTTTTTTTTATTGTCATATATAATAATACGGCCTAATTTGTATCAACATTTCTTGGTGCAGCATTATTATTATTATTATCATTATTATTATTATTATTATTATTATTATTATTATTATTATTATTATTATTATTATTATTATTGCAGATGTGTATTTTACATTCTAGTTGTTATCCAGGCAACTGGGTACATACTTGTTTTTGTACTGCCATGGTGGTGACTTCTGCATTCATGTCATTGGTCTGGATTTTTAATATCTTTCTAAGATTATTTTTTTAATATTTTGTTTAAAAGAGCTTTGTGTAAGAATTTGTGTGCGTATATTTATATCTGTGTTGTTCCAGAGTTGTATTGCTTGGTGGGATGGTTTTTGTGTAGCTGTCATTGTTCTGTAATAGGTTTGGTGTCAGTTATTCTTAGTTCGTGTGTTGTGCGAGTGTATATCGGAGTTGTTCCTAAAAAGGTTTGGTAATGAGGAGGGTAGATTGCCATTATGGTAGTCCCTTAAGATAGTGTATAGTTGGACAGCTCCAATGTCTTCAAGTTTTAGCATTTTTTCGGTTTTAAAGACATCCTGGCCCTCTGCTGGCTGTGCGAATAATTTGATTGCCTGCTTTTATAGTGATTTTAGATGTGCTAGTTTAGTTGTATGTATGTTAGTCCATATTACATTGCAATATGTGATATGTGGAAGGATCAGTGTACAATATAGAATTTTTAGAATATTAGGGGGAAGATATGGCTTAAGTCTGCGCATGATACAGATGTTCTTTGCTACCTTGGATCTCATTATTTCTATATGCTTCTCCCAGGTTAAGCTTTTATCCAGATAGACGCCGAGAAATTTGACATATTGTGCTTCGTGAATTTCTTGATTATTTACATGCATTTTGGGGAGAGTTATTTGTTTTAAATTCTTAGATTTTGTGAAAAGTATATAGTTAGTTTTATCGACATTCAGAGATAATTTATTCACTTTAAACCAGTCTATGATTTTTTTCATTTCATTATTTACATACTTGTATACAGTGTCTATGTCCTTGTGACTACAAAAGGCATTGGTATCATCCGCAAACAATATTAGTGAGAGGTGATTACATGCTTTGGGTAGGTCATTCATGTATAGTAAAAACAAGAGAGGTCCAAGAATTGATCCTTGTGGAACGCCACAGACTAATTTCCTGTCTCCTGACATGGCCCCATTGAATTTTACACACTGTGTTCTGTTAGTTAAATAGCTATATATCCAATTTAATGCAATGCCCCTAATTCCATAGTGGGCTAGTTTTTTTTAGTAATATTTCATGATCAATAGTATCGAATGCTTTGGAGAGGTCCAAGAATACACCTAGAGTGTGTTCATTTCTCCCAAGGGATGTGGTTATTTTTTCAAGCATATCCACAATGGCAAGCATGGTAGAGTGTTTTTCTCTGAAGCCGTACTGGGATTCATAGATTATAGAGTTTTTATTAAGATATTTTATAGTTCTATTGTAGTATAATCTTTCCAGAAGTTTAGAGAAAAGCGGAAGTACTGAGACTGGCCTATAGTTAGTAAAATCAGATGGGTCTTTAGCTTTGAATATAGGTGTTACGCATGCAGTTTTTAATCGGGATGGAAATATACCCTGTGAAAATGATAGATTGCAGATGTGATGCAGTGGAGTTAGTATTTCTCTAGCACAGTTTTTAAAGATTTTCCATTTAAAGTTATCAATGCCGGCACTCTTAGTTGGGTTAATTTTCATTAAGATTTTGTAAATTTCTTCATTGTCAGTAGGGGTCATGAACATTGAGGATTGGTAGTCGCCTGTCAGATAGTCTTTCACATTTATTCAAGGGCTGGTGTGTATTTTTTTAGATAAATTAGGCCCAATATTTATAAATCTATGGGTAGAGGTTGTTTTGAAACGTTTGGAGACAGTTTGAATTGTTTCAAAGCAGCAGCTATGGGCGGGGAGGATGGTGGACCACGGCTTGGGGTTGGGGCCGACCCCAGTGGTATAGACCAGCTGTAGTCAGTGTGACGAATCGCGCCCATGCATGTTACGGCTGGTTGGATTTCTTGTTTGGCTGCTGGTGGGTGATATTTGTTTCACTGCCCTCCCAGGAGGGTGTGTTCCTGTATCGCTATTTTATATACTACTTAAGTCGTCTTCACACTAGCGAGCTAATCCAGAGTAATGTAGCGTGGATCGCTTAGCACCGGGTACGAAATGGACCCGGCTGAGATGCTCCAAACTCACCCCTCACGATCCTGTGAACCGGCGTATATAGCCCTATAACATTCAGGGTTCCCACGCAGGTATGGAAGTCTGGAAAAAGTATGGAAATTTAAGAAAACGAATTCCAGGGCTGGAAAAGCTATGGAAAATTTGATATTTCGCGGTACCGCTATTGAAAAGGTATGGAAAATTAAAATATTGGGATTTGTAATTTTTTCCGGCAGCCATTCTGTCAACAAACACTTCCTTGTTCCCGGTTTCGCAAATCTGGATTGGGTACTGGTAATCGCCAAGCTCAAATACATCGCGATTACCGGGAACGTTTCGCGCGTGAGCAATACGTATCTGAACAAGTTAGGATTGGGTTCCGGTAGCCGCTGTGATTGTATAAACTGCGTAGAAAACTATAGAAGACTATTTTGAAAATTTATCACTGGAGTGACTGGCTCTTTAACAAAGCCAGACATTTCAGTGCTAAATTATTAAAAATAGCCTTCTCTTGGTCTGCAAATGAACATTTTCTGCTTTTGCCAAATGCTATCCCAGTATTCCTCATCTAAATAAATAAAGGGATACAGATCCTTAAATTAAATACTAAGTCATTAGGTCAAATTAGTTCCCAAATATTCAACAATAATATTTTAACTTTACTTTTGCTATTGTCTAACAGTCTTAGAAAATGTCCATTAGCAGACCAAGAGAAGGCTATTTTTGAAAATTTATCACTGGAGTGACTGGCTCTTTAACTAAGCCAGACATTCCAGTGGTAAATTATTAAAGATAGGTTTCTCTTGGTCTGCAAATGAACATTTTCTTTGATCAAAGGAGTGCTACTAGCTCAGTGCCATCCCTCATCCATATTGTAGATATGGGATTGTCTTGTGGGAGTCATGACCCCGCGGGATGTCTTATATTTGTGAGTAAGTCCTAAGTGAAATTTATGGTTTGAAAATACCAGGTGAGCTAATGGACCGGTTGACTTTTTACTCTCAATATGTAGTTTATTATTATTACATCAGCCAGTGATGATTATATTTGATTTCTTCTAAATGAATGGTGTGCAGATATAGTACACTGAAACTTGTTGGATGAAAGTTTAGTATCATAATTGAAATAGACGAATTGATTGAAATAAGTCCCACGGTTCTGAGTTGATGTGTATCTGGAAACAGTTTAGATGAAAGTTCTTGCTGTTCAGTCGGCATACACTTTTATGATATTCAGCAGTCGTTTGGATCGATAGTTTAGAAAGTAATTGAGGTATAATAATCAGTGGAATCGAACGTGACAAACAGACTTAGTTGATGACGTTAGGCATTCTAGGTTCTCATACGAGAATAGAACAACATCAGCTGGCAATGAGATCATACAGCTCATGTGCCTATTAACTCTAGCATCCTACAGGCTTATCCATCATTAGGCAATGGACAGGACATGGACATTGTAGCATCCTGTAGGAATTAATAACATAATCGAAATTTGTATATCAACTATATGTCACTCATACAATGGCATACAACAACAACAACACATTCCGTAATGTTGTTAGTTAGCTGACAGATCGCATCAAATCAGAACCAGCTACCACCGCTTTGTCTATGTGAGGCATCATCTGCATAGAAGAATAGCACAGAGTTTGATTGGTCAGAATGACGTCACGATCAATGAGCGTCGATCAAACTCTGTAGCAAAGAATTAAACAGAATAGGTTTTGTAATTGAAATTAAAATACAGGGATCGTTGATTGGTCAGAACGACCAGCATTTATTAGGTAGAAACTTCTAGGAAGGAATAAGCAGAAGTTGATTGGTCGACTGAGTGTCCGGGCCTATCAAGCTGTGCTTATAACGTACCTAGAAGAATCATTAGTACAGATTCGGGTAGAATCTAAATATTTAGATATGTATAGAACTTCAGATTTGGAGATTCTAAATACTATATAAGATGCAATTTCAGTTAGAGAAATCAATCAATCCAACATCGTGGTTCACGTAACACGTCTCTGGTGTTACGTTCGTTGTTAGCTGTAGGCATAGCGTAGCTTAGAATTTACTTGATTCGTACCAGCAAGGTACTAGTTGTACTTGAGAAATTTTATGCTCCAGTTTAAATATCTTTATCCGTTTTGTACAGTTAGAATATCTTCAATAAAATTATCCTCTTACATATAGTAAGACAATAGTTTGGTTCAAAGTCAGAAGCATCGTTAGAATCTGATCCTAGAGTTGGAAGAAACATCCAATCCGTACCGCTAGATCTTCATAGTCAGATAGGCCCGACAGTCTTTCAAATAAATATCGTCATAACCATCTTCACGACGAGGCGAGCCGACTGTCAAATATCCTTCTTCGCCATCGGTAAGAGGTTGTCGCAGCAACCTTATCATCATAGTCTTAATGGTAGCAAAGCGGGATCGACGAGTAAATAATTCGCAAGTCATACCCGAAGAGCCGAAAATCTTCAATATGTACATGTGATATCTATTTGCTATTTTAACTGTTTACTTATTATAGTTATAGTATATGTTTGTGTGTGTGTATGTGTGTGTTATTTGCTCTAATGTGCTATTACTATTAATGTGCTATTTTCTGCTTTTGCCCAGGGCTATCCCAGTATTCCTCATCTAAATAAATAAAGGGATATAT
>CM067373.1:148634176-148794176 GCA_034401795.1 Chaetoderma sp. LZ-2023a | reverse complement strand
TCTCTCTCTCTCTCTCTCTCTCTCTCTCTCTCTCTCTCTCTCTCTCTCTCTCTGGCCAATAATTGTCTGGTAACTCCCTCCACCAGTGTGGTTAAAGCCGACCCTTGAAATTGCAGCGGTTTCTCGACGGCTTCCTGTCTTTGTCTTGTTATATGTGGTTGTGCTGACACGTAGTCGAGAGTCGCTCTTCGGCTCCATGACTCATCACCCAGACAACAAGTACGCATTGTCGGCTTAAGGTATCTGCTCGATAAGTACGTTCTGAGATGGGTGCCTGAGCGAGCTACGCAAGAAGGCAAACTTTGTCAAAGTTAAGTAGGACTAAGCCATTTGCGGCATAAACATTCTGTGTCTGGACTCAAAACTTAAGTTAGGTTAGTTCCTCGAGAAGACCTGCCTAAATAAAGCAGCACCGACTAACTCAGCAACAAAGCTAGAACTAACTTAGCATATGCATACACTTTCAGTTGACTTCTGTATTCAACCACCCGCTACAATGTTAGTGACAGCCATTTTAACAGGAAATTCGGAACATCAGTTGTATATAATTGCATGCATGGATCTTTTCCCAGTGAAGGATTAAGGACAATAAATTATAAATTAAAATCACACGTACATTAATTTTAACGAACTTTGTCTGCTTTGCCGCGCTCTACAATATTATTATACATGTTTTACTGCTGGAATCTACCACATATATAGTGCACAGATGCGTACACGATATTACAAATTTTGCCCGATGCGGTAAGAGACGTAACAATGGAAATTTATGCACTCGAATGTTCAGCCTAGTGTTTTATGCTATAATACATAAGGGAAAGATAAAACAGACATTGTACCTGGTATTGTGGTCATAATATATTAAACCGTTACTGTCTAAATTTGGTGAAGAATGTTAAAATATTTTGATATTGAATGTCCATTTGCAGGTCAAGAGGAGGCTGTTTTGCAGATTTGCCACTGGAATCTGGAATGAGTGTCTCGATAGTAATTCGAGTGGTAAATTATCAAAAGCTGTCCTATCATGGCCTGCAATTTGACATTCTTGAAGATCACTGTAGAGGCTGGTTTGACAGGCTTCTCCGTGAAATGGTTAAAATGATAGTGATAGTCGTAGTGATTTATATAGTTTCAGC
The DNA here is from genome assembly GCA_034401795.1 of Chaetoderma sp. LZ-2023a. Classification (NCBI taxonomy): domain Eukaryota; kingdom Metazoa; phylum Mollusca; class Caudofoveata; order Chaetodermatida; family Chaetodermatidae; genus Chaetoderma; species Chaetoderma sp. LZ-2023a. The sequence goes on along the minus strand of CM067373.1, from coordinate 148,793,040 downwards.
CATGACTTCCCAGTATCACATTTCCAAAGTAACTAAAGAGGCGAGCTGTTGACTATTTTGAAACTAATTTGACTATATGCTGTTGCCGCTTATGGTAGCAGCATGGTTAAATTAACGTTAAAACAAAATATTCCAGAGAATGTTTATTAAATAGTAGACATACAATTCGTACAGATTATGGACTTTTCAATGTTCCTGATGGCCATAGCTACAGCATTCATTTCGTATTTTGACTGTGACATCGGCCTACCTGTGACATAATTGATTATGACTCCAACACTTGAGTGACAGGTTGGATAACGTATACCCTCACTCCATAAGAGAATTGGTGCATTGTTATTGGATCTACGTGCATCTGGGAGGGCAAAGCTAACTGTCTGACTGCTCTTGCTAAAATATGTGGTCATGTTGGGTGGACCATAACTTGCTAAGTTGTATTAGCCGTTTAATGCGCAAATTTATTCATAACAATTCCAAAGCATTGATCTATTTCTAACCAAACTCCGTCAAATTTTTCGGTATGTTGGAATCAATTTATATACTTTGATTCACAACGTCCCAGAATCCCAATTTCAAGATAACTATACAAGCAAGGAAGGTGTTGGATATCGTGAGCCTAATTTGACTGGGTGCTTTTGCTGCCTATGGCCAGTCCATTAGTCAGTGAAAATCCAGGTGTCGGGACAACTGGCCCCCATAGTGAGCATATGGACATGAGCTATCTAGCCAATATATATCCTAAATCTATGGTTCCAAACTAAAAATATAGTCTCTCTCTCTCTCTCTCTCTCTCGTTATCTATTGGAGACCACGATCCTTTGCGCAAAGTGGCCGCGCCTAGAGGCAATTCTAGACACAACCAAATGAATGCGTGGCCGTCGAGCGGCCACGCAATAAGACATCAATTGATCTATATATTATATGCTCAGCTGATGGATGGATGTAAATTCTCAAACAAAACCCTATGTGACTCAATCACCTTATTAAATACCAGCCAGCGTTTGATGGATTTAGGACATAGAAATTTAGCTCTCGCTTATACGGTTAGGGAAGCATAGGTTAGTCTATGGAGATATTATTTCTGTGATTTCTGAGACAAGAAGTTGAAATACAATTACAGTGAATAATGATTAAAATACGGACTATTTTGAAAGCCTTTGCCTTAAATATATGTGATGATTATAAGCACCGAATAATAATATTTTTATTGTTATTTCTTTATTTTTGCTACACATGTCTTTCGAGAAAAAGTCAGCCAACTTGTGCCGTCCACTTAGCATGACACAGATGAAGATTGCAGCAAGTCATATCTCACAATGGTCTGGATCAAATGCAATATTGGCCATTGATCATCACATGAAGAGCACGCGAGGATGGGCCAGAGGGAACAATACTACTACTACTACTACTACTACTACTACTACTACTACTACTACTACTACTACTACTACTACTACTAATAATTAATAATAATAATAATATTTATTGATTTCTCGAAATCTGACAACGTTGACCACCAAAAGGTCACCTTGACCCTAAAGGATTAAATAATATGTCTTCTAACATGCTCTTTCAAGGTGTATAAAGAAAAGGGATTTTACTTAAGCAAAACATGAAAACTGGAAATTTTGACCCGCGAATGATCTTGACCACAAGTGAGATATTAAAATTGTTGTTGGAAAGTCGTTAGATCCCTCAATGTTCTAGAATCTGACCTGGTTTGAAGATAATCAGAATACAATTTTCAAATATTTCTCTCATAGGTTTACCATGTGGCACAGAAAACCTGATTTCTCGAAAAGTATTGGATTGAACCTCTTTAAAATTGATTTAAAAGCAAGTCTATATAGGCCATATAAGATCACCAAGTTTCAAGTCGATCCGAGCAAATAACATTTTGGCGGCCATTTTGATAAAAAAAGATATTTAAAGATCAAAATGGCAGCCTAAGAGCATTTCTGCAAAAAAACCCGAAAACAGAATTTTTTACCAAAGTGCGTACATATGCAAAAAAACAAATTTCAGCATTTTGCATCCTGAGTTCATTTCGAAACGAAAACTGATCAATTTTTCAAAAAATCTTCCTAACTAAGTATGGTAGTGATCCAATCAAAACTAGGTGGAGTCACAGTTCAAAGATCCATCCTGAATATCCCCATTCATTCCATATGGGGCAATATTCCAGGCACTGAAGGTCAAAGTTCAAGGTCACCTTTTAGTTGGGCAGACCTCTTCAGGACCCTAAGGGTAACATCCAAGTTCAGAGCTGATCCTGCGAAAACTGTAGGAGATAGGTGGCGACAATAATTGAGAATAATAATAAGAAGAATAAAAAGAAAGATCCTGAGCAATTATAATATTCTGTGAGTGCATCGCAGATTAAATTATTATTATTATTATTATTATTATTATTATTATTATTATTATTATTATTATTATTATTATTAATAATAATAATAATAATAATAATAATAATAATAATAATTAGAATGCACTCGATGGCGATATACCTATATTATACTATTTGCGCTCTGCCTTAATAATGCACTTAGTGAGGCCCGTGACATAGATAGCTGCTCCATTGGCCTCAGATTCCAAGTTTGAGGTAAGTTTTCCATAAACTGTCGTAATATGACGCTGTGTGCTAAATTTGGTGGTTCTACCTTCTTGCACTCCAGAGTTATGTCCAAAAATGTGTATTCCGGTATACACCCCGTGACTTAGATCTCACAGAACTTCTAGCCACCTATAATATGAATAGATGTGCCAACTTTGGTGATTCTACTTACTTCTGTTCCCAAACTATGCCTAAAATGTGACCCCGTGACCTAGATATTTGAACTTTTGGCTTGAAACAAAATGGTCCATATACTCAACCTAGAATGTAGATGTATGTTAGAGATTAGGCGAGTCTACCTTCTTGGGTTGCTTGACGAAATGTGCATTTCGGTATGCTCTGAGTGACCTCTGCAATGTTTGACGTTTTGACCTCAAAATGCAATTTTCTCGCCATATGTATATGCCAAAATTGATGTTTCTACCTCATAGGAGTCCGGAGGCATGCCATAGGCAGGCAGGCATACGTGCGGGCGGGCAGGCAGGCAAGCAGGCAGATGGACGTATGGAGATACGGACGGCAAGATGGACGGATGGCTGGACGGAGGTAGGGACGGAAGGACGGACTATTTTGAAACTATCTGGAAGTGTCAGTCAAAACAGTCAAATTAGTTTAAAATAGTTTCAAGTAATGTAAGTAGACTACCGCATGTGTTCAGTAATTACGATTAACAAACATAATTAGACAATATCAATAACAAGATTAAAATGCACTATTAATCAAGTAATCACCACGTCTCGTCATTGTGTATATTTGTGAGTAATTAACCCTTTGAACACGGTTTTGTTCATTTGTTCAAGAAAATTTTAATTTTAATTTTTTCATAGAAAATATCCATTTGCAGAGCGAGAGAAACCTATTTTATCAAGCCACCCATTCCAGTGGTAAATTTTTACAAAGTCTTATCTTGGCCTACAAATGAACATTTCCTAAGATCACTGCAGAGGACGTTTTTGGCCAGCAAATTTAACTAGTTTTTCAAGTGTTAGTTTATAGGTACGTAGACTTGGAAATTTGTATATAATTCAGCTATAATAAAGCAAGGTTCCACCTGTGAATGGAATTCCATTAAGATTTATGGTAATCAGACATGCATTGCTGAAAATAATGGAGATAGAACTTTCTAATTTTTTGCATGTCGATAGTTCTTTGGGAGTCCAATCAACTTGTCTGGTCTAAAATCTGGGGTAATGGCCGGTTCAGACAGAATGGCACCATAAATACAGATGTGAACGGAATTCCATTAAGATTTACGGTAATCAGATCTCCATTGCTAAAAATAATGGAGATAGAACTTTCTAATTTTTGCATGTCGATAGTTCTTTGACAGCCCTATCGATTGATCTGTATGAAAATCTGGGGTAATGGCCGATTCAGACAACATAGCGCCTTATATAGACAATTGTGGGCGATTTTTCATGTTTTTCACTACTCTTTTGTTCGCTACAATATTATTTCCGGGAATTTTTTTTTAAAATATGGCCCGAATGTAGCCTATTCATATTACTAAACATCAAACGTGCAAACAATCCCGTGGTCGACTGACCAGCGCAAGACTTACACCGTTTTTATTACCACCATGAAAAAAACGAATGTTTCGAATGTGAATAAGGAACTGTGTTCAAATCAGTCCTCGATGGTCTCACCCCTATTCCGTAGGGTACGAAGTAACGAACAATTCTTCAAAATGTCAATATAGCACAGTCTTAAATACACGAATACATGAAATTTGCTCTGACTGAGTAGGATTAAATTAATTAATGTCAAATTGATTGCAGAGTTTTTCATTCACACATTAATGAGAAAGTTCTGTTAGTAACATTTATAACTTGTAGAAGAATAGGTAAATTTTAGATTGTGTCTGATTTACTTTGATTAGTGTTCATTGACGTATTTATACAGACACAATTGCCTCAATCAATTGTGTACGTTTGAGGTGCAAGGCATAGCAGAGAAAACGTGTAGTTTTCGCAATTTTGAGAGAATTTGCTGGGGACAGCTTAATATTCAATCTGGATATCATCATTGTATGATCAAGTATCAGCTGAGTTATATTTTCCGGATCAGCTAATAACGTGTTGATGATCACTGGGTCATTTTCTTGGTACATGGTGGTGAGAATACTCTTCAAATATGGTTTTCTTGACTCCTCCAATGCTGTACATAATGTAATGAAGTGATTCCTGTCTTCGGGTGTTGAATGGCAAAGTAAACACTTTTCAGAGACAACATATTGATTGAAACGTGCACGATTTGCTTGCAAGATGTATGAGCCAGTCAGAATCTTTGCCTTTATTACTGCTCGTCTATCATCCCTGGTTGTGTTGTCAAGTGAGTTCCAACAGTGGTGAACGTTGTTTACAGTGCATACATTGACATTTGAGTATTTTGTTGATGTCTTCATGACAAAGTCTTCTTTCCAGACGTTGTGTACATCACAGTTGATGTGCTTCTCAACTTGCACCTTCCACGCTAACTTTGCAGGCATGCTGTTAATTAGTTGGTAGACACGTGGGAGCTGATACTTATGAAGCGTTTCTTGGCATTTCATAAACCAACTATTGCTCTTAATATTCTTTACAGCAAGTTGTCTAGCTGCTATCTGGAATTCTACAGTATCGTCATTTCTGAGGATGTTTCCTAGTAGTTTTAGTTTTCTGGAGTCTAGCTCTGCTTGGATGGGTCTTATTCCTAGTAGGCATAGTGTTGCTGATGATGTTGTATTCTTTGGAAGGGACTGTAATTGTTTAAGAATTGACAGTTGGAATAGTTCCAATGCACTAATCTCAGCCTTTATCATCTGAATGACCTCTAGACCAAACAGTGATCTTGGAAGACAGTAGACTTTCCATATATGCGCTGAAGTTAACGGGGAAAGTCCACCATTTCCATGAAGTCCAGCTCCAATCAATGAATAGACTGTTCTTCTTGTTGCTTGAATGAATGCGTTTCTCTACATTGCCTTTCCCATTTGTTGACCGTTCTATGCCTAAGTGAGTTTCACATTTAGCTTCAAGGATCTGTCTGTCTCCTAGATGAATAACGGGAGCAGATTTAGTTCGCTTGTTTAGCGAAATCAATGCGCTTTTTCCAGGGTTTATAGTGTAGCGCTCTTGAAGTGTGTATTGATGAACTATGTTTAAGAGCTCCTGTAGGTGATCAGTGTCCTGAGCTAATAGGGCTATGTCATCCGCACATGTTGGTGCACTGCAGTTAATGTGTCCAATTTTAGCACCAATATTTACATCTTCAATTATTTTGAGAAGGTTGTTATTGAAGAGTTTGTAATGGATTGTTGAGAAAATTCCACCTTGGCGTACTCCTTGGCGTATCACAGATGGGTCTGAGAGGGTTCTTTTCATCTTGATGGAAGATTGAGCATCAGTATATATCTCTTTGATGGTTCGCCATAATGATCCCTCAATTCCAATGTTGTAGATCTTTTGGAGTAAGGACGCATGCCACACTACGTCAAATGCTTTGCAAGCATCTAAGGTTACCATACTGAGCTGCTGATGATTGTCTTTAGCTTCATTGATCACTTCTAAAATAATAAGTGCTGTGTTTACTGAGGATGATCTTTCAGTGAAACCTCTTTGCAGCTTTGACTGAATATTATCATGCCGTTGCTTTGTCCGTTGTAAAATTACTTTTTCTAAGATCTTGCCTACAATTGAAAGGACTGTTATTCCTCTGTAGTTGCTAGGCTGTTTTTCATCCTTACCCTTCTTTAATACTGGAGGTAAGATTCCGTGCTTCATATCAGATGGAATGTAGCCTGTACTGATTATATAGTTCATTAGCTTTACGAGATGACGTGTTACCACAGCTGGTGCATGCTTTAAGTGTTCTGCTGTTAGCCCATGCGGGTCTGCTGATTTGTTATTCTTAAATCCTGCAATGATCTTTCGGATCTCTGCTTCAGTTACAGATCCACATTCTGTCCCAGTAGTATGATTGCTACACACGTCTTCAATTATCTGGACATCAAGTTCCACAATTCTCTTGTGCTCTTCATCGAAGGCTTGGTCTACCAGGGGATGGCGAGTGAACCAAAATGGTTCTTGAATCCGCTCAAGATGCCAGCATCATCATTGCATATTTCACCATCAATAATAAGCTGATGCATCCCACTTTGACGAGTTATGCGCTGCTTTGCTATCAACATGTAAAATGTCTCCTTGTCATTTTCATGAGCCTCCATGATCTTGTTATGCAATGATGTTCTCGTTTCACTGTAGTCGCATTGCTTGTCTCAGCTTCTGACGAGCTTCTTTATGGTTATTATTGATATTGCTGTTGCTGCTGTTAGGTCTACCATTGATGTTCCATAGATAATGTGCCTTCTTACTCTTGTGTATTAAACTAGCTATATGTGGAGTCCATGTTTTGATGCCCTTTTTGCTTTCCTTTGATTTCTAGACTGACCAGTTGCTGTGATTGAGGCACTATCCATCAAAGTTGAAAGTTTCCGGACAAGTAGATCAGCAGCAAGGGTTGAACTAATCTTTGGAGTGTCTTCTTTTAGAGAAACATTCAGTAGATTTTATTCCATCGTACAACTGTTGGTATCAGGTTATTTACATTGCTTTTACTGTATTCTGCCAATGGTGAGTGTGGCTGTAATTTTACTGAAATTGTTATTCCCACATGAGTGTGGTCAGCTATGTTGACTTGTTGAACCAGATCTTTGATTTACTAGTACACATCCAGTTGTCAATTTGGGATTTTGCTCTTCCACTCGCTGAACCGAATGTTGGCTGAGAAGTTGATAATGTGGTTGGAATGAAGTTTGGTGGTTGTGACTTGGCGTTTGGAGCTGTTGTTATTGAGGCCTCGCAAGTAGAGGATGATCGAGTTGATGAAATGGATATTGCATATCCGCTATATGATCTGGTATGATTGGTCTGTTTTGTTGGAATAACTGAGACTGATATGGTCTGTTTGGCTGAGGTGGATGCATTTGTTTTACATGTGGTATAATCATTTATGGGTAGACTAATGTTGGTTGCAGGTCTACTGCAGCAGCCCTCTGTCTGTTTCTCCACTGTGTGTTTCTCCATCTTCTCTTTTCCCTTTTCCGATGGCCATTCTCTAAAAAATGATGCTGCTGTTGTCGGTAGGATTGCTGAGAGTTTTGGTGATTGACATCAGATAGGCGCAAAGGTGGAACAAATATGTTTTCATAAGCTGTATGTTGACGGCTCTCTGACACCTTAGAGTTTGGAATCTGTTGTATAGGAGCTGGAGGGTCATGCTGAGGCCTGGAGTTTTCCTGAGGGTAGTATGTAGTTGGTGAATAAGGCTGAATGTTGCGCTCTTTGACTACTGCAGGATGATGTTGCTCGCTTCTTTCTTTCACTATCTCCCTTTCTAAATGACTGACTCGGTTTTCAAGCAGCTTCAACTCAAGGTCTGATACCCTTGAGCTCAATTTTTGGAGAGAACAGTTGCATACTGATGCATCATGCTGCGCCACACTGTTATTAAACTGGTTGTTAAGAGATGAACTAAGTTTGGCCTGATTGTTTGGCAGAGAACTCTCTGGAAGCAGTGGCTGCTCAGACATAGCTGCTAGCATTAGCAGTAAAGTACGATTACTCGTCTTGAGTTCAGTAATTTTATTTTCTAACACTGCTATAAATGAATGAGAGTATGAGTTCTGTTCCAGCTTGTTCTTAAGTTCGAATTCACGGGCGGCAACTTTCTGTTCACGGTCCCGAAGCATTTTCTCTTTACTATTCAGCATCTTCTCTTTGTGTTTAAGCTCAGCTGCTCGTAATATATTGTCATCATCTAATGGTTTCTGAGATGGCCTGCTAGCACCTACTGCTGGTGAACGCACATATGCTTCCTTCGGAATGGTTTCTTCATCAATGCCAGTCATGTTAGTTTGATCGTTATTATTGATTTCTGTTCCCGATTGATCGGCATACACTTGTCCTACCGATCGTTCTTTTGGACTGACAAGGTGTAATTCAGTTAGGTTAGGTATATTGTCCTTCTGTGAGCAGATAGCTTGTTCTGCAGTTTCCGTTAACATGATGGTAGTTGACGCATCTGTGAAACTTGTTTGATGAATGGTTAAGCATGCCAGACACTTGAAAAATACATCTGATTCAGTTCTCACTGTGTCATTTTGTTTCAGGTTTGAACATCCAATATGTGTCCAAGATTGACAAGTTGTGCATTCTATCGCATAATCAGCGTTTGAAACAACACCATCACATAACTGACAGCTGGCAAATGTGTCTTTATCCTCAAATTCCGCCTTCAGGTCACTGTGTTGTTGTTGCTCAGCAGATAATACATGATTTATTGGACTATCTGCAGCTGTTGAGTCATTTCCTCGGTTGGCAATAGCAAACAGCTGCTTGGCTGGGCTCACAATATCAGCTGCAATATCTATATCTTTTACACGTTTGGATCTAGATACTCGGTTATTTGACTGATCCTCGGAATTCCTTGGTTTCTTGGATAAATCTACATTCTTCATTTTGTTCAGTGCTATGCTACATTGCTGTCGGATGTAGTCATTCATCAGGGCATAGTTACGATTCTTTATGGTCTTTAATATCCCTTCTAGATCATTTTCAACAAAATGGTTCAGATCGTGCCCATTTACCAGTACCTTATTTGTAGTCAGGTATGTATTGACTCGGTATAGCTGTATTTCAGAATTATTGTGAACTCTGTAGTCCTCTTCAACGAGAACACTCTGTCGGTCATGTTTTATGATGGTTTCTATTCTGCCCACGTAATTCTCTAGCAGATATTATTTAACAGCTCTGCGAAATTCTAACACAATATCTTCCCCTTTCTTTGGACTAAACAGTCTGGCTTATTTGTACTGCGGATCTTTTTGGCCAATGCTTTTGGCGCATTTACTTTATAGTTCATAGTGAGTTTTGATGGTGTATACATGGCTGGTTGACGTCTTGTCCGATGTGGTTTTTCTACAAGTGACGTACACACACTGGTAGAGAGAGCCATCTAGATAACAATAATGACTGAAAGGAGGGATGTGTAGGCTACCAATGATAATGACAAAACGTGAAGTGTTGAATGACGCAATAGAGATTAATTGGATGAATTATTTAAAGCATCAATTCTGGCGAAGAGAAGTCAAGATGTATGAAGGAATTCGTGATCTAAAAAGTTCAAGCAATTTTAAATCTTTAGTGATAGGTAGCAATTCATTTGAGAAAGCCAATAAAAAGTCCGTCTATCACCGCTCCGTACCTCTCAGACATGCAAAATGTCTAATTCTGTCTTTGCGAGCGATTTACACACAATATGCATGTAAATGAAGATAATTGCGGTAGTAATGTATACATGCAGGGACGTAGGTTATTGAATACAGATGGTCGCTGCTAGCTCTTCGTCTAGGCGAAAATTTATGCAGGACTACTTAATAGGACGAGTATTCAGAAAACAGACAATACATACGTTTTATTGCTCAAAATCTAGCGGCACACGCTTGTTTGTCTGATCTGGAAATTCCGAGGAAGATACGTTTAAACACCCGGGTGGCAATTTTATTTCAATATTGCCATAGACGTGACTTTGACGTTATACCAGAGGCATTAACTCGTAACGCGAATGACGCGGTAGCGCAAATCCCCATTGATGCGGTAAAATCAGAATTGATCAGGTTTAACCAATAGTGGGATCAAGAAGGTCGGTATTCACGGTTATACAGTGAAATTCTGAATAACAACAAAAACACCGATTTTTAGTCAATATTTTAGGGAGGCCGCCCGAACACCGATTTTTAGTCAAGTGCGCGTGTAGACCAATATCTAGACCTATCAAGCAAGTATAGACGGCGGCCTAGACACTGGTCTAATCACAGGCCTTTGAATTTTCGTCCATCCATCCCTCTACCACATATTCCCCCTACTATATATATAAATATACACAAGGTGTGAAACCTTCATCTGTGGGCACCATTGTCAGGAAGCTGATTGGTTGGTTTGTAGTGGTTTGTAGTCAGAAACGTGATGTCAGCGGATTTTGACGACAAACCAACCAATCAGCTTCCTGACAATGGTGCCCACAGATGAAGGTTTCACACCTTGTGTATATTTATATATATAGTAGGGGGAATATGTGGTAGAGGGATGGACGGACGAAAATTCAAAGGCTTGTGGTCTAATCGACGTTATTTTAAAGCAAAACGTGTATATCTGGATTAGGTTATAATATTAACATAAATGGGATATAAACTACAAAAGTATTATTGACCATATCGCACCTGTTAAATAAGTAAATTTGATGTAAAAAGGCGACAATTGCTTGATCTAATAGCAAAACGTAATTGTTTTAATTACCTCCCCCTATAACGCCACGTCAAGGACGTAAGAGGGCGCTACGCGTAAAAGCTGCGCAAAATTGTCTGCGCGTTATAACGTAATTCCCATCTTGCTATATCTGTTATCTTTGACCAAAGTAAGACTATTTTTTAAGTTTTTGAATGAAATGACTGTCTCAGTAACTGAGCCAGTCATTTCATTTTCCAAAAATATTCTGTCTGGAAATTGACATTTTCTCTATGAGAAGCAGAAATTTTATTGACAAGGTTTAAGCATTAAAGTGTTAATTAGAATGAATTTTACACATCAGTTCAAGCAAATCTGACTTTGAGCGCAGTGTGTTGATGATGTTGTTTGCCACTCAGAATGCGGGAAATGACTCTACCCCCCCCCCCCCAACCGCAAAAGAGCGGTGTAACGAGTTACCACTCTCACACACTCCAATGATCAATGTTGCCCAGTAAAATTTGCTATAAAATGCACTGCTAAGGGAAGAAGCGAAATCATGAGACTTCGTCTATACCGAATATGTCCACCAGGAAGAATAACTTTAGTGCATGCCTGGTATTGAAATGCTAAGATTGTGTAATTATACCTTATTAGGCTAGATGTATTTAAATTAATTTTCTTTAATCTTGCAAAGGAGTCAGCTGAAGTTTTAATTTCGTGGTAAACTATATTTTTATAATTTGGAAATATTAGATGATGACAATAGTGATAGTGTTCCGACATTTTTTTTAATTCCCCCGTCTTGCTATAAGGAAAAAAGAAACATTATGGGTATTTTTACAAAGAAAACATGTTAAAATCGATCTTACATGTAAGTTGCCATTTCTAAACAATTTGATCGCTATGCAGTTGATGGAAGAATGGAGTAATGATCGAGTGTGTCGGTTCATCACCATCACGGGACGTGACTGACTGCTCTATGTCCAGTATGTTAACTGGTCACTCCAGTATGATGACCAGCCAGCCAGTCAGACAGTCCCACAGCAGCATAGTGACCAGTCAGTTCAACAACAACATAGTGACCAGTCAGTCCAGCAGCAGCATTGTAACCACTCAGTCCAGCAAGAGTATGATGTTCAATCAATCAAATACGGTGACCAGTCAGTCAAATATGGTGAACAGTAAGTTCAGTGTGACGACCAGTCAGCCCAGCAACAATATGGTGACCAGTCAGTCCAGCAACCACAAGGTGACCTGTCAATCCAGTATGCATGGTGACCAATCAGTCCACTATGGTGACCGCAGTGAGTCCAGTGTGGTAACAAATCAGTCCAGTATGTTAACCGGTTAGTCCAGTATGATGGACAGCCAGCCAGTCAGACAGTCCCACCGCAGCATGGTGACCTGTTAGTTCAACAACAGCATGGTGGCCATGCATGCAGTCAGTCCATCAGCAGCATGGTAACCAAATTAAGTCCAGCATGGTGACCAATCAATAAAGTATGGTGATAAGTCAGTTCAGTATAGAGACCAGTCAGTCCAGCATGATGACCAGTCAGTCCAGCAACAGCATGGTGTCCAGTCAGTCCAGCAACCGCATGGAGACAAGTCTGTCCAGTATGGTGACCATGCATGCAGTCAGTCCAGCAGCAACTTCTCTGATGGCAATAGCAAACATTGGCCTCATTGGCCCAACGTTTACCACTATGTTGGGCCAACGTAGTTTTGCTCATCAGCCCAATGTTGGCCCAATGTTGGCAATACGTTACTGGGCCAATGTTGAGCCAACAGGCATAAATCTCTGAATATATTTAAAATAGCACACCAGCGAGCATAATTTAACAATTTAAAAATTAAAAGGATAATATTATGTTAATTTTGTTTGATTTTCTGTGAAATTTCCAATGCTGACCCAATGTTGACTCAACACTTGCCCAACATTGGCAAACAACTGATACAGCCAACGTTGAGAAAATGTTGGGCCAACGTTGTAATGCCAACTGTGGTTTGCCAACCTGTTGCCAACATTGACCCAACATCTACATGTTATCTGGGGTGGTGACCTGTCAATCAAGTTTGGTAACCATGCAGTCAGTCCAGCAAGAGCAGGGTGGCCAGTCAGTGCAGCAACAGCATGGCGATCAGTCAATCCATCTGCAATACACGTGTAGATATTCAGACCAGCAGTCAAATAATCAGTCAAACCAGAAGCATGACGACCAAGCTAACCAGAAGTGTGGTTATCAGTCAACCCAGCAGGAGCACGATATCTACTCAATCCGACAGCAACATGATAATCAGTCAGTCCAGCAGCCTTGTAATCATGACCAGTCTTTTTAGGGCAAGGCCGAGTTACAAAAATCTCAAGATAGCATCTTTCAATATCAAAACCTTAAAGGGTAACTTTATGTATACCCAGAAAGTATGAGAGAGGTCAAATAGACATTATAATGGGTTCGTGCACGTAGACCTTCAAATCCAAAACAGCCATCAAAGATCAAATTAAGAGAAGTTAAAAAGGAGTATCGGAGAGAGCAACGGCAGACTGTAACAAGAGCAGAGCAAGATACTACAAACAAGATCATGAATGCCCTACCCTCAGATCAGTCACTGTTTGCACAGCTACTACGAACTCAGAGGAAAACATCACAGAAAATTCTGTCAACAGAAGCATTGCATGTGCATGATAAGCAGTATCATAGAAACGATATAATAGAAGGATTGGCAACTTACTTTGAAGAGCTAGGAACACCAATGGTAAACGCTACATTTAATAAGGCATATAAAGACCAGGTGAAGGATGCTATAACAAACATTAAATCTTTCTGTGGTGATGATCGGTCCAGTCCAGATCACTTCACATGGGATGATGTAAACAGTGCCGTGAATGAGCTACACCTGAAAAAGGCCTTAGATTCTGATGGACTCTCATCAGAGAACCTGAAACATGGTGGTGTCTTATTAATCCACACTCTTCTGATAATGTACAATAAGATCACAGCTGAAGGCATATATCCAGATGCATTTAAAACTGGTCTGATTACATCAATCCATAAGAATGTAGGAAAGCCAGTGACGATCGCAAATAATTACCGGAAATTCACAGTAACATCCATAGTTGGAAAAGTCTTTGAGAAGCGTTACCTTAAACGCATTAGACCATTGATTTCAGAAAGCCAAAGTAATCTACAATTTGGTTTCTCACCTGGAAAATCATCATCAGTCGCAGCAGTACTAATGACTGAAGTTATAGTGGGATGCAGAGAAAATAAAGTGCCCTGCTATGTTGGCTTTATGGATACACAGAAAGCCTTCGATGTTATCTCGCATTCTTCATTATTGCGTCATCTTTACCTCCTCTGTATAACAGGGAAGCTATGGTTGATTGTGAATGAAATGTACAAAACCATGTCAGCACAAGTCAAGTGGGAGGGACATAGAAGTAGAAAGTTTGCTGTCAAACAAGGCCATCTAAAAGGTGGTGTCACGTCTCCTGATTTTCATAAACCATATGAGGATCCGCTAGTAAAATTATTTGAGCAAACAGCAACTGGTCTACACATTGGTTCAATATATCTGGGCTCAATAACACTATGTGATGATAAGACAGTCCTAGGTGCAATACTAAGGAGTGAAGGCTCTATCGAACAACAGTTAGCAATTCAGTAGCTCGGTATGAAAAGAGAAGGCAGACACAGTTGCTTTCAAGATGTCGAATTGATTTTACAAAAATATCAATTACCAGCAGCCCACCTGCTGCTACAAAACCCACCACCTAAATGTGTATGGAAGCATCATGTCCAGAAGGCTGTAAACACGGTAGTCCTAGAGATGCTAATGGAAGACATTAAGCAGAAATCATCAGCCCGGTTTGTGAATTTATGACATCCTTGATATCGGAAGGCCACATCTGATCTGGTAAACAGTGACAGCAAATACATATGATGTAAAACGTGCGGTCATCAAGACAAGGTTACTAATCGGTACATACTATCTGCAAGCACACAGATCCAAATATAATCAATATGAGAATGGTGACTGTCCTTTTTGTAAGAATGGTGTAGAAGACTGTATGCATTTCCTAGTTCAGTGTCCAGAATTTGCAGATATGAGAAGCATCTATATAGCGGAAATCGAGTATCTAGTGGCGGCAGATAGCTGGAAATTAATAAGCAATGATGAGCATCTTATTCTCCAGATGTTACTCGACACAACTCTCTTGTTTGGCCTGATTGGAAGCGACACAATGCCGAAAATTTAATCCATCGCCAGGAAACTGCTATAAACTTCATATCAGATGTAATCATCTTAACTGAAACGAATTACCTAACAAAGCTTGCATTATAAAATATCAAGTTAGTATAATTAAAGCCAATTGCACATAGAAAAATACGGTGCACCTTATGATTGCTGTGTGCTCCTACATGTATTTAAATAACAATGAACTCATTTACGCGTCTTGTGAACATAAATTTACTTGTCTATTAACTGTGAACATTTGCTCTTCTATATACAGATAAGAAAATCACTTGCGTGTGTACATGCCTGTACATAAATACCAGATTTAATGATCGTTTGCGTGTGTGTATATATATAATATATAATTAATGGAAAACTCAAGTAATTCCTGGATTCTAGAGGTTCCCAGATAATACACCGATAGGTGGTGCGCCAGACATTGATGGAAACTCCAAGGACAGAACAGAACATCAGTCAAATTCGACCCGCTAACTATAGTCAGTTTCATGGTTTACTGAACATACGCAGCCAAGCCAAGACGAACACTGAATAATTAACTATAGTTCATTGGTACCCAGTTCCCCATTGAATTACTATTGCACTGTACAGTAATATCCAAGCCTCATGCTCCAGATACAAAAATATGTTCTTTAAACTTGTAAACAACCAGAGGAAAACTGTTCAAAATGTCACTAACGAACTGCTCATTGGCACAGACAAGCTAAGAAAAGTCAAAGACATTCTGGAAGGATGGACCGACTACTTCGAGAAACTAGCAACACCTGAGCAGCTCCCTTCGTACGATGAAGAGTACAAGACTGATATTGAAGCTGAAGTCGTGTATCTGGAAATACTGTCAGAATCATTAACAGGAGATACGAAGCCCATCATAGAAGAAGAGGTCATCAAAGCCATACACTGGCTCAAACTCAATAAGGCCCCTGGCGAAAATGGAAAAATGTCTGAGCACCTAAAAGTATGCAGGCAACAGTATAATACCAGTACTAACAAATATATCTTTAACATGATCAGCGAGCTGCTAGCCATACCCAGGTCATTTAAAGACGGAATATTACACCCAATAGTCAAAAAAGGCAAAGAAAAGAATAATCCTTCAAACTACCGTGGTATGCAGGTTAACTCACTAATCCATAAAGTATCGGAGATAGTAATAATACAACGGTCCATCTACACATTGAAGGCTAATCAATCAAAACTACAATGTGGCTTCACAGATCTGATCTCTGTACTCAACGCAGCTCGATCTGATAGCGGCCGAAACCAGTAACGAGTATACAGACAACAAAAAGCAACTCACTGTAACCAGCAAACATTGTTTCATTGACCCAACGTAATTTTCATTTGTTGGGCCAACTTGCTCATTGACCTTATGTTGGCCCAACGTGTGGTTTCATTGGCCCACGTGTGGATGATTAATAGAAAATTTGTTATGTTGGGCCAACATTGTATTTATCTTGGCTGGCTGATGGTAAGTTAGCTATGTTGCCCCAACATAGACTTTACGTGGGAAAACTATGTGATATGTTGGGCCAACGTAATCCCAATGAGCAAAACTATGTTGGACCAAGGAATAAACATATGTTGGCCCAATGTTGGGCCAACAAAGCATTGTTTGCAGGGTAGTCTCTATGGATGCAACCAAGACATTTGATATTGTATGGATAGACGGATTGCTCTTCAAGCTCTTTCATGCTTGTATCCCAAGGCAGCTATGGCTCATTATGGTTGACTGGTACCGAGGATTGAGGGCAAGAGTGAAATGGAAGGGGAATTTATCGAGACACTTTTGACATAAACCAAGGAACAGGGCACGGTAGAAACTTCTCTACTGAAATGTCTAAAGTGTACACCAGCCCACTCCTGGATGAAATTCTCAACACAGGGCTAGGAGCAAAGATTGTCCATATCAACATCCCTGCAGTTGGTCTTGCTGACGATATAGCTATCTTTGCTCCATCACTGAGCCCAGACAGCCAGATAATGTTAGATCTAATCATTAATGACAGTCAAAAGAGCCGAACAGTCTACAACAGCAACAAAACTTATGTCATTGAAAAGAAACCCATAAACAGAGAAACAGCACTAGAATCGCAGGCCAACAAGCTACAAACAGCAGATGAAGCGATACATCTAGGCATACTAGACAAATCCAACACTAAGGAAAAAGATCTCCTTGAGTCCCATGCTCAGCGCAACCTGAAAAAGGCAAGAAATGCGATGTTCGCAATATTTGGTGCCAGCTTTCACAGGAAGAACGGGCTCAATCCAGTAGTTTCAGTCTACATGTGAAAAACTTTTATACTTCCGATTCTTCTGTATGGAAGCGAAATCTGGCAATGAACATCTAAGAGTCTAATAACCTTGGAACGGTTTCAGACATCCACTATGAGAAAGTCGCAATCACTACCTGACAACACTGCCATAGTAGCTGTCTATGGTCTGGTGGGAATCCTACCAATCGAGGCCTGCATTGACCAGCGTGCACTAGGTCTATTTAAGGAACATCATTGCATTAGGAGACACCTTAGAATACAACAAAGCTGTCCGACAATTAGCTATGAAGAACATTTCATCATCAAACTGGTTCACATATGTCCAGGGAATCCTACACAAATACAAGCTCCCAACCGCTCACGTTTTGCTCGAAAACACACATTCAAAAACCAGATGGAAAGACATAGTGAAACTGGCAATACGCAGCCACTGGGAGGATAAGATCGCTTCTGAGCTGACCACCAAATCTTCTCTGAAATATGTCTCGTCAACGTCCATTAGCACTTCAAACGTTACAAGGATCTGGAGAGCCACGGTTTCCAGCAATAATCAACAGCGTAAAGCCATCATCAAAGCCAAGGTACTCACAGGAACTTACTGGCTCCAGGCCAATCAGGCAAGACAGAACCAATTCAATATTGACGCAACATGCAAACTGTGCCACACTGCCCCAGAAGACAGAATGCACTTCATCCTCGAGTGTCCTGTGCTTCAACCAATACGAACAACGCAACTTTGATGCTTTCTCAATGCCATAGAGTCAACAGGGTTCAAAGATGTGGTAAAGACCAATAAAAACATACTGTTGCAGATGCTATTAGATGTAGACCACACCTCTATACCTTCAAACCTCCATATGGACGAAGCACTGTGTGTGAAGTTGGAGCAAATCTCTCTCTCTCTCTCTCTCTCTCTCTCTCTCTCTCTCTCTCTCTCTCTCTCTCTCTCTTTCATCTTCAGACTATATACAGCAAGATGGCATACCCTCAAACACTGAGAAACAGATTTTTCCAGTAAGTAACCAAAAATGACACTTCCACTCATACTAAGGAGGTGCTCCATATTCCGAGGAATAATCGAATGAACTGAACTGTATTGCAGAAAATTTGGAGCCAGGTACCAGTCTCCATTAACCCTTTCTGTCGTCTATTTTAATGAGCTACGAAAATGGGTTATGTTTGTCTGCTAAGATGTCAAAAAGCGGCCATATCACATAAAGTGAGAAGGAATAAGGGCTTGGGAACAATTTCAAGTTATTTAGTGAAATATTTACACTTTTATATGCATTTATTCATGGCAAGCGATCAGTGTCCGCCATTTTGAAATTCGCACACACCATCTGAATTGAGCGCGGGTGCTCGGTTGACTATAGTTGACTAGCTAGTTAAGTATTTGAAGTCCGACTAAGAATCTAGTTAGCTATAGCTAACTATGGTTAGGAGTCGAACTTGACCATCGTCATCATCATTTTACGAGGCATAAGCCACTGGCTTGTTATTGCCTCAGTGTTTTGTTGTAGTATGGATTGCTCAGTCCAATTCAAAAGTTCTTTCATTGATATCTAGTTTGTTCTGAATGATTTAACTGTTGTTGATTAATTAAGTCTCCCTAGGTTCAGTGTCAGAGTAGAATCGGAGGAGCACTGAAATTATGAACTCATGTAATAAACTCACATGAATCCTCCTCTGACAGAAGGCATCAAATAACATCTGACGTCAGTTCTGGGTTGAATATACAGAATGCTTTTTCCAAATTCAAACAAATTAAAAGCAAATATACCAAAACTTTATATAAATAAACAACAAGAAAGTTACCAGATAACATCCCTGTGGAGGGGCGGGGGGGGGGGGGGGGGGGGGGGAAACCAGAATGATGACACACGAAACAGAAAGAAAAAGGTGGAGCAACATAGACTGACAGAACGGAAGAAAAGGAAGAAGGCTGGAGGTGTAACATCTGCAAACTAATGTTTAAGGAGGAGGAAGACAATCTGCTTGTGTGTGAATACTGCAGTGAACAGGTTTGTATTAAGTGCATTGGGATGAAACATACAGAATATGTCATCATTGCCAAAATAGAGTGTATGTGGTTTTGTGGCCCATGTAAGATCAAAATGGAGCACAACATCAAGGTGGAAAAGAATATAGAAGAAAGGTGCCAGGCTTATTTAACGTCATTCACACAGAGAATGGAGAAGCTTGAAGACTTAATGGAGACGAAGTGCAATGTCGATGATTTAAGAGAAATAATAAAAGGTGAGCTATCTGCACAAAGGAGACCACAAGCACACACCAAGCAACTGAACCAATACAGAATATGGTTAAAGAGGTCAATGACAGAAAGGGCAGAGAAAACAATATCATAATATACAATGTGCCAGAATCAGATTCTAAAGAAGTGACAGCCGGAGTGAGGCATGACAGAAAGAAAGTACAAACACCTCTGTAAAGATATGTGTCGGACTGACATTGACCAAAAAGATGTAAGCGGAGTAATAAGACTAGGGAAAAGGAGAGAGACTGGAACCAGGCCACTCCTAGTATCATTCAAGGAAGTATAATGTAAGGTCAAACTGTTGAAGAAAACAAATTGTCTGAAGAACGCACCAGAGCCATACAAAATGTTCAGCATAACGAGGGACGTGCCCCTATCTGAGAGGGAAGAAAACCGGAAGATGATGGAAGAAGCTAAAATGAAAGAAGAAGAAGGTGGGCGCTGGGTGTATAAGGTTCGGAGCCCTACACATGCCAAGAAAATCGTAAAGATGAAACCATGAGGAATGCAACCCCAGACATAACAGGGGACACACCAGATGGTTAAAGCCACACACGCCCTTAAAGAATGTAAATAAGTCCTGTACAAAGTTCCCTCAAATGTGTATATACCAATGCAGACTGCCTTGTGAACAAATTAGATGAACTGAAATTATTAGTGAGGCAAAATCAAGCATAGATAATAGGAATAAAAGAGGTGAAACCCAAAAATGTGTGTTATAACATATCTACAGCTGACATTGCTATTGATGAATACGAGATGTATTAATATTTAAATCTTTGGTGAGACATATTCTTGAATACTGTAATTCGGCATGGTCACCAAGATTTAAACGACGAACCCAGCTATTAGAAAGAGTACAGCATCGGGCAACAAAGTTATTACCACAAATTAGAGACTACTGCTACTGTAGCTCGCGGGGGTACGCGCTGATCCACCATGTCGCTTTGCTCCACCACACTGGGTTGCGGATCCTGTATCACATCTCTCCAGAAGGTACAAAGACCTGCCTCTAGAGCCAGTGGAACATTCACATTCCAGTGGGGCGACCATTACCATCGAGATTGAACCACACAGTGTCATCCCAACTGTTCGTGTCACCTGTATGTCGGTCCATACTAATTTAGAATACGGACTAGATGGTAATAATTAAACAGTCACAAATTGATTAACCATACAAACAATATCACTTGTTTTACAGTATTGAGTAAATAATACAAAACATAGAGCACTCAGTGTCCTTTCTATGTGGTGTCGCCGAAGGTACCACACAGATCCTTGACTCCGCAGAGGTATCCTCGCAAGGGAGCATCACCGCGAGTCACTCGGTAGTTTAAGATAAACTAAATATACCCCTAACCCACACACAGAACACTGTTGTTGTGAGAGGAAAGTGCCTCGTGCGGGCCTCCGTCACAGGAAAATTCCTTAAATGCTGAAGCGGAGGAAAAGAGTTGGCAAAAAGGGCCACTCTTTTGTTCAAACAGAAAATGCTAAGTGCTGAACAATCCCAGTGAAGCCATAATTCATGTGATGCACACTGGTTTACATGAAGACGGAACAAATGACAACCTAGCTGGTGTGTGGGGCTACATTACCACTACAACCGGAAAGGAGGCATACACTATGCGTCTCTTGTGGAGAAATTGTCCCTAACCACTTTAAACCTATCCTATCGAGCTAGAATAGCCAGGTTTAGTCGGTAACATGTCAGGCTCAAGCAATTAGAGCATGATCAGCGACCTCAGTGTAAAATTGATGCTGGGGGGGGGGGATATAGTGAGGCGGATATAAAGTTGCTGTATAGTATTGCCTAGCGTACTGCGTCCTAGAGTTTTTATAAATAAACCAAACATATTAACTAGGATGGCTAATTGCCATATACACAACTAACTAATACAGCGTGAACGATATATCACAGGTCATAGTACCCTACGATGCTGTTAGTTGAGAGCACCCACAGAAAATAAAGATAATATGTACAGTATGAAACAGAAAGTTTTAAAATGCGGTCTTAGAACCGGTACGGCATCTATTAGTCATCAGGGCCTAAATACGGAAATAATTAAATACGCAATAGTATAGTTACTTGAGTACCTATTGGTCATCGGTACAGTAAAAGTTCATAAGTCACTGAAATTGATACACTAGAATGCAATGGCGCGAGATGGCATGATCTTAGCACGACTGCGGGGAAGATTTCCGCAAGCAGGATTCTGCAGGCAGGTTTCCACAGGCAGACTGTTGATGCGGCTCACTCTCAAGACGGTGAAGAAGAACAGGTAACAAGATGTCCACTGGATAGTCAAAGTAACTGATACATAATTTAAACAGTATGTTGTAAAGTTTCCGTTCAGCGACGGTGGTTTGAAAGTTGAGAGTGGCCCTTTAACAAAGAGGGCCATTATGTTGAAAAATTATTATGCACGTACAATAACTGGGTACACGGTGCAGGATACGTCGCATAGCTCTTGCGGCACACTGAGCAAAGTCCCACCAGACTGTGGTCTAAAAGTTGATCATCACATGTGATGCGCAGCACGGAAGTTTGAATCCACTTTTCGGTGTGGTCGGAAGACCCGGCGAGTTATCCACCGAGAATCACCATCAGCTCTACATCTCATAGAATCACATCGGGCTGCAAGGCCCTGTCCACAAAGAAGCTCCCTTAGGAAAGTCCGGATGCGGGAGTTATAACTTTAGGTTATTTTTGCTCTTGGGAGCATCCAAAATTGTTGTATCGTGGAAAGTCACTTACAAGATTGCCCACCGGCGCAGGAGATCTCAATTCCGAATGGCACTGCTGGTAGGTAGGCACCGCAGTCAGTTAGCAGTTCTCCTGCACTGATCCAGCAGTCTTGTTGTTGACGGGTCGGCCTCCATGCCGATGATGCTCTCAATCTTCGATTTTTCGTCCCTTTTATACTACTCGTGACGTCAGAGGCAGGTGCTTCAGCTAATCAGTGAGCGAGCAGTAGCCAATCACCGTGCAGCCAAAAGTGGTGACATGGCTATCACGTGGACAGCACATTCTCCATTCAGTTAATGCATACACGCGATTACGACATCAAGAGAAATATTTTGAAAATAATTTAACGGGAGTTTTAATTTTAACTCGGCCATTTCTGGTCCGATTTTAAAATGGTAAAAAGTACTCTGATCCTCGTTTCATTCCGGTGCTGACAGGTACCAAGAACGACGAGGACGGTGCGATTTGAATAAAGCACGAGTACCACTCGTTACACTATAAGCACACACTCTCTCCCAATCCTGACACATGTTGCCAGAGAAGCTTTGATGCGCGTGCACGCGCTCTATGCATTCTTACGGACTTAGATATTTTTAACAGAAACCTCTCCCGTAGGGCTTATACACGCATACTATCCTACTCGGGGGGGGGGGGGGTCGTGCTTTGAGCTAATCCGGCATGGCCATCCCGTACCCAGCTTATCTGGGACTGTCCATATCCATCCGATCGGTCCGTGCTACACTACACAGAAAGACTCAGAACCCTAAATCTAATGTCATTGAAATACAGAAGATTTCGAGGAGACTTAATTGAAACATACAAAATCCTTAATGATATGTACAACATTGACAAAAGCAGCTTCTTCGAACTCTCCACTAATACACACGCACTAAAGGACAAAAGTTCAAGCTCAACATGAAATGCAGCACTAAGGATATTCACAAATACTTTTTCTCTAACAGAGTGGTACCCTATTGGAATTCACTGCCAGCAACAGTTATAGAGGCACCAATGGTTGAATCCTTCAAAAGTAAACTAGACAAGCATTTCAAAGAAATGCTTCATGATTTTGACTAGACATGATTTGTATAAAGAGACACTAGCATAGAGAAGGAGACCCGGATAGCGATAAACACATTGAACAGGCCATATATATATATACACCTGTGCAAAAGTTAAGCACCACCCTATTTTTACGCACATGCGAGGGTATATTCATGTGCTATGAAGAAAGCAATAGCATAAACATTTATGTACCCATCCATCTTAGTGCAAGAGGTAATAATGCAACTAGAGGAATGCTGATTATGATGGTGGGGAAACACTGTATGTTTTTGTTTGAACTTGAAAGCGAGGCCTGAATATGGTCACGTTGACACAACTGACAACTATTGCCCTACAGTTGACACACGTGGCTAGATTGTCATTAATGGTGTCTGAAAATGAAGTTTAACATCTGTGCACGAGTTTGAGACTGTCATTATTAATACCGGGTATATCCACCTTGTGCCTGGATGACGGCCTGGACACGACGTCTCATGCTGGTCACCAACCGACTGATACGCCATTGTGGTATTCGTTGCCATTCAAGATGGAGTGCGTCTGTTAATTCCTGTAGGTTCTGCACCGGAGGATCCCTCCTTCTCACCATGTTTCCAAGAATGTCCCAGATATGCTCAATAGGGTTCATGTCAGGGCTCCTTGCTGGCCATGGTAGGGTTTCGATGGCATTCTGGCGGAGGTATTCATGCACAGCTCTAGCACGATGTGGTCGGGCGTTGTCATCCATGAATATAGGGTGGGTTCCAGGTGCATGATTTACAAAATGAGGGCCCACAACTATATCCAGTATGGAATCTTGATATCTTTGTCCATTTAGTGTTCCAGGTACAGTCAACAGATCCAACTTACAATCAAATGAGATGCACCCCCATATCATAACGGAACCTCCACCAAATGGAACTTCTTCCATGATGTTACGTTGGTCGTACGCCGTGCGTCTGGACCTCCATACACGTGTTCGACCATCTGTGGCATGAAGCTGGAACCGACTTTCATCGGACCAGTGTACCCGTCTCCAGGATCTCATGTTCCAGTGTCTTCTTTCGTTGCACCACCTCAGACGCTCCTCTTTGTGGTGTGCAGTGAGGAGAGGACGTCTGACAGGTCTCCTAGCTTTCATGCCAGCAGCATACAGTCTCCTTTTGATGGTAGACATTGACACTCTATTGCGCGTTTCCCATTGCTGGCTGAGCACTCTGCTGTTGGTGAATGGAGATCTCCTAACAAGGCGTACTAGGGCTCGATCATCACGGGCAGTAGTCTTCTTCGGTCTTCCAGATCTAGGCCTGTCCTTCACCTCGTTAGTTTGCCCATGTTTTGCAATCAAACGACTGATTACAGTATGGTTAATGTTCAGCTGTCTGCCAATCTCTCTGTATGACATACCAGTGGTATGCATGCCTATGATTTGCCATTTCACACGATCACTTAACCTTCGTCTTGCCATAGCGGTTCACAATCAAGAGCTAATTCTCTCTGTACAAATAAACCACGGTCATGAACACAAAATTCCTAATCTTGTCGCCTAAATCTGTATGTAATGTTCTACACCTCAAACTGGACTTTTACATAACTGAACACGTGTGCTGTTTCCCGCCATGCACGGACATCAAGCGGCGTGAAGTCCATCACAAAGTCATACTGCAATTCTGCCAATACAGTGGACTGAGCTTGGAGTGGCCTCTGCATAGATAAGAACATGCACAGTAGCGATTCCAATTACCGGTAGATAATCTCTGCTTCCACGTCCACACTTTGTGGTTGCATGAAGAGACACTTGCATAGAGGAGGAGGCTTGTATAGCGTTGAACACAGAAAATGAAAACAACAGCAATTAGACCAACCACGGCCTCCACAAGTGAACATGCAAACAAATGCTAGGCGCAGTAGTGTGTGACCATGAGTATAAGTGGCACACTGCAGCTAATGCGGGTAACACCCATCTGCATCATGGCATTTCCCGAAACAGAGCTAAAGCTTTAAATCTAATATCACTGATATACTGACGGTTTCGAGGAGACTTAATAAAGCGACAATGGTCAAATCATTCAAGAACAAACTAGATAGATCTATTTCAAAGAACAATCTTTTGAGTTGAACTGAGCTAGCCATACTATAAAGACCACTGAGACAATAGCAAACCAATGCCTTATGCCTCATAAAATGATGATGATGATGATGATGATGATGATGATGATGATGATGATGATGATTGATGAGACTTTTCACAGCAACATAGACAACAAGGTTGCATTGCTTTGTACATACATAAGTCATTGATGGCAGTTCCGTACCAACCTAAGACATGCTTCACGGAGTCAGTATTTGTAGAAATAAACTTAGATAAAGGAGATAAATTATTGATAGGATATATATACCGCAGTGGAAGTGGAACTGAAGACAATAATGCCAAACTGCTTAACCTAATCCGAGAAACAGAGTAGGATATGGCCATGTAATGTTGATGGGTGATTTCAACTACCCAGGGATTAACTGGGAAAGCTGGAGTGTCAAAACCAGCAATGAACTCAGATTTGTTGAGGAGTCAGGGATGCATTTTTATTCCAGCATGTCAGCAAGGCAACACGAGGCCGAATCAATGCAGAGCCAAGTGTATTGGACCTGGTGCTAATGAAGAAGGAATGGCTGATGAGATACAGTATCTGAGTCCAATTGGAAAAGGTGACCATGCCACCCTGTGTTTTAGTCTGACCTGCTACACAGATATCTAAGAAGGGCTTGAAGAGGAAAAATACTATGACAAAGCAGACTTCGTCAATATGAAAATGGAACTACTTAGCATAGACTGGGATGAAAAATTCAAAAATTGTGAGGATAAAGTAGCTGACAAACTGTTTATTTTCACAAGCACACTGAATGAACTTGAGCTTAAATATATACATAGAAAAATGGTTCGGACGAATGTAAAAGGTAAAACAACCACTAGACCAAGCCACATTGAAGTTATAAGGAGAAAACATACAATGTGGAAACGATACATGGAGACAAATGATGTAGAGAAATATAAAGAATACTGTAGGCTCAGAAACAAAGTGCGAATGATAACAAGGAGAATGAGAAAAACATTTGAAGAAAATTTAACAAAGTAAGCCAAGAGTAACCTGAAAGTAATTTGGAAGTACATTGGAAGTACATTAAATGGAAATGCAATACAAAATACAAAGTATCAGACATGTACATAGACCCTTCAGATAAGAAGTCACCACTAACCACAAATGACAGAGAAAAAACAGAGGTTCTTGCAAACTTCTTTTCAAGCGTTTTCACTGTGGCGCCACCAGGGGAAATTCCAAGACCTCAAATCGTGAACACTACAATAGAGATGGTACCACATTTTATGAGAGACAGACTGAGGGACTGTATGAGTGGCAGATCAGATGACTGCATAAGTGACAGATCAGATGACTTCGTGAGTGACGGACTGACAGCCCAAACCACCCACCCACAGACTAACCAACCCACTGAGTGACCAACCGACCGACTACATGAGTGGCAGATTGAATGATTGCATGAGTGACAGATTGGATGACTCCACGAGTGACAGCTCAGATGACTGCATGAGTGGCAGCTCAAATGACTGCATGAGTGACAGATCAGATGACTGCATGAGTGACAGACTGACGGACCGTATGAGTGACAGGTGAGATGACTGCATGAGTGACAGATGGACCAACAGGCTGACAGACTGAACCACCCACTCACCCACCCACCGATTGACCAACCAACTGACAGACCAAGCAACTGACTGTGTGTATGACCGACTTAGCGACGAATGAAGCTGTAAGACTCATGTATTTGTATCCTACATGCAAAACGTGGATAGATGACCTATAATCCTACATTTTCTTATACCCAATGCATAAAATAAGGCTATGGAACTGGCGTAGGTGTGTACAATATCAAGTAAAATCGCTGAAACCACCTGGACTTTAAAATAAGCCGCCAGCGTATTACAATATTGTACAATAATAACAGTGAAAAATGTTGCGAATTGGCACTGGGACCAACGCCCCTTGATGGGATTGGTTTCTGCTTCCAATCACGTAAATATTGTTGAATTTTCTTATTCTAGCACACAAATATCTTCATTTGATTCAACATCAAGCTGTCACCAAGAAGTTGATATAGTAGAAGAAAAATATGTAGCGTAACATTCACAAACTCGTCCCTGTCACAAAAGATTTGTTTGTGCATTGTGGCATACTTAATTGCGACTGGGGGAAGCCTATCTTGCTATTGAATGGCTGCTCCACCATTTAATGAGGCACATACACATTTTAAATAAAACTCATCCACGTTGCATAGTTTTTATGAACAATTCAATTTCAATGATAGGTCGCTCAACATGGAAAATCATTTCATATTCAATTAATGTTTGCTTTATCTTTATCATCTGTAGTCATAGTGCCGTTAGCTTGGTTATGTAGCTTGCTAATTGATTCATGTAGAACTGTTTTACTCTTGACATATTTCTAAAAGGCTTTGGGATTTCTCTTGCTTTCACTTGCTACTTTACGTTCATCATCATCATCATCATCATCATCATCATTTTACGAGGCATAAGCCATTGGCTTGTTATTGCCTCAGTGTTTTTTATTATCGTATGGCTAGCTCAGTTCAATCCAAAAGGTTGATCTTTGAAATAGATCTATCTACTTTGTATTTGAATGATCTGACCATTGTCGCTCAATTAAGTCTCCTCGAAACCGTCAGTATATCAGTGACATTAGATTTAAAACTTTAGCTGTGTTTTGGGAAATGCTATGATGCAGATGGGTGTTCCCCGCGTCAGCTGCGGTGTTCCACCTACACTCATGGTCACACCCTGCTGCGCCTAGCATTTGTTTGCATGTTCACTTGTGGAGGCTGTGGTTCATCTAATTGCTGTTGTTTTCATTCTCTGTGAGTCCCCTCCTCTATGCAAGTGTCTCTTCATGCAACCACAAAGTACGAACGTGGGAGCAGAGATTATCTACTGGTAATTGGAATCACCACCGAGCATGTTCTTGTTTATGCAGAGGCTACTCCAAAATCAGTCCACTGTATTGGCAGAATTGCAGTATGACTTTATGATGGTCTGATAAGCATATGGCCAGTTCAATGTGTTTATCGCTATCCGGGTCTCCTTCTCTATGCTCGTGTCTCTTTATGCAAACCATGTTTAGTCAAAATCATGAAGCATTTCTTTGAAATGCTTGTCTAGTTTACTTTTGAAGGATTCAACCATTGGTGCCTCTATAACTGTTGCTGGCAGTGAATTCCAATAGGGTACCACTCTGTTAGAGAAAAAGTATTTGTGAATATCCTTCGTGCTGCGTTTCATGTTGAGCTTGAACTTATGTCCTCTAGTGTGTGTGTATTAGTGGAGAGTTCGAAGAAGCTGCTTTTGTCAATGTTGTACATATCATTAAGGATTTTGTATGTTTCGATTAAGTCTCCTCAAAATCTTCTGTATTTCAATGACATTAGATTTAGGGTTCTGAGTCTTTCTGTGTAGCTGTAGTCTCTAATTTGTGGTAATAACTTTGTTGCCCGACGTTATACTCTTTCTAATAGCTGGAATTGTCGTTTAATTCTTGGTGACCATGCCGAGTTACAGTATTCAAGAATAGGTCTTACTAAAGATGTGTAGAGTAAAGTAAGTGTAGATGGCTCTATACAGGAAAAGGTTCTTTTGGTGATTCCGACTCTAGAAGATTCAAGATTCAAAATTATTTATTTTCATATAACACATAGATTTTACATTTACACAACAGGCAGTCCACCAAAGGCTGAGCCTATACAGCGGTGGGCCCCTTACATTTAACATATAATAAACATATAATTCAGTGATAGTTGGATCATGGGTGAAGATAATATAATATTTACATATATACATTTAAGACATAGACAATTAACACGCATGCGCGCGCGCACACACACACACACACACACACACACACACACACAAACACACACACACACACACACACACACATGGGAATGGGGAAAACACATGCATATCTAGTTTATAATATTATTATTATTATTATTATTATTATTATTATTATTGTCAATGCGGCCTAAGTTGTATCAACATTTCTTGGTGCAGCATTATTATTATTATTATTATTATTATTATTATTATTATTATTATTATTATTGTCATATATAACATTGCGGCCTAATTTGTATCAACATTTCTTGGTGAATTATTATTATTATTATTATTATTATTATTATTATTATTATTATTATTATTATTATTATTATTATACACAACTGCATCATCCACATCAACAATTATGGATGCATTATTATTATTGCAGATGTGTATTTTACATTCTAGTTGTTATCCTGGCAACTGGGTACATACTTGTTTTTGTACTGCCATGGTGGTGACTTCTGCATTCATGCCATTGGTTTGGATTTTTAGTATCTTTCCAAGATTATTATTTTAATATTTTGTTTAAAAGAGCTTTGTGTAAGAATTTGTGTGCGTATATTTATATCTGTGTTGTCCCAGAGTTGTATTGCTTGATGGGATGGTTTTTGTGTAGCTGTCATTGTTCTGTAATAGGTTTGGTGTAAGTTTTTCCTAGTTCGTGTGTTGTGCGAGTGTATATCGGAGTTGTTCCTAAAAAGGTTTGGTAATGAGGAGGATAGATTGCCATTATGGTAGTCCCTTAAGATAGTGTATAGTTGGACAGCTCCAATGTCTTCAAGTTTTAGCATTTTTTCGGTTTTAAAGACATCCTGGCCCTCTGCTGGATGTGCGAATAATTTGATTGCCTGCATTTGTAGTGATTCTAGATGTGCTAGTTTAGTTTTATGCGTGTTAGTCCATATTACATTGCAATATGTGATATGTGGAAGGATCAGTGTACAATATAGAATTTTTTGAATATTAGCGGGAAGATATGGCTTAAGTCTGCGCATGATACCGATGTTCTTTGCTACCTTGGATCTCACTATGCTTCTCCCAGGTTAAGCTTTTATCCAGATAGATGCCGAGAATTTGACATATTGTGCTTCGTGAATTTCTTGATTATTTACATGCATTTTGGGGAGAGCTATTTTTTTTTAATTCTTAGATTTTGTGAAAAGTATATAGTTAGTTTTATCGACATTCAGAGATAATTTATTCACTTTAAACCAGTCTATGATTTTTTCCATTTCATTATTTACATACTTGTATACAGTGTCTATGCCCTTGTGGCTACAAAAAGCATTGGTATCATCCGCAAACAATATTAGTGAGAGCTGATTACATGCTTTGGGTAGGTCATTCATGTATAATAAAAACAAGAGAGGTCCAAGAATTGATCCTTGTGGAACGCCACAGACTAATTTCCTGTTTCCTGACAGGGCCCCACTGAATTTTACACATTGTGTTCTGTTAGTTAAATAGCTATATATCCAATTTAATGCAATGCCCCTAATTCCATAGTGGGCTAGTTTTTAAAGTAATATTTCATGATCATAGTATCGAATGCTTTGGAGACGTCCAAGAATACACCTAGCGTGTGTTCATTTCTCTCAAGGGATGTGGTTATTTTTTCCAGCATATCCACAATGGCAAGCATGGTAGAGTGTTTTTCTCTGAAACTGTACTGGGATTCATAGATTATAGAATTTTTATTAAGATATTTTATAGTTCTATAGTAGTATAATCTTTCCAGAAGTTTAGAAAAAAGCGGAAGTACTGAGACTGGCCTATAGTTAGTAAAATCAGATGGGTCTTTAGCTTTGAATATAGGTGTTACGCATGCAGTTTTTAATCGGGATGGAAATATACCCTGTAAAAATGATAGATTGCAGATGTGATTCAGTGGCGTTTCTCTATCATAGTTTTTAAAGATTTTCGATTTAAAGTTATCAATGCCGGCACTCTTAGTTGGGTTAATTTTCATTAAGATTTTGTAAATTTCTTCATTGTCAGTAGGGGTCAGGAACATTGAGGATTGGTAGTCGCCTGTCAGATAGTCTTGCACATTTATTCCAGGACTGGTCTGTATTTTTTAGATAAATTAGGCCCAATATTTATGAAGTATTCATTAAATTTATCCGCAATTTCTTTTTTGTCAGTTATAATTGTATTATTATAAATGGACCGGGATGTTTCTGAACTGCTTTTTTGTTTATTCAATAGTGTCTTTAGTAATTTCCATGTTTCTTTTATATTGTTCTTTTGCTCTTCAAATTTATAATGATAATAGTTTATCTTTGCCGTCCTGATTATCTGATTTAATCTGTTTCTGTACTTTTTAAATTGTGCATCATTATTTCTTGTTGGAAATTTTATAAAATTTAAATACATCTTATTCTTCTTATGACAGGCAGCTATCAATCCTGTTGTTAACCAGAGTTTAGTAGGGTTTTGTTTAAACTTTTTTCTTTCTCCATATAATAAATAGGTAGATGGCCTGAAATGTCCACAACGAAAATACCTGCTTGCTTCTTGGTGCTTACAGAGGCATTCGAGAAAATGTTGTCAATAACAATAGCTGTGAACTCAGTGATTCTTGTTGGTTTTGATATAATGGATAGAATCCAAATGTTTTAGTAAGTTAAAAAAATCCTGGGTATGGAAATTATTTTGTTTCAATAAATCAATGTTAAAATCTCCCAATATATAGGCTGCTTTATTTTCATTTTGAATTGTTTTAAAAATATTTTCTAGGGTTTTAATAAATTTATCATTGTCACTTGCAGGAGGTCTGTATGTGACACCAATAATTTTATTCTTTGATTTTTCCACGGGAATTTCAATAAATATTGTTTCAATGAATTCTTCAGTTGTTGACAAATCTTCCCTCATAATATACTGTATGTTGTTCTTTATGTAGATGCCTACACCACCTCCAGGTTTAATAGGCCTGAACTTCTCTATGAATTTATAGTTTTGCATATTAATTAAGTTGAGTGGAGAGTCCGGCTTTAACCATGTCTCAGTAATCCCTACAATACTAAATTCATGAATACTAGAGTCTAGGAAATGACTTAGTTTATCATAATGGAGCGAGTATTAATATGAAGGGCTGAAAAGAAACCAGATTCTGTACTCTTAGTAGTTTTTTCATTGAATTCATTCTGTAGTGTATAGTTACATTCAGGCTGTTGAAAATCAATTTCTCCGTCTTCAGTATCGGCTTCAGAGAATGTAAATTGGTCTTGTGTATTTAACTGGAATGGATTTATAAGCATATTTGAAATTGTGTGTGTATTAGGGTTCACGTAGCTATCATTGTAATTTACACCAAATATGGTCAACATAAAATCGATATCATTTTCATAGTGATTGAATGGGAACAAGCTTTTATTACATTCTATGCATCACCATGGCTCTTCAGTATTTTCTAATAATTGGTAATCAGATATGGATAGTTTGGAGCAAGTTAGGTGCACCCAGTTGCCACAACAATCACAGAGTATTGCACGCTGGTTGGTCTTGACTGGTTTGCTACAAGATACGCAGAGGAACTTGACTGGCATATGGAAACAAACAAAACAAACAATACAAATACATACAAACAAGGTTTTGGGCGGTTATAGGTGATTAATACCGGTTTCTGTGGATAAACAGCAGTTTTAAGTTTGGATTTAGAGCAGGAGATTAGCTACTATATTCATATTTATATGTTAAGCTTGAGGAGGATAATCATGTTAAGGTACATTGTTAAGGTTACTGATACTAGGTTACTGGAAGCTTCCGCATTGATTATAAAGCATCATAGCTTCCAGTTAATCGGCATCACAGGCCAACAGGCTGCTGCATATATAATATTCATCGCAGTGAACAGCTGGATAGGAATCCATGTAGGTTAATATAGGAATTATAATTATAATATCGCTTATTGTTACCATATGGGTGTTTACTCAAGTGCTGTAGTTAAATGCTCTTCAGCCTTTACATTTCAATGCCTGAGAACAGAGAATATATTTGCAAGGAACATAGCATAAAATAATACATGACAGGTCAAGCTGAATTTTGAAGAGAACTTGAAAACGCATTTTCATTTAGATTTGCCCAGTGTTGCTTTACATGAATCCATGTGGAGTGATATATATGTGTTTGACAGTAATGGATTGATCAGATCAGTTTGTCACTTGGGAATACGACGTTGTTATCAAAGTGCGTAATAAATTACTTATCTAGATAAATCATGGACATTGAATTCTGTTAAGTGTACGAATTGTATGTGTTCCCTATTTAATAGTCAGTTGAATATTTTGAAACCATTTTCACGGGGCAATTCTGGGTTTGTGCTAAAATATAGATGATAACCTGGTAGCACACAATGGCAAGTTCATACGTAAGCTTTTGCTAAATTATACATATCTGAATTATATGTGTTTCCAATTTAATAAAGTCAGTTGGATATTTTGAAACCAATTTGACTGGGAATTCAGGTTTTGAGGCAAAATATACATAATAACCTGGCAATGACACAATAATGATAAGTTCAAATATAAGCTTTTGCTTAATTATACATAACAGAAATGTATGTCTTAACTTTGTCTTTACAGTTTAATCAGCAGTCAGTTGAACCTTTTGGATCCAATTTCACTGGGGGCGATTGATAGGCAGCAATAGCATCCAGTCAGATCAGCCCCGGGAATAATAAATTCAAATATATGGAATTGCTTAATTATACATATCTAAATTGTATGTGTTTCCTATTTGATACACAGTCAATTGAATAATTTGAAACCAATTTGACTGGGAATTCAGAGTTTGCTGTAAAATATAAATGATAACCCGGCAGCACACAATGACAAAATAATAACAAGTTCAAATATAATCTTTTGCTTAATTTTACATATACATTGTATGTCTTTTCGGTTTATTCAGCAGTCATTTTGAACCTAATTTGACTGGGAGCGATTGCTGCCATAGGCAACAACAGTACCCAGTAAGATCATTTCACCAAAATTAATAAATTCAAATATGCGTGCTTACTTAATTATATCTGAATTGTATGTGTTTCCTATTTGATAACCAGTCAATTGGATATTTTGAAACCAATTTGACTAGGAATTCAGGCTTTGCAGTAAGATATACATGGTAATCCGGCAGCACACAACAAAAAAATAATGACAAGTTCAAATATAAGCTTTTGCTTAATTATACATAGATCTGAATTGTATGTCTTTTCGGTTTAATGTCTGTTGCAAATTTTGAATCTAATTTGACTGGCAGCTGTTAGTCTCATATGCAGCAACAGCTCCCAGTCAAGTCACCCCAAGAATTAAGAGATATTTTGAAAAGATTTGATTAAATTAACCATACATATCTGAATTGTATGTGTTTTGACTGGGGGATAACATTTTTGAAGTAAATATAGAAGATAACCTGGCAGTACACAATAGCAAATAATGGCCAGTTCAAATATAAGCTTTTGCTAAATTATAAGGAACTGACTTATATGCATTTCCAATTTAATAAAGTCACTTGGGTATTTTGAAACCAGTTTGACTGGGAATTTAGGGTTTGAAGTAAAATATAAATGATAATCTGGCAATGACAAAATAAGTTCAAATATAAGCTTTTGCTTAATTGTGCATATCAGAATTAGATGTCTTAGATTTGTCTTTACAGTTTAACCAGCAGTCATTTGAAGATTTTGAATCTAATTTGACTACTATTCGCTTTAGATACGATGTTATTTATGTGTGTATCAAAAGAAAGGTCCGTGTCGATATGCACTCCCAAATCCTTTTCTAGCTGTGATGTGGATATTGGCTGTATGTGGGGGGTACCAGTTGTCATAGAGTATTGGATTCGGGAACTGTTACTACCAAAATGTAAGACATGCGTTTTACTTGTATTGAAGCCTATAGTTGCCATGTCTGGGACCACTCGCACACCTTGTCTATGTTATCTTGGATGCCATTGGTGTACTGTATCTGTATATGTACTGATACTAGGCAAAATCCTAAAGGACATCAAGTTCAAGTTCAAGTTCAAGATTATTTATTTTGATATAGAATATACATTTACAGTTTCACAACAGGTAGTCCACCAAAGGCAGAGCCCATGTGGCGGCGGACCCCTACATATAACATATAACATATAACAACAACAATATACATGTAGGACATGAGAATACTGAATACATACGGTTAACATGTTATAGTCCTATATATACATATAGTTAACTGTCTCGCTGCCAAGCCTCTGCAGTCTACATTTTCCATGGAGCCTAACTCAGGGTATGCTGAGTACCTCTAAAACAATTTGACCGAACGTTGTCGGTGGCTAAGCCACAAGCAACTTTCAGTCAAATTTTTTCTAAAATACTCAGCCAATCCAGAGTCATTGCCAATTGGAGTTATTGTCCGCTTCCAGCAGTCCAACAGTTAATAGACGTATGACAATTTACATTTTTACAGGGAAAGACATGACAGAGGGATGTGTGCTTATCTTGCTTAAGTTAATAATTCTATATTACATATTCTTATTATCAATGACAAAGTATTTTTTAGGCTGTGATGGTAGAGGTAGTTGTTTGGTAGTTACCATTATGACAGATATTCTTATTCTTCTTCTTATTATTATTAATATTATTATTATTATTATTATTTGTTCTGGTGACTGGGTGCAAGTATGAGAATAGCATGCCATGGTGGTGAGTGTTTTCCAGAGTCTAGTAGGTTTCTGTAATCTTCTTTTTGATATTCTGCTTAAAGTACTGTAGCTTTGTGATGTCTGTGCGTGTGCTTGTGTCTGTATTATTCCATAACTGAATTGCTTTGTATGAGGGTTTTTGTTGTGCTGCTTTTGTTTGGTGGTGTGTTGAATGGAGGTTATTTCTTGTTCTTGTGTTGTGAGGATGCAATTGTGTATTGAGCATAAAATGTTAGATAAGGATGAGGGTAAGTTGCCATTGTGGAAGTCCCTTAAGATTGTGTATAGTTGGAGCCCTCCTATGTCCTCAAGTTTTAAGACCTTTTCTGATTTAAAGATATCCTGGCCACCTGCTGTTTGTGAAAATAGTTTAATAGATTGCTTTTGCAGAGATTTTAGTTTTTTTAGTCTAGCTTGAGATGTATTAGTCCAGATAGCATTGCAGTAGGTGATGTGAGGAAGTATCATTGTGCAGTACAGGGTTTTAAAAATATTAGGGGTCACATGGTGGATGGGTCTCCATATATTTTTGTGTCATCGGCAAATATTTTGCAGTGGCAGGTTAGGGATTCTGGTAGATCATTTATGTAAATTAGAAAAAGAACAGGCCCAAGAACACTTCCTTGTGGTACGCCACTGGTTACATCTGCCCAATCTGATGTTGTATCGTTAATGCTTACTCTTTGTTTTCTATTGGTTAAGGTTAAATGTCTGTTTTGATTTTCTGATGCATGCTGTTGCTTTGTTTCTAGCAATCTTGTGAAGGGCATAATCTGTGGGGTTTCTTTGTTTTATTGTATCTTTTGTATGCCCGATTTGTGCTGGTTAGTGATTCTGTTGTGGTATGGTCAAACCAGATGTGCTTTTTCTTACCGCGTTCCCCCCCCCCCCCCCCACCACCACCGTGGAGACATTCAAAAGAAGACCGAGAGCTGTGCCCTTATCTATAGGCGAAGACAGCTAGACACTCAAGTATGGATTAACTAATCAAGATCAGTTATCAAGTATCAACTGCTGGCTGCGATTCATTTACCCCTTCTGCCACCAACTACATAGTGATCGATTTGTTTTTAAAAAATGGCCGCGCGTATACATTAATATGTAGACATAAGACCGGCTCAAACATGTTTTCTCTGTCAACAACAGTGCATATAGGTCTTTTTTCTTGATCAGTTTCGGGGAGTATCTGAAACATGTTATGCCACTTTGTATAACTGTTGCAACCATCTAGCTTTTCAGAAAGAAAAATATGTTTACCACGAAATTACAATCTATCTTGATAGAGTTAAAGTTTTAACTATATGATTAATGTTTATTTCTAACAATGCCTATATTTGGAGGTAGCAAAGATATAGGACCACTCCCCAAGGCGCAGAAGGAGATTGACTTGTTAAAGAAACAGGTAATCATGAATACTACGATAATGAACACGTTAAAGGCTGTTCTGTGCTTTTTAATAATATGTGAAATTTACCCAAAACCTAGAATTTAATAAAATTCAGTAATATGAAAAATAGGCATTGCCCATAGGCGAATATTAATCTGGGTCGTTTTGCCCCATTTTCACATCATGAGAACATACTTACCTCCCTAACACTCTTGATATACTAATATATCGGCTCTAAATTCAATAATATTCAGAATTATAAAAAGTTAGGTGCCCCTAATGGGCAGGTGGAAGTACACAGTCATGCACATGACAGACACCACCCACTGCGCATGCGCATACCGGTACTTCCGTTTTCTAATATATTGGTTGAGAAGCAACATGTGAAAATCTTCACAGGGTCTTTATCTGAAAAATTCTTTAGAACAAAATCATCCCAATCCATCATGGCTGATGCTAAAGTATTGGAGGAGTCCTCCGCGTCATCCGCTAAGGTGATATTGTTCCATATATTTATTTAAGACTTGTAACTTTTATTTGTTACCGGTTTTCGTTGCGGCCGTTTCGGCAGTACCGCATTTTCAGGCGCTGGGAATCCTTGTTAAATTTTTTCCCAGCGCCTAGGGCTATTAATCTCTTGTGCTTTGTGCTTACAGGTTCGTCTTATGCTTGAATAAGGATTCCTGTTCTCTCGAAGGTTGTTCACGTCTCTTTTTACTTGTCATCGTGATATGTCTAAGGGTTGGAGATATATTAAATTAATAAAGGAAATATCGCCTTCCTTTTGCCCCATCCCCCCTCATCAGTTCTTCTGGAAGAGGAGTCTCGGCGGATGGATGGACGTGTTCTACACAAGAGGATGGTTGCCTGTTCTCAGGCTAAGGGAGTTTATTAATTATGGCACATAATTATTTGAAAATAATCACAATTTTCTGCTGCCTTTTGTTATTGCACTATATTCTCTCTTGTGTGTGCATGAGTTCTCGAATATATATAATTTGATATTATATTATTCGGGAGGTATGAATGTCTTTAATATCTAGATATTTCTTGCATTCTTTTCTGACATCCCCTCTCCTTGAAGGAGCTTTTGCATTGAGGTTTGATGTCATAATCAACCAGAGTTTTTTCTCTTTCCTTGATGTCATAATCGTAGTTTAGAGAAGTCTGTGATGTGTTCATCGCCCTTTATTATGATGGTGGAGAGATATCTAGATAGTCATAATCTTTCTCTCTTTCTTTCTTAATTTGGGACCCTGGTTGTGATTGGTTTTTATTAACTAGAAAAGTCAGCTGTCCCGTCAGGGTTGTCTGTCATAAAAGTGGATGTCTTCTCTCGAGGTTGTTCTTGTTTTGTACTAATAGTCAATTAACAAGGCTTTGGAAACTATAATACTCATTGTCTTCGTATCCCTTCCCTTTTCAGAAATGTCCATCCTGTCTGAAGCCTATGAAGGCTAGATTCTTCCCCCACCCTTGCCATCTGTGTTCAGTTTGTAGGCTAACTAACAAATGTGTCATTTGTAAAGCATGTGGGGGGGGGGCATTTAACCTCTGAATTCTTCTGTTCCCAGGCTAAGCAGATGGCTGAGGAGGGCAAGAAGACTAAGAAGGAGGGTAAGAAGAAGGCCTCTGAGAAGGGTGAGCTCGAGGCCTTCAAGGTTGAGTTAGTGAGTGAGATGCGCAGGACTTTGAAAGACCTGATGCCTGACATGCTTCGCGACTTCCTGCGCATTGACCTCAGTGCAGGTAGCCCCCGTCCCTGGATCATGCCCTACTAGCTCGGACAAAGTGTTTAGTGATCCAGGGGCGGCCGTCTTGGACCCAGGCTTGATGTTCGCATCGCCTGGTGTTCCAGCGGCGCGAGCAGCATCAGGCGGGACCCGACCAGCGGGCCTGACCACGATCACTCGCGGAGTAACCTCATCATCTGCTTTCGAGCATTCTCCTGGTCAGTCTGGGTTAGTTTTCCTTACTAATCCAGAGTCTAACTTTCCTGACCAGGAAGATGATGAAGACTACCTGCTCGGTCCACAGGAAGACCATGAAGACATGGATGCGAGCGTCTACACTCCTCTCATGGGGAGCGTGACCGCTCACACCTATGGCACTGTTCCCTCGGGAGCAGGTTTCATGGTTCAGCCTGTGGGCCGGTTTGGAGCAGACGGCCGTCCGTATAAGATTCCACGCTTAGACGTGGAATCTCATACAGACGTTCCGGGCCACGCTGGTGTGCATGAACCCCACCCCCAAGTGCGGCCTTGTGCCTGGTCAGCCTATGGAGAATGTTATGCCAGCCCTCGCAGGCCCGTATACATTCCCTGGGCAGCCAGGTTCGTCTATAGCCTCCTCGGCCATACCGGCGAATGCCATTGAAGATGACGAGGGCCCGCTGCTCGTCGGCAATTCGCAGGTAGCCACGGATGAAGACAGGTCAGAATCGTGTGCGTGGCTCCTCGCTGTCAGACCAGAGCTCTCCGTGGGCGAGACGGCCGCCGGTAACCCTGGGGCATGGTTTCAGGCAAAGCCGTTGGCCAGCATGACTCTGTCTCTGCGGTATGCTGAAAATATCTTAGATATGTTCTCGGCGGCAGAGGAGTCGATCAGACCGAAAGGTCGCCTCGCGAAGGCCCCCCCGCGAGGTTGCTAGACGATGTCGAGTTACTGCTAGTCAGTATGCTCGATATGGCCTAGCGCCCAGACCGAGCGCGGACGAGCGCGCCGCTCTGGGGGAAGATACGCGGCCGGGTTCCCGTGCTGACACGGGAGCGTTGTGCACAGGCGCTATGCGCTCGGCTAATGCCGCTTTGCGCGACACCGAGAAGAGTTCACATGCGGCGATTAGTGCGCTGTCGCATGTCTCTCAGCTGCTATCGGGGGTAGTAGCAGAGTCGGTGCAGCAACAGCCTAGTCCTGTGACAGTCCAACGAGCCATCCAGGATGACATCAACCTGGCATTGGACTGTCTGACTAGGTCAGTCACAAAGTCGCTGAGAACGAGGCGCACTGTTGCGTTGGACAATTTGTGCCCGTCTCAGGAGCTCAGGGCCCTGGTCTCTTTGGAGGTGAAGGTTGTCGGCACCTCCAAGAGACAGTGACTTTGGTGAACAACCAGAGGGCACTGCGCGCGCAGTTTGAAGTGCTGCGCAGAGAACACGTGCATGTTCAGCCCTCGGCTGCTTGACAGCAGTACGCTCGTAGCGGTGCTGGCATTGTCAGAGGCCAGCAGGCCGGCCGGGTTCAGAGATCGCGTCGGCCGCGCCAGCAGCAGCATGTATGTCAGCCAGCGCCTCAAGTGCAGCCAGACAGCAGCCCGCGCACCGTGGTGCACGTGGTGCTGGTCGCAGCACGCGAGTAGCGGCGCGTGGTAACCAGGCCTGATGCGCTAACATTTTTTCCGGTTACTACAAGTACCACTCGGGTGTTGTCACTCATACCAGAGACACTCCCACTTCTAAAATTTATGGGCACCCCGTCAACCCTAGTTGCACCAGTGGGAGGTCGTTTGACTTGCCACATTCAGAAGTGGGAGCGGTTAATTCAGGACCACTTAGTCTTGCAATGGCTTTCGCACGGATACAGTCCAGAATGGATAAGATGTCCGCCGTTGCATCTGTCTCTGGTACCGGTCTGGTCTCAAATTCCAAGAGATCCAGACAAGCGGTTGTGCATAGAAGAGGAGATAGAATCTCTAATTCTAAAGGAAGCAATTCAACCGGCGCAAGATTGCCCGGGCTTCTATTCAACCGTGTTTCTTGTGACAAAGAACACCGAGGTGGGGGGTGGAGACCAATTCTCAACCTCAAACCTCTAAACAAGTTTATAGACACACCTACATGTAGTTTCAAAATGGAAACAGTAAGATCGGTGTTGTTGGGGTTAGAGAAGGGGATGTGGACAGCATTTATAGATCTCAAGGATGCTTATTTCCACATTCCAATTGCAAGGAGTGTTCGTCGGTTCCTGAGATTTGCTTTTCAGGGATGCCAATGGGAATTCAAGGTTCTTCCATTCGGCATCTCGACGGCTCCAAGGGGCTTCACTCGAGTGGTACTTGCTATCACGGCATACCTCCGCAGGAGAAATATAGCTGTTCACACTTACATAGACGACTGGTTGCTGAAAGCACACAACCCAGAAAGTTTGACAGCAAATCTGGAGATAGTTTTGAAAACCCTCACAGATTTAGGCTGGATAATCAACTTTCAGAAATCAGAGCTGACTCCATCCCAGAAGTTTGTTTACCTGGGTATGTTCTTAGATCTGGAGATAGGATATGTTTATCCATCCCAGGAGAGAGTGGAAAATTTCCTCTCGTGCATTCAGTTGGTTTGCAACAGTCGTTATATTTTAGCACGAGTCTATCTGAGAATGTTAGGTCTGATGGTTTCAATGGAGCCAGTCATTCCTCAGGTGGCCTTACGCAGGCAGCCGATTCAATTGTTTCTCATGGCTCAGTGGACGCAGAGTTCAGGATCACTGGACTCGCGCATTCGAGTGTTGGACCCTCTCATTCATCACCTTCATTGGTGGATGGAGAGAGGAAATCTCATGGCGGGGGTCATGCTGACCCCTCCCCACCCTCAAGTAACGATGTTTACGGATGCATCGATGGAGGGTTGGGGAGCATGCCTGGAAGAAGCCACTATATCAGGGCTTTGGAATTTGGAACAGTCAAAGGAACATATCAACATGCTAGAATTGCGGGCTGTAATTCTAGGCCTGGAACACTTCTTAAAAGAAGTGGAGGGAAAATTTGTGATGATATGTTCAGACAACTCTACAGTAGTGAGTTACATAAACCGCCAGGGCGGAACGAAGTCGCCCAGTCTCTGTATGATGACATGGAAGCTGCTTTGCTGGTGCATGGATCATATGCTCACCTTGAAAGCAGTTCATATTCCGGGAAGGCTGAATCTGTTAGCAGACTCATTGAGCCGAAGGATGAGTATTCTGCCTACGGAATGGCAACTAAATCAATGTGTGCCGGATCACCTGTTCAATCATTGGGGAAAGCCCAACATAGATTTGTTCGCAATGAAGAAGAAGGCGAAGATGACGACGTACGTTTCTCCGATTCCAGATCCAAGCGCTATCGCAATAGATGCGCTAGCTATCAGTTGGAAGGGAATGTATGCATACGCATACCTTCCAACAATCCTGATTCCAAGGATTCTTCAGAAGATCAGACAAGAGGAATGCCAAGTGCTTCTGATCGCCCCGAATTGGCCAAGCCGATCATGGTTTACGGATCTGCTGGACCTTCTGGTTTGCAATCCGGTTCCTCTGCCTCTGATGCACAATATTATCTTCCAGGGCAAGACCCTTCACAACAATCTGTCAATGTTTCAATTGACTGCATGGATGTTGTAAAAAAATCCGCGATTAAGGAGGGCTTTTCTGAGCAAGCGGCCAATTTCATGGCCAGAGCCAGAAGGGGGTCAACCTCCAGAGTTTATAATTATAAAATCAACAGATTTGCAGAATGGTACTCAAAGAGATGTATCAATCCGATGGCAGCATCTATTCAGGTAGTAGCTGACTTTCTCTGTCACCTGTATGATGCCTATAGTCTTAAGCCTAATTCTATTGCTGGATATAAATCAGCATTAATGACTGTTATCCCTTGCTTGGCAAAGAGGGGAAGTGATGAAGTAATTATTTTAAATACTCTTATTATGGGTATGGGCAATCTCAGACCAAGAAATCCTCCACTGACACCGTCATGGAGTCTTTCTCTGGTTCTGCAGGTTTTGAGTGATAAACCTTTTGAACCACTTAGTGCTATATCTGTAAAATTATTGACACTTAAAACTGTATTTTTAGTTGCGGCAGCATCAGCCAGACGTAGGAGTGAAATTAATGCCTTGTCTGTTGAGCCTGACCATTATATAGTTACAGGTGAAGGTCTTAAGCTTCTACCAAGATTGAATTTCTTGGCTAAGAATCAATCTTTAAAATATCCGGCTCAACCTATTATTTTACCTGCCTTAACCAGATATGATCCTGGTGCTAAAGTATGGTGTCCTGTCCGTGCTTTAAATAAGTACAAGAGAAGAGCTCAGGTTTGGCGGACGGACCCATGTTCCCTATGGTTGTCATATATTGAACTCCATGGTAGGGCGTCAAGAGACACTATTTCCAGATTGATAGTAGAATGTATTCAATTCTGTCATAAGACAGCCACTGGATTCCAAGTAGATAGAGCCAAGGCTCATAGTGTCCGTGGTGTGGTAACTTCCACGGCATTATTTAATGGTGTTTCTATTGAAGACATTATGTCAGTAGCCCAGTGGCACTGTGAATCAAGTTTTACCGACCATTACCTTCGTGACACTTCTAACCCGCTCGCCGTCTCAGTCCTCAGAAAATAAAATAAGGTAGAGGTTTATGTTTGTAAATAGTTTCCTCCTCTGTTATTTACAAATATCACATTTGTTGGTAGCGTATCCCTACTATTAGCTGGTACAATTCTCTTCATCCGGTGGGGGAAGAGATGAGTGTCGCATCCAAGACATCAGAGGTCAGTATTTATGACCATTTTTGTTTTTGTCTTGGTGATGGTGTCATTTTTTATTTAATATGGTGATGGTTAATGTCTCTTAATTGTGGTTCTTTCAGAGAGTTTTTTGAAATAGAAGCAATTCTTCTTTTTCCAATGTCTAGTAATACTTTTCATTAAGTATTAGAGAACGTGCTAGTCATTTAGAGCAGCGTTTTTTCCTAACCTTCCTCAGAAAGAGGGGGGGGGGAGCGCATTTGCCTTTTGATCAATCTATCTTCATCGTTCGATTAGCCGATGCAAAAATTCTATTCCTGGTTGTGTTTCAGTCACAATTTCAGATGTTTTAAATCTCTTGAGAATTCAAAGAGCCTAGTCTCTTCGAGGGTGTGCTGGTTTTCAGGACCTTGCCTCCCTCCCACCAAATTTACTTTCAAATTCTGGTTTTTATCAAGAGTGTTAGGGAGGTAAGTATGTTCTCATGATGTGAAATAAGAAAATTTATCAAATTTCTTTTTCACGAGTGAGATGACATACTTACCTCCCTAACAGGATCCCGGCCTCGCCACCCCACGGAGGCTTGGTCCTTTGGTTATTGAATAGGTGCTTCTATGTCAGCCAATGTTTAGTAACGGAAGTACCGGTATGCGCAGTGGGTGGTGTCTGTCATGTGCATGACTGTGTACTTTCACCTGCCCATTAGAGGCACCTAACTTTTTATAATTCTGAATATTATTGAATTTAGAGCCGATATACTAGTATATC
The DNA here is from genome assembly GCA_034401795.1 of Chaetoderma sp. LZ-2023a. Taxonomy (NCBI): domain Eukaryota; kingdom Metazoa; phylum Mollusca; class Caudofoveata; order Chaetodermatida; family Chaetodermatidae; genus Chaetoderma; species Chaetoderma sp. LZ-2023a. The sequence goes on along the minus strand of CM067373.1, from coordinate 148,748,255 downwards.
AAGAGTGTTAGGGAGGTAAGTATGTCATCTCACTCGTGAAAAAGAAATTTAATAAATTTTCTTAATTCCTTTCGCAACTAGTTTAATTAGCTGAACTTTTGGGTCCTTTTTGACACGCCGTATGTTACCGCATGTTGATTCTGGACGAAGGGCTTAGCCAGATCCTCATCTTCAATACTCGATAGTAAAACTGCTTCATTTTGTGTTTCGAAGCCGATATTTCGAGAGGTGCCTCGAAATTATAGATCATCTTTCCAGAGGTGCCTCGTAATTATAGACATGCGCAGAGCTTGAAGATATCAGTAAAAAGGGCAGCGCAATGTTGCCTTGACAGCTTTCATAATTTTAGTGGCACTAAGGCAATTACTACTTAGTGTGCATGTGTGTGTGTGTGTGTCGATGAAGCGTTTTCCAGAGCTCCCATACTTTTGGTCATTCATTATGCATGTGTTCCCACAATTGTGTTTAGGTCAACCTACTGCACGTTTTCTGTGTCCAAAACTTGAGTGCTATTGTTATCACGACATAGCGTACATTGACTTCCGAATGTAAACAGATTAAAGGGGCATATTCACAGCAAAATGACTGAAAATTTAATTGTTTAAATTGTATACTTTTAGAGGCTTAAACAGTGGGTTGAGATGTAATTAAACGAAATAAATCTCAACATATTATGATGATTTCATTACGTATAAATAAATATAATGTTACTCGCAGATATAGAATAGAATAATAGGAGAAGAGTTAGTTGATAATAAACATATCAACGTACCTCATTAACCCTCGAATTTGTTCAAGAAAATTAAAATTTTCTCATAAAAAATTTCCATTTGCAGACCAAGAGAAGACTGTTTTTGAAAATGTACCACTGGAATTACTGGCTTGGTTATTGAGCCAGTTATTCCAGTGGTAAATTTTCAAAAATAGTCTTCTCTTGGTCTGCAAATGGACATTTGTCAAGACCACTACAGAAACCGTTTTTGGCCAACATGAGTGTTAAATGGTTAACTCTTACCACTCTGATGTCAATATTCTATCTTTTACTGAGTCAATAGCAAAGAAACTGGTGTACAGTTTTCAACAATTTTGGTGGATGATGTTGCTGTCTATGACAGCACCATCTTCCACCAAATTTGTTGAAAAATGAACACCAGTTCATCTTCTAATTTAATTTGAAAATTTTAATCTTTGACAAGAGAGTGGTAAGGGTTTAAGGTGCACATTGCCACATTTTGCACTCCAGAATACGTGAAAGTAAAATTGTCAAATTTGTATACATTTAGAGGCTTAAATTGTGTGCCTTCTCATGGTCTGCAAATGGACATTTCTTCTGATATGAGGGTTAAAGCATCAGTGCTTCTGAGACCCTGGTAGTTATTTGTTAGTTGTGTTAACTTAGGTTGCTACGAATTTAGTCAAGTATGCATTAATTCCTGTTTTTTGTAGCTTATCTCTTGATAGAAAGTGTGTGTAACATATGTCATGGGCCTGCGTGACCAAACCTCAGGTGTTAGTTACACACAGTGTGGAATAATAAGAAACAATCAAGATACGACAAACCCATGGTAAAGGCTGATTGTATAAAATCTTCACAATCTAAATCCTAAATTACGCACACAGGCACCAACGGTACAAACTGGTGAGATCATGCAGTAATAACATTCAATACATGTTACAAAGAATTAACCTTGCCAGTTTTAGCTATGCCCCGCCCATCTCTAGCTTAGCTCCACCCACACATCGCTCATGTTGGGATCGATCGTTCTCCTTCGATCAATACTCACCATTCTGTTACTTCTGATATACAGCTGGCCTTGACAGCGGCTCTAGGATTATAGACTTAGAAAGCTTTACCGACTCCTGGGAACCGGGTACCCGGCTCCCAACTGCTGAGTACCCGTTTACCATAGAGCTCATTCTTGTTTGCATAGCAACAAGAGCAATACATGCTTTTTGCATTAAGGATTTTAGTGTTTTAAAATAATCTAAGTCTTTAATCAGTGATAGTTTGTGTGTTCTGAAAGGATTAACTAAGGACTATGGAGAATACCGCCCAAGACAACCATGTTGTATTGTTCTTTATTATCCATAGTTAAAAGACTTAGGTCTCTAAATTTCGTTGTGTCGCATGTTCCAATTTCTGACCCCATAGAATCTGGGACGTGTGCTAACAACGATATATGCCAGACGATCGCCTTCTTTAACCCCAACAGGCGATCGGCAGATATGAAAATAGGTGTTTGCTACGGTATTTCTAACACGAATATCGGCTGACGTTGTTCTCCGTAGAATCCGAGCGGGTGACGTCACACCCGGTCGCTCGGATGTTTATGTGAAGAAAAATTTTTTCATTAATTCGCGCATCTTATTCTGGGTGCTGCGTACTAAAAATGGTACCGGAAACTTTAGAATGATCAAGTTTACGTGCGATCACGATCGGTTTGCAATGATCGGTGGTTTCAAAATTCTTGAGTAGATGTGTGGTCTGCGGTTTTACCGTGTGAGACAGCAGTTTGTTATACATTTTGTTGTTTTCTTCACATATCGTGCTGCTTTCATTAGGAGTATAATTTATATTGATTAGTAAATATACCCTGAATGCTATGCGATATGATTCCTGGAGCCATTACACATCCGGGAGGATCTATTATGGGTGTGTTGTGCCCGCCGCGTACTTGTCGTCATAATCAATGCGATCGTTGTTGTAACGTGGCGGGGTGCGGGGAGGTTACGGTTAATTTATGAGTCAAAATATTTGAAAATTAATTGTCTGCCTTCCATCCGGGTCTCGTTCCGCTTGTTTATTGTAGGTTTGTGCTTATTTTATAGGCCAAGCCAGCCCCGCCATCATGTGACGACTGCCATAAGTTTGTCCGTGTAATGTTCAAGGACCATGTCTGTTTTAGGTGTGCCCTGTGTAATATAGATCATAGGTGTAATGTTTGTGCAGTGTGGTCCGTCGAAACGATGGTTAAGTTCCTTGCCCAGAAGGACTTGGCTGGGTCTGACGCGGGGTCAGGCGGTCCGAGAGGAAATCGTGGAGCGCCCGGTTCGGCCGGTGGGGGTGCTCCACGTCCCCAGCTGGAGGTGGCGGAGATGGCACCGCCGGCGTGGTTTGGTCCGGCTATGCAGGGTTTTCTGCATAGCGTTCTGCCCACGCTGGTGTCGTCCCTGCTACCAAAGGTTGGGGGGCAGTTTCTCCCCATGCCTGGTACGGATCCTGTCCTCGGACAGGATTCTGGACTGGTTACCGAGGGGGCCGGTGTGGGAGCCGTCCGCCAGGACGGCTCCACGGTTGACTCGTCTAGTGACGGCTCTTCGGAGTCTGAAGACGAGGAGGCCGAGGAGGAGAGGTTGCTGCGGCCAGTGAAGCCGCAGGTGGAGAATATGGAGGTTGATTCCGTCCTGGACGGAACCGGCCTCCATTTGTCTGGTTTGGCGCAAGCCAGGTCAGCGGCTCCGCCTGCGGCTGAGGCCAATCCGTTACCTTGCACTGGTTCTGCGCGGCTTGGTTTGTCACCAGCCGTCAGGGGAACGGGTGTGCCGGGCCAGGCGTGGTACTCACCTATCTCGCCTGGTCCGGCAGCCGGACGTTGGGTGCCGTTGGCGCCCATGTCCGGCTATGGTTCCGCGACTGTTACGGGCCCGTACGGTTTTCCGTGCGGACCTACCCCATGGACCGGAGTGTTTCATGGGGTGGCGGCGGACCCGTGTGGTAGCGGAGTGCCTGGCGTGTCAGCCGTGGCTCCTTGCCGGGAGGCCGTGGCTGGCAGACCCGTGAGCACGTCAACGGGTGACGTGTTTGCTGGGGGTATCTTCTTCGGAGATAGATTGGTCAGATGCTCTGGCGTGGCTAGCCAGAGTGGACCCGTCTGTGGTTTCGGCCACGGCCGATGAAGATGCGCCCCGTCCGTCGGTTGCGTCGATTAGGACGGGGATTTTGCCCACGGCCCGGATCCAGTCAGTGGGACTGGATCCACGGTTCATTGATTTGTTGGATGCTATTTATAGCAAACAACTAATGACCAAGGGTCAGCTCCCTGCGGCCTCCAGGGAGGTGCGGGCAAGATGTTGTATTCTGCGGGGTGAATACGATAGGTATGGTGTAGTTCCGTCGGTCACGGAGGATGACCGATGGGTACTGGGTGTCCAGAGTGCAGGGTCGGGTGGTCCCGGTCCGGCACTAGTGGATAAGTCCCAGGTACACCAGGAAGAAGTCCTGGCCCTATGCGATGAGGGTGTGAGGGCAGCGATGAGCGCTGTCAATCACTCTTATCGTCTACTTCAGTCGGTGTGGGCTGAAGCGGGGGCAGGCCACCTGTGGTGCTATCGTGTGTTAATGACGCCTTGGTGCTGTCAATGGACGCATTGGCAAGGGTGCAAGCGCGAGTGACGAAGTCCAGGAGGCAAATGGTCATTGACCATATGCGTCCGGCTACGGCAGTCAGGGAACGTCTTCTTGGGACGCCCCTGACAGGGCCTAGCATCTTTGGTGGCCAAGCGCGGGCCATCTTAGAGGACACCGCCAGTATTGCGCAGAATCGGTTAGCGGTAAATCTGCAGCTAGAGCTAGTGCGGCAAGGGTAAGGGTAAGGCCTCAAAGGGCGGACAGAAGGGGCCGAAGCGTACCTGAGGGTACGCAAGCTCCCTTCATATCCGCCTGGACCGCACCTGTGCGACAGGAACAGCGGTGCCAGTTATACCCGTCGTGCCTAGAACGAAATGGTTCTCACTCTCTCTCGTTAAGAAAGAGGGGGGGGGGCGGACTGCGAGCCGGACAACCCCGTTAGACGTCGAGGCGTCTATGGTGGGTGGAAGGCTCATGCGTTTCGTCGAGGCCTGTCGAGGTGTGATGTCAGACAGTCTGGTCCTGGGATGGTTATCCCAGGGTTACATGCCGGAGTGGTGGGACTTTCCGCCACAAAATCTGTCTTTGGCACCTGTCTGGACACCCGTACCAAGGGAGCCAGACAAGTTAGAAGCCGTTCAAAAGGAAGTGTCGGGTTTGCTTCTGAAGGGAGCCATAAAACCAGCAAACCGGAACACTCCAGGCTTCTATTCAAACATGTTCCTTGTCCCCAAGAGCACGGGGGGATGGAGACCCATACTCAATCTCAGGCCATTAAATTGGTTTATCCATACGCCTCGGTTCCAGATGGAAACGCCGAGGTCGGTAATGGCGGGATTGAGGAAAGGAATGTGGTGTGTATCGATCGATCTGAAAGATGCATATTTCCACATTCCGATGAATCGGAGTTGGCACAGGTTTCTGAGATTTGCGTTTCAGAATCAAGTATGGGAGTTTACAGTTCTCCCGTTTGGCCTGTCGACAGCTCCGAGGGTTTTCACAAGAGTGGTCCTTGCAGTGACAGCATTTCTCAGAAAAGAGAACGTGGCGCTACACACCTACATAGACGACTGGCTGCTCAAGGCAGACTCGGCAGCCAGGTTGAACGTGGATACTGCTCTGACTCTGAAGTTACTTTCAGATTTAGGCTGGATAGTCAACGAGGAGAAATCCGAGTTGACGCCCACTCAACATTTCGTTTATTTGGGGATGCGATTCGACCTGGAGGAGGGCAGGGTTTACCCATCAGAGCCCAGAGTGGTGTCTCTGTTAGCCATCCTCAGGAGTTTTCGAGTGGGAAACCACATTCAGGCGAGGCGGTTCCTTCAGATGCTGGGCATGATGGTCTCCATGGAGCAGGTTATCCCGTACGCTGCTCTAATGCGAAGACCTATCCAGTTGTATCTGATGTCTCTGTGGAAACAGAGAACAGAACCCCTATCAAAACTGGTGCCAGTTTTGGAGCCGATAATATCGCATCTTCTATGGTGGAAACAGCGTCAGAATCTCCTAATAGGGGTTTCGCTGCACCTACCCCACCCCCAGCTGTCCATTTACACGGATGCATCGCTGGAGGGGTGGGGTGCCTGCCTGGGAGAACACCAGGTCTCGGGCACATGGACTCTTCCGGAGAGTCAGCTGCATATCAATCTGTTGGAAATGATGGCAGTGGAACTGGCGTTGGAAGCGTTCCTTCCGATGATCAGGGGCAAGGTGATATTGATACGGTCGGACAATTCGACAGTAGTATAATATATAAATCGCCAAGGCGGGACCAGGTCGCCCACCCTGTGCATCAGGGTGTGGCACTTGATTCAATGGTGCAGGAATTACTCGGTTGTTTTGAAAGCAGCTCATATTCCTGGCCGATTGAACATTCTGGCGGATGCTTTGTCTCGCAGACAGAGAATCTTGCCAACAGAATGGTCTCTCAACCCTCCAGTTCTACGACGGATCTTCGAGCATTGGGGCAAACCCAACGTGGACTTGTTCGCCACAAAGGAAAATGCTCAAATCATGACATATGTCTCGCCGATTCCAGATCCAAATGCCGTCGATACAGACGCTCTGGCGATAAGCTGGAGAGGGATGCACGCGTACGCGTACCCACCCACCATTCTTCTACCAAAGGTATTGGTGAAGGTCAGGGAGGAGCCGTGTCTGGTCCTGCTAATAGCGCCGTATTGGCCGAGCAGGGCGTGGTTCACGGATCTTCTAGATCTGCTGGTGGAAAATCCTGTGCAGTTGCCCGAGATTCCGAACATAATCTCCCAGGCCAAGGGACGCTTCCTACACGAGCGTCCCGAAATGTTCAAATTAACTGCGTGGATGTTGTCAAACAACGTTCCACGTCGGAAGGCTTTTCTCGACAGGCTGCTGATTTCATCGCGGCTGCGAGAAGGAGGTCAACCTTCAAGTCATATAACAACAAGGTTAACAGATTTGCAGACTGGTGTGAAGAAAAGGGTATTGATACCTTTCAATCCACTATTCAGCAAATAGCAGACTTTCTCTGTGAGCTGTTCTTTGCAGGACTAGCTCCCGTCACAATTGCTGGATACAAGTCAGCTTTGGCATCAGTTATCCCTTGTCTAGCCAACAGGGATAGTCCAGAGGTGGCCCAGTTAAATGTGATGTTGAAGGGAATGAGCAATCTCCGCCCGAGACAACCGGTAGTCATTCCAGCCTGGAGTCTATCTTTAGTGCTTACTGTACTGGCCAAGCACCCTTTCGAACCGTTGCGTTCGGCTAGTCTAAAGCATTTGACTCTAAAGGCGGTCTTTCTATTGGCAGCTTCCTCAGCTAGAAGGCGCAGTGAGATCCATGCGCTTTCGGCAGAGAGGAACCGATTTATTGTTTCTGGAGAAGGTCTGCGTCTTCTGCCAAGAGCAGAGTTTATGTCAAAGAACCAATCTTTGAGATATCCCGGCAAACCGATCATTATACCGAAGTTAACCAGGTTTGATCGTGATGCCAGTGTCTGGTGCCCGGTCCGTGCTTTGACTAAGTACAAGAAACGGACTGACTCATTACGGTCGAACGATAGACATCTGTGGATCTGCCATAAAAAGCCTTATGGCGCCGCATCCATGGATACTATCTCTCGTTGGGTGGTCGAATGCATTCAGACTACTCACGAGATGGCGACTGGGCACCAGGTGCAGGGCGTAAGGGCACACGATGTTAGAGGAATAGCGCCTCGACCGCCCTTTACAATGGTGTTCCGTTAGAGGACATCATGGCCGTTGCACAATGGCACTGTGAGTCCTCATTTACGGATTACAATATGAGGGATGTGTCAGACTCAGCCAATCCACTCGCTTTAGCTGTTTTGAAACGATAGTTAGTGACCACACTGCTTTTCCCCTTTTTTCACTTTGGTAAGAAAAGAACCTAAAGCAGGCATGGTCAAGCGAGAGGATGTCAACCAGATTGTGTCACTGATGGCCGAACCGGTGAATGGTTGGAGGCGGTACGTCTGAAGTCCTGTTATCATAAGGTAATTCAACAAGTGAGAGTTTTTTGTATTATGTATATGTATCATGTTCATTCATCTTATATATTCATGCTCATTCCCAGGCTAATACAAGCGATATGCAGGGAGTAGTTAACCCTCTTGGCATATTGGTGTTTTCAGGCGAGATACATGTTCGTTAGTTCTCTCCCTTTTCTTAGGAGGAAAAAGGGGGGGCGGCTGTGACGCGAATGTGATTCGGTTCCGTGAACTTGACTGTCCTTTTAGGTCTCCGTTAGTCAAGTTTGAAGTCTAAAATCTTTCTCCAAGGGGCAAAATTAGCATGTATGATTTGCCCCTTCCCACCAGGTTACTGATCAAATCTGGTGTATATCAGAAGTAACAGAATGGTGAGTATTGATCGAAGGAGAATGCAGGAAATGTCAATTTCCCTTTCTCCGAGATCTAACAATACTCACCATTCTGTTACGGACCCAGCCTCCCAGCCCCACGGAGGCAAGCCATAGTTTTCTCTTGTTTGGTGGCTATGCAAACAATATGAGCTCTATGGTAAACGGGTACTCGGCAGTTGGGAGCCGGGTACCCGGTTCCCAGGAGTCGGTAAAGCTTTCTAAGTCTATAATCCTAGAGCCGCTGTCAAGGCCAGCTGTATATCAGAAGTAACAGAATGGTGAGTATTGTTAGATCTCGGAGAAAGGGAAATTGACATTTCCTGCAATCTCTGGACTCGCTGACTATCAATTTCCAGAAAACTATACAAGTAGGCTAGTGAATATTTTTGTAACTAATTTGACTGGGCACTGTTGCTGCCTATGCTGCTGCCTTTGGCAGCAACAGCGCCCAGTCAAATTAGTTTCAAAATATTCGACAACATGTTTATTAAATAGTAAAGACACACAATTCATACAACACTTTAGTCCGTCATCAATTATGCATTTGTGACGAACTTCTCTACATCGTTCATGACGTCATTGATTATGACGTAATCCTACATGTCACAGAGTTGATTATGTCACTAGTGGACGTTTGTTGGAGATGATTTCATGAGTAGGAGTTGTGTCAGGGATGATCTCACTACTGAAAGCTTTGTCAGAGGTGACGTCACTAGTGGGCTTTTGGTGGAGATACAGAGTTGAGGTCCAAGTACTCAGTTATGTGCTTAGTACCTGTGTTCTAAAGTACATGTTTCCAATCTATTCATGGTTTTTACAAGTACTTGTACTTGAATATTTACAACTGGACTCATACATGCTTGCCAACAGGGAAGCACTGTAGGAATTACACTGCAGAAATCCAGGCACTGATCTTAGCTAGCCAAAAGCTGATACAACGAAAAACCAGAAATGAAAATATTGTCTTCTTGACAGACTCCATCTCAGCGCTTCAGGTGCTGGAGAGTGGAAAGGAAAGTACAGATTTAATTCATGAAAATCTTACGCAACTGGCTAAGGAGAACAATGTCAACTTACAGTGGATCCCCTCGCATTGTGGCATACTAGAAAATGACAAAGCTGATCAATTGGCTAAGGAAGGGTCAAATAAAGAACAATTCAACCACGAGGTTGACTTTGAAGAACTGAAGCATATCATTAAAGCCACAAGCACCACCAGCAGGCAGCATACTGATGCAATACACAGCCTCAGTATGGAGGATCAGACATGTATCTTCAAATTGAGAACTGGTCACAATCGTCTCAATGCACATCTTGACTGTCTCAAGGTTACAGATTCTGCACTTTGTGAGTGTCAGCGGGCAGAAGAAGCAGCAGAACATCTCTTGCAGCACTGCCAGCGATATGAACAGGCTAGGAGAAGCTTTTGGCCTATTGAAGTATCTTTTGAAGAGAAGATCAGAGGAGACAGAGACAGTTTGATGACCACTTCAGCTTTCATGCACCAATAAGGAAAACAGCCTAAGATTACTGTCATGAGAAAGATGAACGCAAGAAGAATTGCCCTGAGTACTCAGAGTGCATTCTAGGTACATTAAAACCATTTGCCTATGGCAGCAATAGCACCCAGTTAAATTAATTTCAAAATATTCAACAGCATGTTTATTAAATAGCAAAGACATACAATTTGTACAATGTAGCAGACTACTAAGCGCTAAAGACGGACTATTTCGAATCATTCATAACATCATGATTATGACGTCATCCTACATGTCACGTAGTTGATTACGACATCATATGATGAATGCATAAACTTGGAACGATGAATTGGTACTATTTTTGTGATTGATGATTGATTTCGCATACAAACGGGTGATTAATTAATGATTGCCCATGTACACTGTATTAATTTCTCATTTTTTAACTATTTTCAATGAAGTAATTAATTATTGCATGTTCATGGATATTTAACCCTTACAAGCCAAGTCACAGCTATGTCACATTCTTAATAATATAAGAAAACTAGATTGATCGGTCGATGACGCGTCATCGCAAATCCCCACGTTCACCGCTTTGAACTTTTGACACACCCCACAACTCACCCCCCGGGAGCGGAGCCAAATACAAATGTCCTTTTGCATTCCGCAATCATATGGGTAACTCGCATAACAAATTTGGTTGACTTTAGTCCAATAGTGTCAGAGGAGTTTCATCACAATCAATTTTATGACCTTTTAATCCCATCCCACACACCCTGGTGGCAGGGCCAAATGTAAATGTGCTCTTCCACTCCACATTTATGTGGGTAACTCACGTACCAAATGTGGTTGAATTCCATCCAATGATTTCGGGGATGCAATACAATAAATTTCCGTAGGTTAAAATTTTCCAGGGGGGTGGAGCCAAATCTAAATGGCCTCTTGCACTCCGTAATCATGCATAACTCAAATATCAAATTTGGTTGAGTTCCGTCTAACAATTTCAGAGGAGTTGCATTACAATTAATTTCATGACCTTTTGACCCCATCCCCACCCTATGTAAATGTGCTCATCCACTCCACATTGATATGGTTAACTGACATACTAAATTTGGTTGAAATCCGTCCAACAGTGTCAGAGGAGTTGCATTACAAAAAATTTGTTTAACCTTTTGACCCCCACCGACCCCTGGGGGTGGGGTCCAGATATAAATTTGCTCATGTACTCTGCATTGATATGGGTAACCAACATACCAAATTGGAGGAGATGCATTACAATCAATTTCCGCAGGTTAAAATTTGACCTCTTAACCCCTCGCTGGAGAGCCACGTCTAAATGGCCTCTTGCACTCCGCAATCATATGGGTAACTCAGATATCAAATTTTTTTTAGCTCTGTCTAATGATTTCAGAGGAGTTGATTTACAACTGATCTGAACTTTTGACCCCTGCCACACACCCCTGGGGGCCGAGCTAAATCTAAATATCGTCTTGCAAAGCGGACTCATATGGGTAACCCACATACCAAATTTGATTTAATTCCACCCAATGGTATGAGCGGAAATAACATGACAGACGGACGGAGGCGATTACAATATTCCGATGTTTTTTAAAACATGGGGATAATAATCTGTTGAATATTTGGATCCTAATCTGGTTCGAAGCTGTTGTTGGGCAGCAACAGCTCCCAGCAACAGCTTCTAGTGAAATAATTTTCAAAATATTCAATAGGTTACTCTTATGGTTGCCTTGAAATTAGCATACTATTTCAGTGTTGAAATGGTTAATACCTTAGACTAAGGAGTAATACTAAGCTATATAGTTGTAAAAATTAAATTAAGTGGTTTTACCAAAAAGTATTCGTCTTCAGCAATTGCTTTTTAGCTTGATCAGTCAAGAGATATGAATAGTATAGTAAATCTATAAGCAGCCATGATAGATTTCTTAAATCATGATCGATTGTTTGGTTGAACATGCAAACCAATCAATCATCGCTCAAATCAATTAATTGGAACAACACTAATCACCAGATTCAAATCCCTGCAATATGAAAAAAAAATGAAAGATTATTTACGCTACAGACATGACAGAGGAGGCATTATATAAGAACAATGCACAGTTATGACAAAATATTATTCACCTCATTTAGTCCTTTAACACACAAGCTGGCCAAAAACAACTTCTACAGTGGTATTGAGAAATGTCCATTTATCAATCAAGAGAAGCCTTTTTTTGAAAATTTATCACTGGAATGACTGGCTCGATAAGCGAGCCAGTCATTCCAGTGATAAATTTTCGAAAATAGTCTTCTCTTCCTCTGCAAATGGACATTTTTTATGAGAAAATTTAAATTTTCTTGAACATATTTGAGGGTTAAAGTTGTAAGTGATTTCCTCCTCTTATGTCAACTTAACCAATTAATGTTGAGTCCTGCCAAAAATAGTTTACACAGTGGTCTGGAGGAATGTCTGTCCATTTGTAGGACAATAAAAAAATATTATTTTAAATTTACCACTGGAATGACGGACCCAGTCATTTCAGCGGTGACCTTTAAAAATCATCTTCATGGCTTGCAAATCGCCATTACTGCAATTCTAATATTTAAAATTTATACCTCTATCAACTATTATCTGTCATAGAGAGCAACAGCCCACAGTTAAATTAGTATCAATATATTCGCAACCCCCCCCCCCCCCAGACAAATTAGTTTCAAAATATTCAACAGATTATTTTTGAAAATTTAATTTATAGAAATTCAGGTTTTAAGGCTTCTAAATCAATTCCAACGCACGGAAAAAGTAGGCGGAACTTCGCTTGAAATGGGCGGGGCATAGCTAGAAATGGATCCCTCTGTTACTGTATATGTACATGTATATTTATTTCACTTCAAGAGTATACTTACCTCCCTAATACTTTTGATATTGCTAAATATTGGCTTTCACTCAATAAACACTCAGATTTAAAACAGTTAGGTGCCCCTACTGGGCAGGGAGTCAGAGCGTAGTCTGGCGGATGCCAGCCCCACCACCGCGCATGCGCAGACTAGCACTTTCTCTTTGCTAGATTATTGGCAGAGAGTTCACACATGTCTTTTTGTGCTGAAGCTTTTCTTTATCTTAAACTAGTTTAAGTGGTGTTGTTTGGTGTGATAGTCACTTTTTTGGATGGCGGGAAGTATCAATTCGCCAAAGGAGGACTTAGGACCTTTAAATCAGGTGACTTCTAGTAAAATTAGCGAGTTTTCTTCCCGGTGTATTGTGTTTCCGGGACTCGCGTTTACCGTGATAAGCGCCTTAGTTAGTTGGTTTAGGTCAACTCGGTGCTACCTAGGACTAATTTCTCTTTCTGTTTATGTCCACAGGTCTGTATGACGCTAGGTGGTGACATCACAGTTGCAGAGAGTTAGTTTTCTCTCCACCATGGTTCCATTTCCTACTAACACTGTTAGGTTATCTAACCAAATGAAAAATATGTCCAGTGAGTTGGAGGCCTAGTATAAAGGTCTTCTCACTTTGCCCTCTTGATCCAATTCCTTCCCCATGAGGTGGAGAGAGTTAAGAGGCGTGCAGATGGTGGAGTTCTCCGGTTCGTCACGTTGGATGGTTTGTCTATACAAAGTGTCAGGTATCTAGTTATTGATAATGTGGTGATGTTAATTATTGTAAACAAACAAAGGGAGATAATTAACATTTTTGCCAGAAAAGAGTTATCTATATGTATCTGATGGTTGTGTGGTCAACTTATCCATTCAGCATACAATTCGTCCTTGCACTTGGATGTTTTGTTGGGATCGAATTTTTCCTGTCACGGGATTAATGACGTCATAATCAGCCTGGCTATGTGTTTATCAGCAATTCAAGCGCTATGCTGCTTTCTGATGTATATTGATCTTTATGATCGTTTTTCCTTCTCTTTGAGTTGGATTGAGTTTCTAAGCTTAACTAGTTGCTCATACTCCTTGTCCTTTGCCCTGTTTCAGGGACCGGGTTGCGCGTCCTGTGGTCGTTTTCTTCTGGATAAGTTCTGGCCGCATCTGTGCTGTCAATGTAGCCCTTGTGGTCCATTTGTTAATTGTGACATATGTAAGCACTGGGGGGGCGAGTTAATGTCTGAATTCTTGTGCTGCTTACAGGCGACGGACAAGGTGGTAGAGGAGGAGAAGAAGAAGCGGAAACGAGAGGTTGTAAGTAGGAAGGGTAAGGGGAAGGTCTCGTCCGCGGTGGATATGGAGGCCTTCCGGACCGAGATGTTGGGAGAGATGAAGAGGACAATAAAGGATTTGGTTCCAGGGTTGCTTCGTGGCATGCTTCCTGGACCAAATCCTTTACTGTCCTCATCATCGGCTTCGGAGCAGGTAATCCCCGCCTCTGGATCGATTTTCCTTAGTCCGCTTCCGTTGTTCGACGATCCAGAGGTGGCCCCATTAGAGGGGGCGTTCCACGGCCCTGGCAGCAGGCTTATTGCCGCGCCGATAGGGGACCGTGGACGGTTGTCGCTGGAACCCGCGGGCTGCTTATCAGTCCAGGGGTATCCGCACGCCGCGGTGGCCAGTACCTCCTATGGCACCGTTCCTGGTCAGCCCGGGTTAGCTCTCTTTGCTGACCCGGGGTCTAATCTTTCTGACCAGGGTAATGAGGATTGCCTGCTAGGGTCGCCGTCTGACGACGTGGACATGGATGAAGACGTTTGTGCACCCCTCGCGGGGAATACAGGCGCCTTATTCCACGGTTTTACTCACCCTGGAGTAAAGTCCGCGGCTCAGGTGGTGGCCCAGGGCGCTGCTGATGGCCAGCGGTACCGCATACCTCGGCTTGCCGAGGGTGTTGCTGGTGCTGGCCGGGCCCGTGGTGAGACTATATATACCCCGCGCTCTGCCACGGTGCCTGCTCCTGGTCAAACCAGTGATATTCTCATGCCGGTGCTGTCAGGCCCGCGTGTTTTCCCTGGCTTGCCAGGTGTATCAGCATACCCGCCGTCAAGCTCTATTGCTTGCGCTCAGGAGGAAGACGAAGGACCCCGTCTTGTAGAGCGCTCGCAGTTAGCCACGGAGGAGGATTGGTATGACGCTTGCCAGTGGTTGGTGAGCGTTAGGCCTGATCTGCCCGTGGAGCAGTCGGCTAGCCAGCGTGTTCACACGCCGTGGTTAGCTGGGAAACCGACTGCTAACGCTATGCCTTCTCTGCCGCTGGCGGAGCATGTCGTTGACATGTTCAAGGCGGCGGAGTCGTCCATTAAGTCGAGTGGACGTCTCGCGAAGGCCCCTCGCGAGGTGGCCAGGCGTTGTCGCATCGTGCCCCTGGATTACCAGCGGTACGGTGTGGTACCCAAGCCCAGCGTGGATGACCGCGCGGCTTTGGGTGAGGATGCGCGGCCAGGCACCCGTTCTGACACGGGTGTCTTGTGCGCGAACGCGTTGCGTTCGGCGAATACCGCGTTGCGTGATGCGGAGGAGAGTGGGAGGGCTTCGATTGCCGCTCTGTCCCACGTCTCCCAGCTGTTACAGGGGGTAGTAACGGCATCCGCATCGCGCCAGCCAAGTCCGGTCACTGTCCAGCGAACCATCCAGGATGGTATTAACCTGGCGCTGGACTGTGTGACTCGGGCGGTGACCAGGAGTGTCAGGGCAAGACGCACGTTTGCCCTGGACAATCTGTGCCCGTCTCAGGACCTGTACAATAGGCTACTGCGTACGCCTATGACGGGCCCTGGTCTTTTTGGAGGTGAGGGATGTCGCCACCTCCAGGAGACGGTCACCCTGGTGAATAACCAGAGGGCGCTGCGCGAGCAGTTTGATGTGCTGCGTCGTGCTAACGCTCGCGCCGCGGCCCCGGCGTATCGTCCCCTGCAGGCTCGAGGTGGTGCTGGCCAGGTCAGTGGCCAGCCACCGTCGCAGCGTCGGCCTCGGCCGCGTGCGATTCGGCCAGCAGCGAGGGGGGCGCAGGTTCCTCAGCCGCCGTCAGCCAGGCAGCCGCCCGCGCACCGAGGTGCGCGCGGGGCGGGGCGGGGCGCGCGAGGATCTGGGCGTGGTTATCGGTCCTGACAGGACGCTTACCGCGGTAAGAACCACTCCGGTGTGTATGGCGGCGGAGACAGTGCCGCTCTTGCATGCCTCGTGTCCACCGCGGTCCCTAGGTGGGCCGGTGGGAGGCCGGCTAGCCGGCCACATGCAAGAGTGGGAACGGTTAACTCAGGACCGTTTAGTCTTGCGATGGCTTTCCGTCGGGTATCATCCAGAGTGGGTGACAGGCCCGCCGTCGCGACTGTCTCTGGTGCCAGTCTGGACTCCCATTCCGAGAGATCCAGAGCAAAGGTTGTGTATCGAGGAGGAGATAAATTCCCTCATACAAAAGGGAGCTATTCAGCCGGCACAAAGGTGTCCGGGTTTCTATTCAACCCTGTTCTTAGTAACAAAACGCACCGGTGGGTGGAGACCGATTCTCAACCTCAAGCCATTGAACAAGTTCATCGAGACGCCCAGTTTCAAGATGGAAACGGTGCGCTCGGTGTTGGCGGGGTTGGAGAGGGGGATGTGGACGGCGTCGATAGATTTGAAGGACGCTTATTTCCACATCCCCATCCACGGGAGTTTCTGTCGCTTCCTGAGATTTGCATTCCAGGGCAGACAGTGGGAATTCAGGGTGTTGCCCTTCGGAATTTCCACGGCTCCTCGGGTTTTCACCCGTGTGGTTCTTGCGATCACAGCATACCTCCGCAGGAGAAGCATAGCAGTCCACACGTACATAGACGACTGGCTGTTGAAAGCGCACACCCGGGAAAGTTTGTCCGCCAATCTGGAGATTGTTTTGAAAATTCTCACAGACTTGGGCTGGATGATCAATTTCCCAAAATCAGAGCTGACTCCATCCCAGAAGTTTGTTTACCTGGGGATGTTCTTCGATCTAGAGACAGGATATGTTTATCCTACTCAGGAGAGAGTTCAAATACTCATCTCGTTGATTCAGTCAGTGTGCGACAGTCGTCATGTCCTGGCACGGGTTTACTTGAGAATGCTGGGGTTGATGGTTTCGTTGGAACCAGTCATTCCTCAGGCCGCCTTACGCAGGCGGCCGATCCAGTTGTTTCTCATGACACAATGGACCCAGAGTACAGGTTCGCTGGACTCGAATGTGTCAGTGTTGGCGCCTCTGATTCACCACCTGCAATGGTGGTTGAATACAGAGAATCTCTTGCCGGGGGTTTTGCTAACCCCTCCCCACCCTCAGGTGACTGTGTATACAGATGCATCGATGGAGGGCTGGGGAGCTTGCCTGGAAGAATCCACGATATCAGGGCTTTGGAATCTGGAACAGTCACAGGAACATATAAATCTACTGGAGCTAAGAGCAGTAGTCCTGGGCCTGGAACATTTCTTACAGAAAGTTCAGGGCAAGATTGTTCTTATTCGTTCAGACAACTCAACAGTTGTGACTTACATAAACCGCCAGGGCGGAACGAAGTCGCCCAGTCTCTGTATGATGACATGGAAACTGCTTTGTTGGTGTCTGGATCACCAGATTACCTTGAAAGCAGTTCATATTCCGGGAAGGTTAAACCTGCTAGCAGACTCATTGAGCCGAAGGATGAGTGTTTTACCCACGGAATGGCAACTAAATCAATGTGTGGCGGATCGTCTGTTCGACCATTGGGGGAAACCCAACATCGATTTGTTCGCAACGAAGAAGAATGCGAAGATGACGACGTACGTCTCTCCGATTCCGGATCCAAGCGCTTTCGCAACAGATGCGTTAGCTATCAGCTGGGGGAGAATGTATGCATACGCATTCCCTCCAGCAATCCTGATTCCAAAAATTCTTCAGAAAATCAGACAAGAGGAATGCCAAGTGCTTCTGATCGCCCCGGATTGGCCAAGCCGATCATGGTATACGGATCTGCTGGACCTTCTGGTCTGCAATCCGGTTCCTCTGCCTCTGATGGACGATATTATCTTCCAGGGCAAGGCCCTTCACAACAATCCGTCAATGTTCAGATTGACTGCGTGGATGTTGTCAAGGAATCTAGAATTAAGGAGGGCTTTTCTGAGCAAGCAGCCATGTTTATGGCCAAAGCCAGGAGGGGGTCAACCTCCAGAGCATATAATTATAAAATCAACAGATTTGCAGAATGGTGCTCAAAAAGATGTATTGATCCAATGGATTCATCTATTCAAGTAGTAGCTGATTTCCTCTGTCACCTCTATGATGCCTATAGCCTCAAGCCTAACTCTATTGCTGGTTATAAGTCAGCATTAATGTCTGTTATTCCTTGCTTGGCTAAGAGGGGAAGTGATGAAGTAAATACATTGAATGTATTAATTAAAGGCATGGGCAATCTAAGACCAAGGAATCCACCTGTGATTCCGTCTTGGAGTTTATCGCTAGTGCTTCAAGTACTAGGTGATAAGCCTTTTGAACCACTTAGTTCCATTTCTATGAAACTATTAACACTGAAGACTGTGTTTTTAATTGCTGCGGCCTCGGCTAGGTGTAGGAGTGAAATTCATGCCTTATCAGCCGAGGATGACCGTTTTGTGGTTTCAGGGGAAGGCCTTAAGCTGCTACCTAGGATTAATTTCTTGGCTAAAAATCAGTCGTTGAAATATCCAGGTCAACCTATTATTTTGCCTGCTTTAACTAGATATGATCCTAATTCTAAAGCATGGTGTCCCGTCCGGGCGCTGCGCCGGTACAAACAACGTACGGCGGCATGGCGCACCGACCAGTCAGCGTTATGGTTGTCATATATTGAACCCCATGGGAGGGCTTCTAAGGACACCATTTCCAGGTGGATTGTGGAATGCATTCAGTTTTGCCATAAATCCGCCACCGGGAAGCAGGTTGACGTGGCCAAGGCTCACAGTGTCCGCGGCGTAGTGACATCCACGGCCCTATTTAATGGGGTCCCTGTGGATGATATTATGTCGGTGGCTCAGTGGCACTGTGAGTCAAGTTTTACAGACCATTATCTCCGTGACACCTCTAATCCTCTCGCCTTGTCGGTTTTGAAAAAATAAATCGGTTTATATTTTTTGAGGAGGGTTTTCCTCATTACTTATATATTTCACAATTAATTTATGGAAACACCCACTTTTTTGGGCCTGCATCAGTCTTTACCGATGGGAAGATGATGTCAGCAGCCATTTTCAACAAGGTCAGTCTTGTTCATGTGTTGTCCGTTGTTGATTGTATTGTCACGATTACCCGTTATTAATATGGTGATGGTTTGTGTATTTGTGTGGTTCATTGTTGAGAGTTACGAAAATGGAGCTTTTTCGTCTCTGTCCTGTAGTACATGGCACTTGTACGTAGAGAGCGTATAGGACATTGAGGTCAGTCGACTCTTCCTCCCAGGAAGGAGGGGGGGGGAGCGCATATGACATTCGGTCATCTCTCATACATCGGTGGTGTTATCCGATGGTTAGTCAAATCCTGACTGTTTTTTCTTACAGTTTCAGAAGTTTAAGTGCCTTAAACGCAGAAAAGCGTATAGGGATGAGCTGGTCTTTTGACCTCGCCTCCCTCCCGCCAGATTCACTTTCGAATTCTGGCAATATCAAAAGTATTAGGGAGGTAAGTATACTCTTGAAGTGAAATAAACGAAATCTAGGATTTCTTTTTTCACGAGAGAGTTGATACTTACCTCCCTAGATACGGACCCGGCCTCTCCACCCCACAGAGGCTCGGTCTTCAGGCTCTTAATAGTTGCATGTGTGTCAGCCAATAATCTAGTCAGAGGAAGTGCTAGTCTGCGCATGCGCGGTGGTGGGGCTGGCATCCGCCAGACTACGCTCTGACTCCCTGCCCAGTAGGGGCACCTAACTGTTTTAAATCTGAGTGTTTATTGAGTGAAAGCCAATATTTAGCAATATCAAAAGTATTAGGGAGGTAAGTATCAACTCTCTCGTGAAAAAAGAAATCCTAGATTTCGTTTATTTTAGGTGGACAATGTTGTTAAAGAAAGTGAAAAATCTATCAGGAATGTAAAGCTCAAAGATCGTGAGGTGAAATTGAAGGCACTTTATCAAAGGTATGATCTACACGTACATTGCTTATATATATATATAAACCTGTTGACCGATGAATTCCCCATAGCTCATTTTCAAAGCAACCATAGAGGAAAACTGTTGAATATTTTGAAATTAATTTGACTGGAAGCGGTTGCTGCCTAAAGCAGCAACGGCTTCCAGTCAGATTAATTTTAAAATATTCAACAGAATAAGTTTTATGTTGTGAATAATTTACTTTTTCAGGGATTTGTCGGTACAAGGGATAAGAACAACATAAGCAACAACAATCACTCCATGCTCATATTATTGTGTCTAGCGCCATTGGTACAACTGGTACTGGTAGCCTATGCTGAAAACACCATAGTTCTAAAATGTATAAATAAGTTATTTTACACTGAATTCATCTTTGATTTGAAAACATGTGTTTGTGGGACATGCCCTTTATTGTTATAATGTTATACATGTATTTCTATGGTTTTAGTTTATTATGTTGCTATGTTAAATTTTCACTATTTATATGAATATATGCTATATTTGTTTTTAAAGCTGTGCTGTTTTGAATAAAGAGGTTCCTAGACAAATTGAGCTCGTTGAAGAGCTTACTTCAGTAAGTTTTCAAATCACCATAGCATAATTACCCTGGTCTCTGTCCGAATGGGTGTGTGTGTCTGTCTGTCCGGAGCTGTTTCTAAAAAATAACTGATCCAAATTGGCCCAAACTTTAACATAATGAAGGAATTTCTGATGTAAAAGGATTTCTAGAGTTTGGCCGTGATCGGGGTCAAATAATCTAAATCAAAATCGGATCAAATTCTTGATGTCTGGATATGTCGGAAACTGCTGGTCCGATTTGGCTCAAATTTTAAAAGAAGGGGTGGTGTGACCGTACACTATGTTTGCACAATTTTGGATATGATAAAAAAATCTAGAAAATCCAAAAGAAACTGAATACGATCAAATTCTAGATTTATGGATATCTCTGAAAATACTACTAGTACGATTTGGCGCAAAACTGTAACAGAAGAAAGGCTATCTAGATGTACACTAGGATTTCACAATTTTAAGTGTGATCTGAAAAGTCTGGAAAATCACAACAAATCTGGTCGTCCGGAACCTTACAATGTGACAAAACAAAAGAGTGGCTGATAATGGCGGTTTTGTTAGTAAATGATGTACATGTATGTCAACATATTCAGTTACTTAGTTATTAAAGTGCTATTGCCTGCCTACTTATAGCAAACCATTTAATGGTCAAGTTCAGCCTTTGCAGTGGTCCTGAGGAATGTCAATTTGCTGGCCAAGAGAAGACAATTTTTGAAAATTTACCACAGGGATGCCTGGCTCAATAAGCAATTCTAGTGGTAAATTTTCAAAAATAGCAAATGGCCATTCAGTAAATATTTTAATTTTCTTGACCAAATTTGACCATTATAAGTTTAACTATTTGACGGTCAATGTTTGTCAAGAGAATTTCAATGTTCATTAATTTTATTATAAGGTGACCATTTTCCCACCAGAGGGAGAATGTATTTTGAAATTTACCACTAGAATGACTGGTTCTGTTATTAAAGGTGCACATTCACACCAGAATGCTTGAAAATAAAATTGTTAAAGTTGTATGCTTTTAGAGTCTTAAGTATATAGACATAATGAAATGAAATAAATCGTAATTTATGATGATTTCATTAGGTATAAATTAATATAATGTTTTTAGTTGTGATACTGATTTAGAGACACAATTATAATAATTTGTACAGAATAATATCATCATATGTTAAGATTTATTTTGTTTCATTACATCTAGGCTCACAATTTAAGCCTCTAGAAGCATACAAATTTGACAATTTTACTTTTACGTATTCTGGTGTGAATGTGGACCTTTAACCATTTAACACTCATGTCGGCCAAAAACGGTTTCTGTAGTGGGCTTGACAAATGTCCATTTGCAGACCAAGAGAAGACTATTTTTGAAAATTTACCACTGGAATGACTGGCTCGATAACAGAGCCAGTCATTCCAGTAGTAAATTTTCAAAAATAATCCTCTTAATATTTGTCTTCTAACCAGGAAATCAGATTAACTCCCTTATCACAATTTGATTTTTAAATTTATCTCGGTTTTTTTTTTAACTGTCTGAATGCTGAGTTTTTGTGGATGACAATTTATCTTGGAACATGCTGAATATTTTGAAAACAATCTGAAAGTTTTTGGCCGCCAACAATTTCTAGTCAAATTGTTTTCAAAATATTTAGCAAGTCAAGAGTTTCTCTCATTGAAATTATTGTCGAGTGGTTTGCCGCAGTGAGGCGGTTAAATTAATTTGAAAGTATGCAAGTTTTGTAAATACCATAGCTGAGGTGAAATGAGTTTTGTGTAACTCCAGAATGAAAATTATGTGCTTCGTCATATTCCTCTTTGTGTATAATTTCCAGGAGCAAGAACCAAAGCTGATTAAGGATCACGAGAAGCGGAAACAGAATGAACTGAAGCGTCTTGAACAATTAAAGGTATCGGTCATCAATCGAGCAGGTCCTGTGGGGTCAGAGTTCGAGAAAAGCGTAGCGTGTAATTGTGAAATTGTTCATCTAGCTTGGACTGTATGGAGTGGAATGTCACCATATTTTTGTGTGATTATTCAAAGTCTGCAAAATAAAACCTTTTCAAAAAATACTTCAAATATATGAAAGTTTGTGCTCACTCTATGAAAGATTCTGTTGAATATTGTGAAACTAATGTGTTAAAGTAGTTTCAAGATATTCAACAGCTTATCAGTACGAATGTTTTGAAATTCAAGTTGATGTACTGTGATTTTAATGATGTAACCATTTACCATATGGTCTTGTGGGTATTAGAAATTGACCAGGGCTACTACAATTATTGACTGACCAATGCAATGGGGTAGTAACAATTTCGTAGCTCAGCCGCTTAACCCTTTAACACTCAAACTGGTCAAAACTGGCTTCTGTAGTGACCTTGAAAAATTTAAATTTGCGGACCAAGAGAAGACAAGTTTTGAAAATTTACAACAGGAATGACTGGCTTGATAACCGAGCCAGTCATTCCAGTGGTAAACTTTCAAAAATAGTCTTCTCTTTGTCTGGAAATGGACATTTTCATTGAGAAATTTGAAATTTTCTTGAACAAATTGGAGCCAAAAATGGCCTCGTCCCAGATCTTGAAAAATGTTTATTTGCAAACCATGAAAACTGCTTGAAAATCTATCACTCTAATGACTGGTATGAGAAATGAGCCAGTCATTCTGTTCTTAAATATTTGAAAATAATCTCTTGGTCTGCAAGGGGACATTACTGTAAGTACATAGTCATAGGGCTACAGCAGTAGGGATATTAGAATCTAGTTATCACTAGGCATGCTGGCTATTAGATCATCTTGGTTAATTTCAAATCCTATTTATATGCACCTACATGTACAATATCTGTGTCCCATGCTTCTGTTAAATACGTGTTCATTTATAAGTACTGTGTCTCTTGAATGTCCCCATATTTCAGCCAATTATGGTCCTTGGGTCCCGATTATCCAGATCCTAAAATCAGTACTGCGATTGTGCGGGAGCCAATCTGAAAATCTAAAGCATATAGGTATAAAATTTTCGATGGAGCCGGTGCTTCCCATGGTATCTAAACTCTCGTGATCCCAGGAACCCCTTAAGCTGAAATCTGGAGGTCACAAATTAAAATCTTGCAGTCCATGCTGAGCTTGTCATCAGTGCTAAACTTTGAGCGGGCCATGAACTCACAATTAAGAATTAATTAAAATGTGTCAAGCCGACTAAAAATTGCTTCTTTTCAAGAAAATTTCCATTTTTCCAAAGAAAATGTCAATTCCAGTGGTAAATTTTCAAAAATAGTCTTCTCTTTGTCTGCAAATTCGCATTTCTCAAGCCCATCCTTGAAGCCAATTTTTGTTGATATAATGGTTAAAGGGTTCAAATGTGTCAAGCCAACCATAAACTGCTTCTGCAGGGGACTTATGGTTCATTTACAGGCCAAGAGAAGTCCGATTTAGAAATTTTACCACTGAACGACTGGCCCAGTAATTGAGCCAGTAATTTCAGTGTTACATATACATTTTCAAAAAATTGTCTTCTCTTGGCCTTCCATTGACTTACCATGTAAACAAAGATTTTAATGTATCTTGCCCATTGTTAAATTAATTATCTTAATTATAACAAATGATGCATTGGGAACATTTATCTTATGTGTTGTGCGGTACAGTGCAGTTCGTTACAGAAATATCAAGGATATGTGAATTTTCTGATGCACAGATTTGTATCTAGCCCGCTATTAACCTGTTAAAATAAAAAAAAAATTAAAATATTTACTCATTGAATGTCTATTTGCAGGCCAACAGAAGACTATTTTTGAAAATATACCACTGGAATGACTGGCTAAGTACTCGATCCAGTCATTTTGGTGGTAAGTTTTCAAAAATACTCTTCCCTTGGTCTGTCAATGAACATTTCTCAAGACCACTGTAGAGGCCAGTTTTGGCCGGAGTGACCAGTAAAGGGTTAGGAACGTTAATTTGTGTCTATTTATATTTACAGACTCTACTTGAAGCAACATTGGTCAATTTTCCTGACAATGTGAAAGAGGAATGGTAAGCATGTTTCTGTACTGTTCTTGCAAATACTAACACAGTTGATGTATAATCTTGTGTACTGAAAGGTTTTATTTAGATGTATCTGAGATGATTTTGAAATAATCTGTATTGTGTATCCCCCAAAATTCTGAAATATGTGTGATTCATAACGCTGTATTTTGTTATTATTTTTTTCAGCAAATATATTAATATGTATATTCACATATATTTCTAGATATATTTCTATATTTATAATTGTATGAATTGATGCATTCAGAACATTTAAAGGTGCATATTCACACCAAAATGGGTGAAAATAAAATTGTATACTCTAGGTTTAAACTGTGAATCTATATGCAATGGAATGCAATAAATCTTAGCATATGATGATTTCATTCCATATTAATTAATATAATTTTGTGAAGCTGCGAAACTGAATTAGAGACATGAGTCCCTATTTAAAATTCACAACAAAAACAATTATAATAATATATACGGAATGGAATCATATGTTAAGATTTATTTCATTTCATTACATCTAGGCACACACATTAAGTCTCTAAAAGCATACAATTTTAACATTTGTATTTTCGGGAATTCTGGTGTGAATATTAAAGGTATGTGAATTTTCTGATGTACGGGGATCTGTATCTAGAGCACTGTCAACCCTTTAACACTCATATCAGCCAACAATGGCTTCTGCAGTGGTCTTGAGAAATGTCCATTTGCAGACCAAGAGACGACTATTTTGACAATTTATCACTGGAATGACTAGCTCAATAACCGAGCCAGTCATTCCAGTGATACATTTTCAAAAATCGTCTTCAATGGTCTGCAAATCAAACTTTTCTATGAGAAAATGTTCATAGATAAATTTGAGTGTTAAAGGGTTAATAGTCATGGGAGCCAAACAACCTCTAGTGTTCTGGGGGAATGGCCATTTGCAGACTAAAAGAAGAATAGTTTTGAAAATCTGTAATAGGGCTTAGCCCGTTTACTTGTAAAGTTGGCCAATTTTGGCCTTCGATGTGGTCGTTAGAAATGTTCATTTGCAGGTTAAGTGAAGACTGTTTTTGAAATTTTCCCACTTGAATGATTGGCTCGATAACTGAGGCCGTCATTCCACTGGTAAATTTAAAAAAAATATTTTGGCCTGAAATTTTATGAACATTCACTGAGCAAGGGTTTATATTTTCATGTGCTATCGTGCTCATTAAAGGATTAACTTGCATCCTTATCATTACTTATAGTGAGGCTGGTGTAGGTGATGCCACTGATGATGACAAAACTGATGTAAAGCTACCGGCCGAAACTCAAGATGACAATGATAAACACAGTGATGTGAAGACAAAGGACAGCACGAAAAAACCTGAAAAACATGATGACGATGAAGATGATGAGGAAGATGATGATGATGAATATGAGGATGATGAAGAGTATGAAGATGATGAGGAGGAG
Organism: Chaetoderma sp. LZ-2023a; assembly: GCA_034401795.1. NCBI lineage: Eukaryota > Metazoa > Mollusca > Caudofoveata > Chaetodermatida > Chaetodermatidae > Chaetoderma > Chaetoderma sp. LZ-2023a. The sequence goes on along the minus strand of CM067373.1, from coordinate 148,722,500 downwards.
GATGATGATGATGATGTAGAAGATGAAGGTAATAGCAGAATGGAAAGGATAACTTGGTTTATTTCTTCACATATTGCCATAGTACCATAATTTCTAGAAACGCATGGACATCCTGATCTGTATTTAACATCATATCAAGCCACATTTGGATCAAATTCCGGATATATAGATTTCATCTGCTAGTATTGGGAATTGGTACTATTTTTGTGATCGATGATTGGTTTTATATACTAACCGATGCTCAATTAATGATTGATCATAACAGGTTCTCATTTTTTAACCATTCTGAATGCAGTCATTATAGCATATTTACGGATAATTACCCCTTTCAAACCAAGTCGCTGGTATGACAGATTCTTAATAATTGAAGAAATAATCTGTTGAATATTTTGAAACTAATTTGACTGGAAGCTGTTGCTGCCTTAGGCAACAACAGCTTCCAGTCAAATAAGTTTCAAAATATTCATCAAGTTATCGGTATGGTTGCTTTGAAATTAACATACTATTTCAGTGCTGAAAGAAATAATGTCTTAGAATAAGGAGTAAATGTATATAGTTGTAGCAATTAAATTTAAATAATTTTCCAAAAAGCATTTGTTTTCTAGCTTGACCAGTTAAAATATATTAATAAGGTCAATTTATAAACAACCAAAATTGATTTCTGAAATGATGATTGATTGGTTGGTTGAACATGCAAACCAATCAATCATCGATCAGATCGATTAATTAGAACAACACTATTTCTCAGAATAGACTAATTAGATTTGCCTCAAATTTGAACACAAGAGGTGTTTTTACTGTGCACTAGTATTTACAATCATTGATCGTGATCTGAATTTAATAACATGGATCTGGATTCGGATCATATTCAGGAATTTAAAAATAAAAATAAATTCTAATCATTTTGAAAAAGTGGAATGGACGAGGGTCTGTAATTGGCTATTGCTCAGGTTATTAATTTAATCATCATGGATCATGTTTATGAGAGCTTTCCCAATTCATCATCTAGGTATACAGTAGTAAAAAATAAGCTGCAATATATAAATTATTCGTCAACTGTTTGAAACTTTATTAAACCATTTATCACTTGAAATTTCAGTCTCAATTTCAAGACCGCTATATCTAGGGAAGCTGTTGAATATTTTGAAACTAATTTGATTGGAAGCTGTTGCAACTGAGTAAAATTACTTTCAAAATAGTCAACAGAATATTCCAGACATTTGCCATTTCTGGTCCCTGAGGTTTAAATTGTTACATTGTTTTTAAAAACTTGTATAGCTAGCTGCCTTCAACTGCGTCTCTAGGAATGGACCTGTCAAGTTTACCCATCAATCATAGCATGATATCATAATAAACAATGTGACATGTAGGATGACGTCATAATCAATGACATCATGAATGACATAGATAAGTTCATCACACACTCTTAATTGATGACGGACTAAGCATTGCTGTATGAATTGTATGTCTACTATTTAATAAGCATGCTGGGTAAGCTGTTGAATATTTTGAAACGAATTTGACTGGGTGCTTTGTTGCTGCCTACAACAGCGACCAGTGTATAGTTTTCTAGAAATTGACAGTCAAGCAGTTCAGGGATCGATTGATCCCAATACGGTGAAGTGTGGGAAGAGCTTAGCTAGAGATGGGCGGGGCATGGCTAAAACATGATTCCTCCATTCAGCATAAAACGGTTTACTAATATTACTTTTTATTTCACAGCAGAGACGGCCAAACAGCAGAAGTTAGCGCTTCCATCAAGCAGTGATGCAGGTCCTTCAACAAGGTAGCATTTACTCATTTAATCGTCAAATCAGCCAAAGAATGACATCTGCAGTACTCTGGAAAAATGAATATTTGCAGACCAAAAGAGAATTTTTAAAAATAGACCACTTGAATTACTGGTTCGATACCCGAGTTAGTCATTCCAATTTTCTCAACTGATCTTCTTTTGGCCTGCAAATGAACATATACTAAGGACACATTTAGATTTTCTTAGACAATCTTGGCCGTTAACCCTCTAACTTTTAAATTGCAATGTAGTTTCCGTATATTCAACAGAATATTCCTTACTTCATAAAGAATTTGTCATTTTATGGCTTGTAATGGTTAAAAGGTTTGCCGTGTCTCAATATTGAGAGTATTCTGAGTCCTAGTGCACTGTTGAGGCATTTGTTGATCCAACACTGAGAAAGCATTAAGAAAGTAGATGCCTGTTGCATAGCTTTTCGATGGTTCGTGCATAGGCTGAGTAACAATATACTACTCATGAATGGCTATGTCTAGGTCAGTAGGTCAACATTGAATGTGGGTTATTGGCGATAGCCATCGTATGGTGCACTAGACCCCTGGCTAGATTGTGACATGACATTTCCTGAGTCAACAGAGCATTTAATTTCATACACAGACTGCACTCCGTCTGCGTATTGATGACCGATCATGAAGTAACAACTATATATATCTGGTGACCATAACTGACTATCTGTCTTTAGTGATCACCTGTCTTTAGTGATCACCTGTCCTTCTATTAATATGATGTGCATCAGGCTATTGGCGAGGAATTGAAAATAGGGTGTCCCCAGACAATGAATATAGGTCTTATAATCCTCCAAAACATTTTTCAATTTTCCTGTTTAAATTGCAAAAATTCTTGTAAATTTTAACCTGTCCTTATTAATTTCTGATTTTCTGCCCGTCCAAAATGGAATTTAACAATCCAAAAGACGGGTGGACGGGTCTCTGGCTAATATCCTGGTGTGTATGCATATCCATATGCGTATGTGTATCTGTCAATGTGTATGAATAGCCTGTCTATATCGGTTCCATGTAGGGATTCCCTATCGATGCGCACACCATTCGGATGTGGAATTCCCTAAAAATGATGTCATTCAGGGTTCTCCTGTGCCACCTGTACATTCTACCTTCTGAAGTGATAATGACAAGATAATTTAACCTTGCCTATGTCTAAATGTAAAAAGATAATCGAGCATGTATCCCAGAATCCTATACGTAGCTTATTTTATGCCAGTGACCTAGATTACAATGACACCCATGAACAAGCCATCTAAAAAATTTTGCTGAAATTATGAAGATAAACTTTTTTCTGTCATTTAGTTATGTAATAAGAAACCATCCTGATAATAATTGCTCTTGATCAAGAGATATGTCCTATGATTGAATGGACCTTTCCATTTTTAGCTATGCCCCGCCCATTACTAGCTAAGCTCCACCCACACCTCGCCGTGTTTGGATTGATCGATCACCAAATGCCCTAGCTATCAATTTCCTGAAAACTATACAGGGAAGCTGTTGAATATTTTGTAACTAATTTGACTGGGTGCAACAGCGCCCAGTCAAATTAGTTTCAAAATAGTCAACAGAATATTTATTAAATAGTAAGAGCAAACAATTTGTACAACAACGCATAGACCGTCTTCAAATATGCATTCGTGATGTACTTATCGACATCATTCATGACATCATTCATTATGATGTCATTCTACATATCACGCAGTTCATTATGACGTCATATGATGGGTGGATACTCTGGAAAGGTGAATTGACTGACTGCATACAAACATCCAAATGCTTTCTTTCGTATTAATGAAATCCCAGCTTTAGCTTATCATCTTATTTTTGAAAGATCCATAATTATTTATTTTTTTTTATATTTTTCATCTAAAAATAGGCTTCTCTTAACCATGTTGACGAGCAACTTGCTGCTGAGTCAGTTTTTAACAAACCTGAACATTAGAGGGTTAAAAATGCATGTGAATGATTTAATCCAGTTTTAGCTATGCCCCGCCCATCTCTAGCTAAGCTCCACCCACACTTTGTCTGGGTTGGGATCAATCTATCCCTGCGCTCTCTGAATCTCAATTTCAAGAAAACTAGGCAGCTATGGCAGCAAGAGCGCCCAGTCAAATTAGTTTCAAATTATTAAACAGAATGTTTGTTAAATAGCAGACATACAATTCGTACAACTTGACAGACTATTAAGTGTTTGTGGCAGACTATATTGCATCATTCATGACGTAACTGATTATTATGTCAGCCTACATGTGACGCAGTTGATTGTGACATATAATTGATTGAGAAACTGGATTCCTGAATTTTCCTTCTATCTTACAGTAAGAATGTGTCAGACAAAAGTGAAACGACATCTCATGTAAAGACCACACTAACTGAGCCATCTGATGACGAGGATGAGGAGGAGGAGGATGATGAAGAGGACGTGGAAGAGGAGGAGGTGGAAGATGAGGTGGAGGAGGAGGAGGAGGTACTTGTAAAAATACAATTCTATGCTAGTTCTAACTGTAAATGGCACCCTTTCTTAACTGAGGCCGTATTCAGGAAGAGTGCTTAAGTTACGCACCAGGATAATTGCTTGGACCTATTTAAAAGACGCAACTACATCGTATTTACATGGAGACGGTTAAATATTCATTTAGTGTTGGTGTCCCAAAGGAGTGTATTGATTTTTTTGCTCAAAAGCTCAAAGGGGGGGGGGGGGACATCGCCAAGGTAAAAGAATATCCGCTCTGCGATAAGCCGATAACTCGCGTTCCACTGAGGGGATCTTGGGTGAATGGCTGCTTCTGGGATCCTGTAGAACTCTATTGCTTTTGATGGAACGCTTATTTGAAATTGCATTTAGTTTTCAGATTGGTTTATTGTGATTTTACCTTTGTGTGCTTGTAGGAAGAGGAAAGCGAAGAGGAGGGAGAGAGTGAAGAAGAGGATGATGATGAGGAGGAGGATGAAGAGGCAGATGCACAAAGTGTCACTGAGCTTGAACAATCTTCTACAGTATGTAATATACTACATGTAGCATGAGTAGTATCACAACACAAAATATTTTTTGGGAAATTGTATCATTAAATTCATATTTAGCACTCAACATGCTAAGATTATACAAGAAGAGATATTTCAGACATTTTTTACCTTAACTCTCCTATGAGGTCTATTAAAATAGGTTTAATTGCTTTCGTTGAAAAAGAAATATATGGTTATATTCTTCAAAATAACTAGCTTCATACAAAGTAAGATCACTAACTTAACAAGTAATCTGGCCTCCTGAATAACTATTACACTTTTTAAATTCTGTGACTCACTTCCGCAAAAATAATCCGCATAAAAAATTCATACTGCCTATCAGAATTTGGCCATTTATTACAGGTAAAAGTAAATTTTTAATGTAGTAACAGTGATCACTGTGCTGTTTGAGTTAGACAGGTGTGCACTTAATGCAGAACTTTTATTATTGAATTTCGCTTGTGGGGGTCGAGGGAGAAGGGTGGTGGCTGAGGGTGTGCGTGGGGGTAGGGGGGTGGGGTGTGGTGTCACTTACCCTAGTGGGTTGCTTAACCCTTTAACACTCATATTAGCCAAAACCAGCTTCAACAGCCATCTTCAGAAATATCAATTTGCAGACTAAGAAGACTATTTTTGAAAATTTACCGGCGGAATGACTGGCTCGCTAACCGAGCCAGTCATTTCAGTGGTAATTTGTCAAAAATAGTCTTAATCTGGAAATGGGCATTTCTGAAGATGTTTTGGCTGATATGAGTGTCAAAGGGTTAAGCGACCCACTAGGGTAAGTGCCCCCCCCCCCCCCCCCCAGCCACCACCCTTCGAAGATTTTAATTTTCATTGATCAAATTTAAGGGTTAGCGGGTTAATTCAGATATTCACTAGAGCAGACTTGAATGTATTGTATTTTGTCACACAGATGCGTCAGTTTGAAGCTATAGGTGATTACACAGGTGAAGAGGAGGGAGATTTGACGTTTAAACAAGGTGATATCCTCACTGTTATTAATACCAGGTAATTCATCTCAAATCTGGCAGCGATGAACGTGTTTGTTGATAAACAACCTTTCACTCAATGCTTCCTCTAACCATTAAAGGTTAAAGCTGTCCCAAAAATAGGATTAAATCGAAAATTGCGATTGTGTTTTAAATCGTGAATTTATATGATTAAAAATTAAATAATAATCGTGAATATTTTCTACTTCGTAAAATATTTCAAAAACTTACTTTCAATTACTTTTTAATGTGATCGGTCATGAAAAATGACATTTTGCGTAGTGAATGTATGTCCATTTACAGGGCAAGAGAAGACTATTTTTGAAAATGTATTACAGGAATGCCTGGCTCGAGAATCTGCCTGGCTCGATTCTCGAGCCAGGCATTCCAGTGATACATTTTCAAAAAAAGTCTCTTGCCCTGCAAATGAACCTTTCTAAACACCTGCAGTTTTCGTCATTGATATTCTTTTGTCGCTTTGTCTGGGTAATTTGAATCCAAGCTGATTAATTGAGTAATCACGATTATATATAATCGCACAAGCCTACCGAAAAATGACTTCTGCAATGTTCTTGAGAAATGTACATTTACAGACCGCGAGATGAAGATTTTTGAAAATTTACCACTAGAATGACTGGCTCGATAGATAGTCATTCCAGTGGGAAATTTTCAATCTTTGGTCTTCTCCTGGTCTGCAGGTGAACATTTTCTATGAGAAAATAGAAATTTTGTTTGATAAAACGTGTCAGGACAAAAACAACAAATAATAGGGAAATGTCTTTTAGCGCGCCATAAAATATCAGAAAGAGTTTGGAAAGGATTTAAAACAAAATATGAACAGTGCTAGAGAGCACGTCATGTCTTCGAAATACTCGGCGCATTTGTGAAAAAACATAGGCGCGTTTACACACGCTTAGTAAATTGGAATGCCTGTGGACTTTGACTCGTTAGATGTCGCAACCATAATATTCTTGAAGTCGGTGTTACCCATTTGAGTTGTCAGTTCTCGCTGTTCACGAACAGATTTAACAGGAACCCTACGATTCGACAATGGCACTGGAACAGTGTTCCCGAACAGAATTTCCACTCCCTATCAGACGAGGAGTGGAAATCTCATTCGTGAACGCTAAACTGCTCTCGCTGTGGCAGTCTGGGTTTCAGACTGTTGTTCACGAACAGCGAAAAAGGACAACAAATCTTGTATTCCCATTGTTGGTGATTGTACAATCATTGTATTTGTGCGAAACTGCAAGAAGTATGTTACAGGTAGCTCCTATTAAATCCACAGACCTGTATTGCTATAGACCACTTATGACTATTCAAAGGCAGCATTTCCAGGCAGTATTTTCTCGTTCTTTATAATATACTCTTCAAATTCTCTTTTGGTTAATAATTCTAGTAGGTTTACGTAGACGAATAAGGTTTCAGGTTAAAATAGTCAATGCAATTATATTTCTTCAACCGGTGGTTGTGACAGCTCATCCCATCAAGCGGTCTATATGTATTTATGTCTCTGATTAAATCTACGCATGGGTCTAAATGTTTGCCTGTCCACCTGTCGATGACAGGCAATATTTGTCAGACAGGTAGAACAAATATCTACTTGTCGCTGACAGGTACATATAATTGTGAAAAAAACTACAATGAAAACACAAGGAAGCTCGAGAAACGTCCACAGTTGATCGTGATACATCTATTTTGTAGTTTTGTCTGACATTTTACCGGAAATATTAGTCCCACAAATCTTCCCAGTGTTCTCATTCGGTTGCTTTTGCATTTACCTTCTAAAAACATCCAGCGCAGCGAAACATGCCAAGTTTATTCTCATCCGATTGCATAGATTATTTTTCGCGATAGACAAATATAGGAGGGCTGCCGGCGATTTTAGTACTTATTTTCATTTCAGTCCCTCTCTACATTATATATCGAGAATACTATTATTGTTGCGCTAGTACATGTAGTTACATTAGTATACAATGTACGCTGAGTGGGTCAGAGAAAAACATGACCACGTTTTAGAAAAACATTCTTGTCGGGAAGTCTTTTGGTGTGGTTAGGCTTTTCCTGTTCGTAATTAAGTCATGTACGACACGGAAAAAGTCGCATGGCATTTGGACCTCATCCTGTTTGTGTTTTAAATTTTGTGCGCTATGTTTTGCTTTTTGCGCGCCCATGTTTTTCATTTTTCACGTTTTTGTTTTTCTTTTTGCACGCCATGTTTTGCTTTTTGCAAGGATATGTTTTGCCACTGTCACATTTTTTGTTGACTTAATGCTGAGCTGGATGTATGGGTCATAGACATCCTGGAAAGCCCAGGAATTTGAGAATGTAACTCTTTAATGGTCATACCGGCCTCTGCTATGGTCTTGTGTGATGTCCATTTACAGGCCAAGAGAATACAATTTTTATACCTCGCCAAAAAATTTGGTATGGTAATTTGTGATGGCATGGTCTGGATGATACCTCTGTTACCATTTGTCGGATCGCTTTGAGACTTCATAGGGTGGTTGGACTAGGTCTGGGGAAGAAACCTATCAAAATCGACAATGCGGCCATCTTGAAATTTGGTTTCAGGATGATAAATCCGTAACCAGTTTTCGGATTGCTTTGAAACGTCATGGCATGCTTGGACTAGGCGAAGAAGAATTACCCTATCGAAACTGACAATGATCCGAAATCAAAGATGGCTGCCAGCCACCGACGGCCATCTTGAAAATTGGTTTCCGGATGATAACTCTGTTCCCGTTTATTAGATCGCTTTGAAACTTCATAGAGTGATTGGACTAGGTCTGGGGAAGAAACCTAGCGAAATTGACAATAATCCGAACTCCAAGATGGCCGCCAGCCACAAGCTGCCATCTTTAAAATTCGTTTCTGGATGATATCTCCATTACCATTTATCGGATCACTTCATAGGGTGGTTGGACTATGTCTGTTGAAGAAACTTATCGAAATTTACGATAATCCAAAATCCAATATGGCCGCCGGTGACTGGTGGCCGTATTGGATTTTGGATTATAGTAAATCTCGATAAGTCACCGGCGGCCATCTTGAAAATTGGTTTCTGGATGATAACTCCTTGATCGTTTAACGGATCGCTTTGACACTTCATAGGATGACGGGTCTGGGTCTAAGGAAGAAATAAATATTTTCTGATAGCTCTCATTCATTGGTTTGCCATCAAGGCAGGGTATTATGCACCGTTTGAGGAGCTCTTATTGAAAGTTTAACACAGAAATAACTGGCTCAATAACTGAGGTAGTCATTCCAGTGATAAATGTTCTAAAATCGTATTCTCTTGGCCTGTAAATGGACATTCAATAAGAAAATATTTAAATATCTTTGACCAATTTTGATCATCAAAGGGTTAAATTCAAGTCCTTTCATATGTCATAAATATTTCTTAAGACACTGTCATGAAAAATGCAACATTTTGCGATCATATATATTGTGAGTATTTTGTATCTTACTTGACTTGAAGCTGTTGATACAGAAGGCAGCAACAGCCAGGGCTGAACTTATGACTTAGAGGGCCCTGTGCAAAGTTGGTGAAATTCTTACCTGGTGCTCTCAGAACTGCCGTTAGGATCATGAGAAAGCTATGGTCCAGTTTCGACCATAATCGTCATGGGGGCCTCTTTAGGTCAGAGGGCTGTGGGATTTGGCCACATCAGTCTTATTCAGTAGAGCTCAGAATTAATTTTAAATATTTCAAACACAAAATAAAACGGATTTGTTGAATATTTTGAACATAATTGGATTGGAAGAAATTGCTGCCTTAGGCAGCAATGTCTTCCAATCCAATTATGTTCAAAATATTCAACAGAACATTTTTTTTTATTGTGTTCAAAATTGTTTTTTTCGGGGAAAGGTTGACTGATTTATGAGTTGTTCTATAGGTGTGGCATTTATGCATGCAACTTGAAGTTAAAGGGGGTATTGGGGGGGGGGGGGGGCTGGTTCCCAAAATTAAGACAAAGTGTCACTGAGTTAGGGGGCCTGGAAATTAGCTACAAAATGCTCAACATTGTATTTCTTAGTTAAAATTTGTTAAGGTCATGAAATTTTGTAGATTAGGGTTCAGAAATTCATGAAATGTCATGGCATTTGAGACAAAGGAGGGTATTTCTAGATATGCCACTCCCATTTATAGTTTAGCTCCTCCCACATTTTATGCGTGCTGAAATCGATTTGAAATCTTGAAAGCTGAACTCAGAGAATCTAAATTTCAAGGTAATTATACAGGTAATTATACAGGTAATTATACAGGTAATTATACAGGTAATTATACAGGTAATTATATAGGTAATTATACAGGTAATTATACAGGTTAGCTGTTAAATATTTTTAACCTAGTTTGACTGCGGGCTGTTGCTCCCTATGGCACTAACAGATTCCAGTCTTGAAATTAATTTCAAAATCTTCAACATAATGTTTATTAAATTGTAAATTTGCCAAAACATACAATGTGCACACCGTCGTTAGGGACTTGTATCTTTATGACGGTGCTTCCTTTTAATGAACCTTTATACTTTTAGCTGTGCCCCGCCCATCTCAGTCTAAGCTCCACCCACACCACATCATGTTGGTATCGATCAATCTCTAAACTCCCTGACTATCAATTTCCAGAAAACTATACATGTAAGCTGTTGATTGTTTTGAAACTACTTTGACTGGGTGATAGGCAGCAACAGCATATGACATCATATGATCGATGGATAAACTTGAAACGGTTCTTTGTCATGTAAGCTAACATGTGACATTTAATTATGACATCAAATACTTGAGTGACAGATTGGATACCTCTATTCATTGTACATTTCATAATTCCTTTCAGAGAAGATGGCTGGTGGGAAGCTGAAAATGAGAAGGGGATAATTGGAATCGTACCAAAGTCACACCTAAAGGTATATGTTATATGTTCTATAGCAGCATGGATTTTGTGTGTCTTCTGCGGAGCAGAATTTAGTCATACATGTAGGTAGTCAATTCTGAGTTTTGGGTTTAGCAAATCACATCTATTTCAGGTTTTTCTCGACTGTATTAGAACTAAACTTGCACACATTGTTGCCTATGCCAGCACGACATGGTACAATCACATTGAGGTCACAAGGTCAATGGTCAAGGTCACTATGACCTTGGTACAAAGCCATACAAAACATTGTGACCGAAAGGACAGGCAAAACATTTAGTTCCGCATAATTCTTGTTTTCAAAACATTCAACAATTTTTTCTGTCTGTTTCCATTGAAATTAAGATAAAATGATCTTATCTGGGAAAGGGTTAACCATTTAATGTCTAAATTTGGTTAAAAAAATTCTTAAATATTTTTGTATTAACTATTCATTGCAGGCCAAGAGAAGAGTATTTTTGAAAATTTACCACTGGAATGGCTGAATTAAAATACTCTTCTCTTGGCCGGAAAACGGACATTCCACAACACCACTGCAGAGGTCATTTTTGGCCGACTTTGTCATGAAAGGGTTAAACTATATATAGGTGACTAATATAATAATGCCAATATAATCAGTTCTTATTTATTGGCAATTTCAGAAATAAGTAAGATGTCTATAAATTTTAAAAATATGGTATACTATTTTTCCTTGCAGCTTTACAACAAGTACAAAGATATACAGCATGAAGGTATGTACTTGTATTAGGTGAGCCCAATATTATCCTCAACAGTATAGAGATACATAGTGCATGAGAATAGCAGTATAGCGATACAGTACTGTTCAGAAATAACTTTAAATGTTTTCAAAACCTAATCAAACTTACTGTTGAATACTTTGGACTTAAGGCAACAATGACTTCCAAACAGATTAAGTTAAAAATATGCAACAGAACATTTCTTACACCCTGTTCAAGATTATATTAACCAACATGTGTCTGTTTTTGTTTTGGAAACATATTAACTTATTTATGAGCTGTACTATATATCTTATGTCCCAAATGTTTTTATCAAATCTTGATATATAGTGATATCAAATTTCAGTTATCACACTAGACACACATACGAACAGTACTAGTTTAGCACACACATACATGTGGGTATGCAATGCAGTCATACACATACACACATGCACAAACACAGGGTGGATACAATGGTCTCATGAGGCTAGGTAGTTTTTGGAAAATAGTAATCTTTTCTTTCAATGGACCCTGGAAAATACAGTAATCTTGTCCTTCAATATACCCTGGAAAATACGGTAATCTTTTCTTTCAATGGACCCTGGAAAATAGAGTAATCTTTTCCTTCATCGGACCCTGGAAAATACAGTAATCTTTTCCTTCAATAGATCCTGGAAAATACAGTAATCTTTTCCTTCAATAGATCCTGGAAAATACAGTAATCTTTTCCTTCAATAGATCCTGGAAAATACAGTAATCTTTTCCTTCAATAGATCCTGGAAAATACAGTAATCTTTTCCTTCAATAGATCCTGGGAAATACGGTAATCTTTTCTTTCAATGGACCCTGGAAAATAGAGTAATCTTTTCCTTCATCGGACCCTGGAAAATACAGTAATCTTTTCTTTCAATAGATCCTGGAAAATACAGTAATCTTTTCCTTCAATAGATCCTGGAAAATACAGTAATCTTTTCCTTCAATAGATCCTGGAAAATACAGTAATCTTTTCCTTCAATAGATCCTGGAAAATACAGTAATCTTTTCCTTCAATAGATCCTGGGAAATACGGTAATCTTTTCTTTCAATGGACCCTGGAAAATAGAGTAATCTTTTCCTTCATCGGACCCTGGAAAATACAGTAATCTTTTCCTTCAATAGATCCTGGAAAATACAGTAATCTTTTCCTTCAATAGATCCTGGAAAATACAGTAATCTTTTCCTTCAATAGATCCTGGAAAATACAGTAATCTTTTCCTTCATTGGACCCTGGAAAATACAGTAATCTTTTCCTTCAATAGATCCTGGAAAATACAGTAATCTTTTCCTTCAATGGACCCTGGAAAATACAGTAATCTTTTCCTTCATTGGACCCTGGAAAATACAGTAATCTTTTCCTTCATTGGACCCTGGAAAATACAGTAATCTTTTCCTTCAATGGACCCTGGAAAATACAGTAATCTTTTCCTTCATTGGACCCTGGAAAATACAGTAATCTTTTCCTTCATTGGACCCTGGAAAATACAGTAATCTTTTCCTTCATTGGACCCTGGAAAATACAGTAATCTTTTCCTTCAATGGACCCTGGAAAATACAGTAATCTTTTCCTTCAATGGACCCTGGAAAATACAGTAATCTTTTCCTTCATTGGACCCTGGAAAATACAGTAATCTTTTCCTTCATTGGACCCTGGAAAATACAGTAATCTTTTCCTTCATTGGACCCTGGAAAATACAGTAATCTTTTCCTTCAATGGACCCTGGAAAATACAGTAATCTTTTCCTTCAATGGACCCTGGAAAATACAGTAATGTTTTCCTTCAATAAACCGTGGAAAATACAGTAATCTTTTCCTTCATTGGACCCTGGAAAATACAGTAATCTTTTCCTTCAATAAACCCTGGAAAATACAGTAATCTTTTCCTTCATTGGACCCTGGAAAATACAGTAATCTTTTCCTTCAATAAACCGTGGAAAATACAGTAATCTTTTCCTTCATTGGACCCTGGAAAATACAGTAATCTTTTCCTTCAATGGACCCTGGAAAATACAGTAATCTTTTCCTTCATTGGACCCTGGAAAATACAGTAATCTTTTCCTTCATTGGACCCTGGAAAATACAGTAATCTTTTCCTTCAATAAACCCTGGAAAATACAGTAATCTTTTCCTTCAATGGACCCTGGAAAATACAGTAATGTTTTCCTTCAATAAACCGTGGAAAATACAGTAATCTTTTCCTTCATTGGACCCTGGAAAATACAGTAATCTTTTCCTTCAATAAACCGTGGAAAATACAGTAATCTTTTCCTTCATTGGACCCTGGAAAATACAGTAATCTTTTCCTTCAATGGACCCTGGAAAATACAGTAATCTTTTCCTTCATTGGACCCTGGAAAATACAGTAATCTTTTCCTTCATTGGACCCTGGAAAATACAGTAATCTTTTCCTTCAATGGACCCTGGAAAATACAGTAATCTTTTCCTTCAATGGACCCTGGAAAATACAGTAATGTTTTCCTTCAATAAACCGTGGAAAATACAGTAATCTTTTCCTTCATTGGACCCTGGAAAATACAGTAATCTTTTCCTTCAATAAACCCTGGAAAATACAGTAATCTTTTCCTTCATTGGACCCTGGAAAATACAGTAATCTTTTCCTTCAATAAACCGTGGAAAATACAGTAATCTTTTCCTTCATTGGACCCTGGAAAATACAGTAATCTTTTCCATCAATAAACCCTAGAAAATACAGTAATCTTTTCCATCAATAAACCCTAGAAAATACAGTAATCTTTTCCTTCATTGGACCCTGGAAAATACAGTAATGTTTTCCTTCAATGGACCCTGGAAAATACAGTAATGTTTTCCTTCAATAGACCGTGGAAAATACAGTAATCTTTTCCTTCATTGGACCCTGGAAAATACAGTAATCTTTTCCTTCATTGGACCCTGGAAAATACAGTAATCTTTTCCTTCATTGGACCCTGGAAAATACTAATCTTTTCCTTCAATAAACCCTGGAAAATACAGTAATCTTTTCCTTCATTGGACCCTGGAAAATACAGTAATCTTTTCCTTCAATAAACCGTGGAAAATACAGTAATCTTTTCCTTCATTGGACCCTGGAAAATACAGTAATCTTTTCCATCAATAAACCCTAGATTTCACATCAAGAGTATACTTACCTCCCTAATACTTTTGATATTGCTAAATATCGGCTTTCACTCAATAAAACACTCAGATTAAAAACAGTTAGGTGCCCCTACTGGGCAGGGAGTCAGAGGTAGTCCGGCGGATGCTCGCCCCACCACCGCGCATGCGCCGACTACTACTTCCTCTTTGCTCATTTATTGGCAAAGGGTTACATGCGGTTTTGTGTTCTCTATACTTTTCTGCGCGTTACCTTGTTTTTTACTCACATTTGACGATTCTTGTACGTTGGAAGCATGTCGGAAAGGGAGGATTCGCCTTTAGAAGGAGCGGGATCTCTTTATCAGGTGAATTCTTTGATATGCTAGCGTGTTTTGTCCCGGTTTAATGTATTTCCGGGACTCGCGCTTACCGTGATTAGCGCCTGTTTATGTTGGTTTTTTACAACATGGTGCTTCATAAGTCTCATTTCTCTTTGTGTTTTGTCCACAGGTATCACATAGACGCTTTGATGGACTTCTCGGCACAAGAGGATATGTTTTCTCTCCACCACGGTTCCATTTCCTACTAATACTGTTAGGTTATCTAACCAAAAAATCTATGTTCAGTGAGTTGGAGGCCTGTTATAAAGGTCTTCTCACTTTGCCCTCTTGCTCCAATTCCTTCCCCTTAGGTGGAGAGAATGTAGAGGCGTACGATGGTGGAGTTCTCCGGTTCATCACGTTGGATGGTTTGTCTATACAAGGGTCAGGTATCTAATTATTATAAACAAAAGGGGAGATAATTTCCTTTTTTGCCAATGCTAGAATTGGAAGGAGTTATCTCTGTATATCTGATTGTTGTGTACTCGAAATGCCAATTCAACGGGAATGTTCCAGTTACTTATACAATTCGTTCTTGCACTTGGTGCTTGTTGCGGATCGATTAATTTGGTCACGAGAGTGATGACGTCATAATCGGCCTTGGCCTTTTATTAACAATTAACGTTTTGTCCATGGCTGGTTCTTCTTGATTTCCGATCTTGATGATCCTGTCCCTCTCTTTTTAGTTGGTTTTGAGTTCGCTAACCTTAACTATCTTGCTCATTGTCCCTGTCCTTTGTCCTGTTTCAGAGACCTGGTTGCCCGTCCTGCGGGAGGTTTCTTAAAAGCCGCTTCGTTCCGCACTTGTGCTTCAGCTGCAGTCCCTGTGGACCGTTGCTGAAGTGCGACGTATGTAAGCAGTGGGGGGGCGACTTAATGTCTGATTTTCTCGCATTGCAGGCAAGGGAGAAAGTGATGGAGGAAGAGAGGAAGAAGAAGGAGAAAGTTTGTAAGAAGGGTAAGAAGAAGGCCTCATCCGCGGTGGATATGGAGGCCTTCAGGTCCGAAATGTTGCAAGAGATGCAGAGGACAATAAAGGATCTGGTCCCAGAGTTGCTTCGCGGCATGCTCCCTGGGTCAGCTCCTTTGTTGTCCTCGGCATCTGCTTACGAGCAGGTGATCCCCGCCTCTGAATCCGGTCTCTTTAGGTCCGGTCCGGTTGTGGATTCAGAGGTGGCCCCTTTGTTGGGGGCAGTCCAAGGCCCTGGCAGCAGGCATGGCGCCGCGCCGAGGGGCCGTGGACAACGGTTGTTGCTGGGACCCGCGGTCTGCTCATCAGACCCCGGGTATCCGCGCGCCGAAGGTGTCAAAGCCTCCTATGGCACCTTTCCTGGCCAGTCCGGGTTGGCTCTCTTTGCTGACCCGGAGTCTAATCTTTCTGGCCAGGAAGAAGAGGATCTCCTGCTGGGGTCGCCTTCTGAGGACGTGGCCATGGAATACGACGTCTGTGCACCCCTCGCGGGGAATGCAGGCGACGTGTTCCATGGTTCTACTCACGCAGGAGTAGATTTCACGGTCCAGAGGGTGTCCCCGGGCGGTGCTGTTGACCACGGATACCGCATACCTCGGCTTGCCGATGGTGTTGCTGGTGCTGGTCAGACCCGTGGTAGAGCGGTGTTTACCCCACGCTCTGCCACGGCGCCTGCTCCTGGTCAAGCCGCGGAATTTAGCATGCCTGCTCTCTCGGGCCCGCATGCTTTTCCAGGCTTGCCAGGGGTATCAGCTTACCCGCCGTCGACGTCAACTGCGAGTGCTCTGGAGGAAGACGAAGGCCCTCGTCTAGTAGAGCGCTCGCAGTTAGCCACGGAGGAGGATTGGTCGGACGCTTGCCAGTGGCTGGTAAGTGTTCGGCCAGATCTACCCGTGGAGCTGCCGGCTAGCCAGCGTGACCATAGGCCGTGGTTAGATGGTAGGCCGGCGGCTACCGCTATGCCATCTCTGCCGCTGGCTGAGCATGTCGTGGACATGTTCGAAGCGGCGGAGGCGTCCATTAAGGTGAATGGACGTCTCGCGAAGGCCCCTCGCGAGGTGGCGAAGCGGTGCCGCATCGTGCCCCTGGATTACCAGCGGTACGGTGTGGTGCCGAAGCCAAGCGTTGATGATCGCGCGGCTTTGGGCGAAGATGCGCGGCCGGGCTCCCGTTCTGACACGGGAGTCTTGTGCTCGAACGCGTTGCGTTCGGCGAATGCCGCGCTGCGGGATGCGGAGGAGAGTGGGAGGGCGTCGATTGCCGCTCTGTCCCACGTCTCCCAGCTGCTACAAGGGGTGGTAGCGGCCTCCGCATCACGCCAACCAAGCCCGGTAACAGTCCAGAGAGCCATCCAGGATGGTATCAACCTGGCTTTGGACTGTTTGACGCGGGCGGTGACCAGAAGTGTCCGGGCGAGGCGCACGTTTGCGCTTGACAATCTGTGCCCGTCCCAGGACCTGTATAATAGGCTGCTGCGGACGCCTATGACAGGTCCTGGTCTCTTTGGAGGTGAGGGATGCAGGCACCTCCAGGAGACGGTCACTCTGGTTAATAACCAGAGGGCGCTGCGGGAACAATTTGAGGTGCTCCGGCGGGAGCGTGTTCGCGCGGCACCCCCTGTGTATCGTCCTCTGCAGGCTCGAGGTGGTGCTGGCCAGGTCAGAGGCCAGCCACCGTCGCAACGTAGGCCTAGGCCACGGGCGATTCGGCCAGCAGCGAGGGGGGCGCAGGCTCCCCAGCCGCACCCAGCCAGACAGCCGCCCGCGCACCGTGGTGCGCGCGGCGCTGGGCGGGGCGCGCGGGGATCTGGTCGCGGTAATCGGGCCTGATGGCCTGGTTACCGCGGTGGGAACCACTCCGGTGTTTCAGGCCGAGAGAACAGTGCCACTCTGGCCCTCCTTATGTCCACCTCTATCCCTAGGTGGACCGGTGGGCGGCCGTTTGGCCGCCCACTTGCCAGAGTGGAAGCGGTTGACTCAGGACCGTTTAGTCTTGCGATGGCTTTCGGTCGGGTATCGTCCCGACTGGGTGACAGGCCCGCCATCGCGACTGTCTCTCGCGCCGATCTGGACTCCCATTCCACGGGATCCGGATCAGAGGTTGTGTATAGAGGAGGAAATAAATTCCCTCATACTAAAAGAAGCCATTCAGCCGGCACAGAGGTGCCCGGGCTTCTATTCAACCCTGTTCTTAGTAACAAAAAACACCGGAGGGTGGAGGCCGATTCTCAACCTCAAGCCATTGAACAAGTTCATCGAGACGCCCAGTTTCAAGATGGAGACTGTGCGCTCGGTGTTGGCGGGGTTAGAGCGAGGAATGTGGACAGCGTCGTTAGATTTGAAGGATGCTTATTTCCACATTCCCATAGAGAGGAGTTTCCGTCGCTTCCTGAGATTTGCATTTCAGGGCCGGCGGTGGGAATTCAGGGTGTTACCCTTCGGAATTTCCACGGCTCCTCGGGTCTTCACCCGTGTGGTTCTCGCGATCACTGCATACCTCCGCAGGAGAAGCATAGCAGTCCACACATACATAGACGACTGGCTGTTGAAAGCACACACCCGGGAATCGTTGTCAGCCAATCTGGAGATTGTTTTGAAAACTCTCTCGGACTTGGGCTGGGTGATCAATTTCCCGAAATCAGAGCTAACTCCATCCCAGAAGTTTGTTTACCTGGGCATGTTCTTCGATCTGGAGACGGGGTATGTGTACCCCACTCAGGAGAGGGTTCAAATACTCATCTCGGTAATTCAGTCGGTGTGCGACAGTCGTCATGTCCTGGCACGGGTTTACTTGAGAATGCTGGGCTTGATGGTTTCTTTGGAACCAGTCATTCCGCAGGCCGCCTTGCGCAGGCGCCCGATCCAGTTGTTTCTCATGACACAGTGGACCCAGAGTTCAGGTTCGCTGGACTCGAACGTGTCGGTGTTGGCGCCTCTGATTCACCACCTGCAATGGTGGTTGAATACAGAGAATCTCTTGCCGGGGGTTTTGCTAACCCCTCCCCACCCTCAGGTGACTGTGTATACAGATGCATCGATGGAGGGGTGGGGAGCTTGTCTGGAAGAGTCCACAGTATCAGGGCTTTGGGATCTGGATCAGTCCAAGGAACATATCAATCTACTAGAGCTAAGAGCAGTAGTCCTGGGCCTGGAACATTTCTTAAAGAATGTTCAGGGCAAGATTGTTCTCATTCGTTCAGACAACTCGACAGTAGTGACTTACATAAACCGCCATGGCGGAACGAAGTCGCCCAGTCTCTGTATGATGACATGGAAATTGCTTTGTTGGTGCCTGGATCATGGGATCACCTTGAAAGCAGTTCATATTCCGGGGAGGTTAAATCTGCTAGCAGACTCATTGAGCCGAAGGATGAGTGTTTTACCCACGGAATGGCAACTAAATCAATGTGTGGCGGATCGTCTGTTCGACCATTGGGGGAAACCCAACATAGATTTGTTCGCAATGAAGAAGAATGCGAAGATGACGACGTACGTCTCTCCGATTCCAGACCCAAGCGCTTTCGCAACAGATGCGTTAGCTATCAGCTGGGAGGGAATGTATGCATACGCATTCCCCCCAGCAATCCTGATTCCAAAGGTGCTTCAGAAAATCAGGCAGCAGGAGTGCCAAGTGCTTCTGATCGCCCCGGATTGGCCAAGCCGATCGTGGTATACGGATCTGCTGGACCTTCTGGTCTGCAATCCGGTTCCGCTGCCTCTGATGGACAACCTTATCTTCCAGGGCAAGGCCCTTCACGACAATCCGTCAATGTTCCGATTGACTGCGTGGATGTTGTCAAGGAATCTAGAATTAAGGAGGGCTTTTCTGAGCAAGCTGCCATGTTTATGGCCAAAGCCAGGAGGGGGTCGACCTCCAGAGCATATAATTATAAAATCAACAGATTTGCAGAGTGGTGCTCAAAAAGATGTATTGATCCAATGGAATCATCTATTCAGGTAGTGGCTGATTTCCTCTGTCACCTATATGATGCCTATAGCCTCAAGCCTAACTCTATTGCTGGTTATAAGTCAGCTTTAATGACTGTTATTCCTTGCTTGGCTAATAGGGGGAGTGATGAAGTAAGTACATTAAATGTATTAATTAAAGGCATGGCCAATCTAAGACCAAGGAATCCTCCACTGATTCCGTCTTGGAGTTTATCACTGGTGCTCCAGGTACTAGGTGATAAGCCTTTTGAACCACTTAGTTCCATTTCTATGAAAATGTTAACTCTTAAAACTGTATTTTTAATTGCTGCGGCCTCGGCGAGGCGTAGGAGTGAAATTCACGCCTTATCAGCCGAGGTTGACCGTTTTGTGGTTACAGGGGAAGGCCTTAAGCTTCTACCTAGGATTAATTTCTTGTCTAAAAATCAGTCATTGAAATATCCAGGTCAACCTATTTTTTTGCCATCTTTAACTAGATATGATCCTAATTCTAAAGTATGGTGCCCCGTACGGGCGCTGCTTCGGTACAAACAGCGTACTTCGGAGTGGCGTACCGACCAGTCAGCGTTATGGTTGTCATATATTGAACCCCATGGTAGGGCGTCTAAGGACACCATTTCTAGGTGGATTGTGGAATGTATTCAATTTTGTCACAAATCCGCCACCGGGCGACAGGTTGACGTGGCCAAGGCTCACAGTGTCCGCGGTGTCGTGGCATCCACTGCCCTGTTTAGTGGGGTTCCTGTGGATGATATTATGTCAGTGGCTCAGTGGCACTGTGAGTCAAGTTTTACAGACCATTACCTCCGTGACACCTCTAACCCTCTCGCCTTGTCGATTCTGAAACAATAACCGCTTTATGTTTGTGAAGAGTGCCTCCGCATTGCTTATATACTTCGCCATTCAGCGACGGTGACAACCACTTGTCGGGACTGTATCATCCTTCTCTACTGGATTCATGATGACAGCTTCCTAGTACAACAAGGTCAGTCTTGTTCATGTGTTGTTCATTGTTTTGTATTGTCACGTTACCCAGTGTTATTAATATGGTGATGGTTTATGTGGGTTGTGGTTCTTTAGTGAGAGTATACGAAAATGGAGCCTTTTCGTCTCTGTCCTATAGTACTTAGCACTAGTACGAAGAGAGCGTGTAGGACATTGAGGTCATTTAATCTTCCTCCCAAGGGAGGGGGGGGAGCGCATATGACAAATCGGTCATCTCTCAGGCATCGGTTGTGTTATCCGATGGTTTATCAAATCCTGACTGTGTTTTCACACAGTTTCAGACGTCATAAGTGCCTTAAACGCTTGAAAGCGTATAGGGAAGAGCTGGTCTTTTGACCTCGCCTCCCTCCCGCCAGATTCACTTTCGAATTCTGGCAATATCAAAAGTATTAGGGAGGTAAGTATACTCTTGATGTGAAATAAACGAAATCTAGGATTTCTTTTTTCACGAGAGAGTTGATACTTACCTCCCTAGATACTGACCCGGCCTCTCCGCCCCACGGAGGCTCGGTCTTCAGGCTCTTGGTAGTTGCATGTGTTAGCCAATAAATGAGCCAGAGGAAGTAGTAGTCGGCGCATGCGCGGTGGTGGGGCGAGCATCCGCCGGACTACCTCTGACTCCCTGCCCAGTAGGGGCACCTAACTGTTTTTAATCTGAGTGTTTTATTGAGTGAAAGCCGATATTTAGCAATATCAAAAGTATTAGGGAGGTAAGTATCAACTCTCTCGTGAAAAAAGAAATCCTAGATTTCGTTTAAAATACAGTTATTTTTTTGCATCAATAAACCCTAGAAAATACAGTAATCTTTTCCTTCATTGGACCCTGGAAAATACAGTAATGTTTTCCTTCATTGGACCCTGGAAAATACAGTAATCTTTTCCTTCAATGGACCCTGGAAAATACAGTAATCTTTTCCTTCATTGGACCCTGGAAAATACAGTAATCTTTTCCTTCAATGGACCGTGGAAAATACAGTAATCTTTTCCTTCAATGGACCGTGGAAAATACAGTAATCTTTTCCTTCATTGGACCCTGGAAAATACAGTAATCTTTTCCTTCAATGGACCGTGGAAAATACAGTAATCTTTTCCTTCAATGGACCCTGGAAAATACAGTAATCTTTTCCTTCAATGGACCCTGGAAAATACAGTAATCTTTTCCTTCAATGGACCGTGGAAAATACAGTAATGTTTTCCTTCAATAAACCCTGGAAAATACAGTAATCTTTTCCTTCAATGGACCGTGGAAAATACAGTAATGTTTTCCTTCAATAAACCCTGGAAAATACAGTAATCTTTTCCTTCATTGGACCCTGGAAAATACAGTAATGTTTTCCTTCATTGGACCCTGGAAAATACAGTCATGTTTTCCTTCAATAAACCGTGGAAAATACAGTAATCTTTTCCTTCATTGGATCCTGGAAAATACAGTAATATTTTCCTTCAGTAAACCCTGGAAAATACAGTAATATTTTCCTTATGGACCCTGGAAAATACAGTAATCTTTTCCTTCAATGGACCCTCGAAAATACAGTAATCTTTTCCTTCATTGGACCCTAGAAAATACAGTAATGTTTTCCTTCAATAGACCCTGGAAAATACAGTAATCCTTTCCTTCAATGGACCCCGGAAAATACAGTAATCTTTTCCTTCAATGGACCGTGGAAAATACAGTAATCTTTTCCTTCAATGAAAGGATTCTATCTGTCAGTCAAAATCCCTGATCTCATAATCAATTATCTCACTAGTTAGCTAACGTCACAAATTACGTATCTCCGTCGCGAAAATGGAAAAGTCTGTCACTAAAGTGCACGAATTGTATGTCTTTGATGAATTTACAATCTACCAGTAATAAACATTTTGAAGAATATTATGAAACTAATTTAGCTGGGAGATGTTGCAGTCAAATTGGTTTCAAAATATTCAATGGTTTACCTGGATAGTTGCTTTGAAATTTAGAGCCTGAGAATTCAGGTATCACAATTTCAAATCTGTTCCAATACTTGTAAATAATTGTGCAGAGCTGAGCTAGAAATAGGCGTGTCATAGCTTCAAATTAATCGCTCTATTGATATTAACACTTTAACACTCATATCAGCCAAAAACACTGCAGTGATCTTGAGAAATGTCCATTTGTAGACCAAGATGAGATTATTTTTGAAAATTTACCTCTGGAATGACTGGCTCGGTTATCGAGCCAGTCATTCCAGAGGTAAATTTTCCAAAATAATCTTCTTGGTCTGCAAATGGACATTTTTTGTTGAGAAAATTGAAATTTTCTTTGACAAATTCGAGGGTTAAGGGCTTAATGATACTAAACAAGAGCAATAGTATTATAGACTCAAGGTCTTATGAGCTTATCTATTATGCAGCTGAGGACCAAACCACTTGGGCCTCTTATTTACGATCTTCCTAGTTGCTAGGCCTTAGAGATACGGCTATTGGTGTCTATTGCAGAATCTGATAATGATGAAGATGAGGACGACGATGCTGATGACGGAGATGATGCTTCACAAGGAGGCAAGAAACTGAAGAAAAGGAGAAGGTAAATTATAGATATTATCTGTCAATTACGCATACATTTCATTATTAGCTCATTATTACACAATAGTATTTAAAAAAATTTACTATTAGATTGACTGACTGAATTATCGAGCCAGTCATTCCAATGGTAAATTTCCAAAAGTAGTTTTCCCTTAGCCTGCACATGGAGATTTGCCATGATTTCTGTACTACAGAAGCCATTTTTAGGTTGTATTGGGACATTGGCAATTAATGGGTTAAAGCACTTTTAGTATCAGTTTTCAAAAAGATTACACCAAGCAACTGGTTGATGAAATAAACAGCAAATCCTTATTGAATTTTGTCTTTAACTACTTATGATATAACAGTGACCATTATGAAGCAGTGATCCATATTGATCCATATATGCAGGGCTTTAGATTACCCCTTAGCTATGACTTTACGAGTCATGCCCAAATGAAATCCGCCCATATTAGTGAGCTCAAATTAAAATCCTACTGGCTGCTATGAAGACTAATTAAAGGAGAACTAACTTCATATCATAATCGTTATTCAGCTGATCTAACACCACTCGTACACTATATGCAGAATATTAAGCTTGTTATCATACCGCTAAAGAAAGATATTCAGCCTTGAGTAGATAAATGCTGATACATTTCTAAAGCCTATCATGGCTGTCATGTTTTGCTAGAAAAACTAGCATATCTGCCTCTGTCTATACCCTCGGTCATAGCGGTGCCACATATAGTTTGACAATGTAATATGAAAGCAACCATTCAGGTAAGCTGGTTAATATTTTGAAACTAATTTGACTGGAAGTTGTTGCTGCCTGAATTTTACATAAGAAAGAATGCAACGCATTGGCACTTGCATGACATCACATGCTATCGCTTGAGGAGATAAAATGTCGGCGATTACTGTTCAACATTTACACCATATGGCAAATCAGATAATTGTGATATAGATAAGAGAATGTGACAGGAGGTAAATGATATGGAATCATTTGAGATGAGATTAGCATCGCTTTAACTGAGTTACAGTCAATTAAATACTCATACATGTAGGTGGATTCTGTGACATTTTATGGCTATTCAGAGGCCTTATTGTGATATTAAAACTAAAATGGCTCAAAATCTATCTCTCAGATTTCAAAATTCCCTAGTTTCTAGGAGCATTGATGGATCCCGGACCAGATAGGTGGTGTGCCCAAATGAGGTAAATCTAAAGCCCTGATACGACAAATGTCTACAGATCTCTGGACAAGGCAGTCATTTTTAGCCTTCTTAACCCTTTAACACTATCAGCCAAAAATGGCTTCTGCAGTGGTCTTCAGAAATGTCCATTTGTAGACCAAGAGAAGACTATTTTTGGAAATTTACCACTGGAATGACTGGCTCGATAACTGAGCCAGTCATTGCAATGGTAAATTTTCAAAAATATTCTCTTGAACAAATTTGAGGTATAAAAGGGTTAAGGGATACATTTTATGAGATTATTAACACTTAAATGTTCAAGATTGATAAAGAAAATATAAATTTCTGATTAATAAATTGCCATTTTCTTGTCCTAGAGAAGACTATTTTAGACAAATTGTCACTGGAATGATGGGCTCAGTTATCGAGCCAGCCATTCCAGTTGTACATTTTCAATAATACTTTTCTTTTGTTCTGCAAGTGGACATTTCTCTTGAACATTAAGTAGTTAAAGACATACTATCATATATAATTATATAATTATTTCTTCCATTGTAATTGAAATGATAATTTTCCCTTTTATTTTACAGTGGCAAAGACCTGTGGAGGGGAATCAGTAAAACATTAGCTGAGGTATGGTCTTCTAGATGCTTAAGATCTTAAGTCTTTAATCACCAAATTTGTTCAAGAAAATTTCAATTTCACTTCAAGAGTATACTTACCTCCCTAATACTTTTGATATTGCTAAATATTGGCTTTCACTCAATAAACACTCAGATTTAAAACAGTTAGGTGCCCCTACTGGGCAGGGAGTCAGAGCGTAGTCTGGCGGATGCCAGCCCCACCACCGCGCATGCGCAGACTAGCACTTCCTCTTTGCTAGATTATTGGCAAAGAGAACACACATGTTTTTCAGTCATAAGCTTTTCTTGCTCATTAACGTTTTTATTGGTGTTATTTTGGAAGTGATAAGACCTGATTTGGATGGCGGGAGGATACACTTCGCCACCGGAGGACGTTGGACCTTTAAATCAGGTGACTTCTAGTAAAATTAGCGAGTTTTCTTCCCGGTGTATTGTGTTTCCGGGACTCGCGTTTACCGTGATAAGCGCCTTAGTTAGTTGGTTTAGGTCAACTCGGTGCTACCTAGGACTAATTTCTCTTTCTGTTTCTGTCCACAGGTCTGTATGACGCTAGGTTGTGACGTCACAGTACCAGAGAATTAGTATTCTCTCCACCATGGTTCCATTTCCTACTAACACTGTTAGGTTATCTAACCAAATGAAAAATTATGT
The DNA here is from genome assembly GCA_034401795.1 of Chaetoderma sp. LZ-2023a. NCBI lineage: Eukaryota > Metazoa > Mollusca > Caudofoveata > Chaetodermatida > Chaetodermatidae > Chaetoderma > Chaetoderma sp. LZ-2023a. The sequence goes on along the minus strand of CM067373.1, from coordinate 148,696,620 downwards.
CCAGTGAGTTGGAGGCCTGGTATAAAGGTCTTCTCACTTTGCCCTCTTGATCCAATTCCTTCCCCATGAGGTGGAGAGAGTTAAGAGGCGTGCAGATGGTGGAGTTTCCGGTTCGTCACGTTGGATGGTTTGTCTATACAAAGTGTCAGGTATCTAGTTATTGATAATGTGGTGATGTTAATTATTGTAAACAATCAAAGGGAGATAATTAACATTTTTGCCAGTCAAGAGTTATCTATATGTATCTGATGGTTGTGTAGTCAACTTATCCATTCAGCATACAATTCGTCTTTGCACTTGGATGTTTTGTTGGGATCGAATTTTTTCCTGTCACGGGATTAATGACGTCATAATCAGCTGGCTATGTATTTATTAGCAATTCAAGCGCTATGCTGGTTTTTGATGTATATTGATCTTTATGATCGTTTTCCTTCTCCTTGAGTTGGATTGAGTTTCTAAGCTTAACTAGTTGCTCATACTCCTTGTCCTTTGCCCTGTTTCAGGGACCGGGTTGCGCGTCCTGTGGACGTTTTATGCATGTAAAGTTCTGGCCGCATCTGTGTTATCGATGTAGCCCTTGTGGTCCATTGATTAATTGTGACATATGTAAGCACTGGGGGGGCGAGTTAATGTCCGAATTCTTGTGCTGCTTACAGGCGACGGACAAGGTGGTAGAGGAGGAGAGGAAGAAGAAGCGGAAACGAGAGGTTGTAAGTAGGAAGGGTAAGGGGAAGGTCTCGTCCGCGGTGGATATGGAGACCTTCCGGACCGAGATGTTGGGAGAGATGAAGAGGACAATAAAAGATTTGGTTCCAGGGTTGCTTCGTGGCATGCTTCCTGGACCGGATCCTTTATTGTCCTCATCATCGGCTTCGGAGCAGGTAATCCCCGCCTCTGGATCGATTTTCCTTAGTCCGCTTCCGTTGTCCGACGATTCAGAGGTGGCCCCATTAGAGGGGGCGTTCCACGGCCCTGGCAGCAGGCTTATTGCCGCGCCGATAGGGGACCGTGGACGGTTGTCGCTGGAACCCGCTGGCTGCTTATCAGTCCAGGGGTATCCGCACGCCGCGGTGGCCAGTACCTCCTATGGCACCGTTCCTGGTCAGCCCGGGTTAGCTCTCTTTGCTGACCCGGGGTCTAATCTTTCTGACCAGGGTGATGAGGATTACCTGCTAGGGTCGCCGTCTGACGACGTGGACATGGATGAAGACGTTTGTGCACCCCTCGCGGGGAATACAGGCGCTTTTTTCCACGGTATTACTCACCCTGGAGTAAGGTCCGCGGTTCAGGTGGTGGCCCAGGGCGCTGCTGATGGCCAGCGGTACCGCATACCTCGGCTTGCCGAGAGTGTAGCTGGTGCTGGCCGGGCCCGTGGTAGGGCTATAGATACCCCGCGCTCTACCGCGGTGCCTGCTCCTGGTCAAACCAGTGATATTCTCATGCCGGTGCTGTCAGGCCCGCATGTTTTCCCTGGCTTGCCAGGTGTATCAGCGTACCCGCCGTCAAGCTCTACTGCTTGCGCTCAGGAGGAAGACGAAGGACCCCGTCTTGTAGAGCGCTCGCAGTTAGCCACGGAGGAGGATTGGTATGACGCTTGCCAGTGGTTGGTGAGCGTTAGGCCTGATCTGCCCGTGGAGCAGTCGGCTAGCCACCGTGTTCACACGCCGTGGTTAGCTGGGAAACCAACTGCTAACGCTATGCCTTCTCTGCCGCTGGCGGAGCATGTCGTTGACATGTTCAAGGCGGCGGAGGCGTCCATTAACACGAGTGGACGTCTCGCGAAGGCCCCTCGCGAGGTGGCCAGGCGTTGTCGCATCGTGCCCCTGGACTACCAGCGGTACGGTGTGGTACCCAAGCCCAGCGTGGATGACCGCGCGGCTTTGGGTGAGGATACGCGGCCAGGCTCCCGTTCTGACGCGGGGGTCTTGTGCGCGAACGCGTTGCGTTCGGCGAATACCGCGTTGCGTGATGCGGAGGAGAGTGGGAGGGCTTCGATTGCCGCTCTGTCCCACGTCTCCCAGCTGTTACAGGGGGTAGTAACGGCATCCGCATCGCGCCAGCCAGGCCCGCTCGCGGTCCAGCGAACCATCCAGGATGGTATTAACCTGGCGCTGGACTGTATGACGCGGGCGGTGACCAGGAGTGTCAGGGCAAGACGCACATTTGCCCTGGACAATCTGTGCCCGTCTCAGGACCTGTATAATAGGCTACTCCGTACGCCTATGACGGGTCCTGGTCTTTTTGGAGGTGAGGGATGTCGCCACCTCCAGGAGACGGTCACCCTGGTGAATAACCAGAGGGCGCTGCGCGAACAGTTTGAGGTACTGCGTCGTGCTAACGTTCGCGCCGCGGCCCCTGCGTATCGTCCCCTGCAGGCTCGAGGTGGTGTTGGCCTAGTCAGAGGCCAGCCGCCGTCGCAGCGCCGGCCTCGGCCGCGTGCGATTCGGCCAGCAGTGAGGGGGGCGCAGGCTCCTCAGCCGCCGTCAGCCAGGCAGCCGCCCGTGCACCGAGGTGCGCGCGGGGCGGGGCGGGTCGCGCGAGGATCTGGGCGTGGTTATCGTTCCTGACAGGGCGCTTACCGCGGTAAGGACCACGCCGGTGTGTATGGCGACGGAGACAGTGCCGCTCTTGCATGCCTTGTGTCCACCGCGGTCCCTAGGTGGACCGGTGGGAGGCCGGCTAGCCGACCACATGCAAGAGTGGGAACGGTTAACTCAGGACCGTTTAGTCTTGCGATGGCTTTCCGTGGGGTATCATCCAGAGTGGATGACAGGCCCGCCGTCGCGACTGTCTCTGGTGCCAGTCTGGACTCCCATTCCGAGAGATCCAGATCAAAGGTTGTGTATCGAGGAGGAGATAAATTCCCTCGTACAAAAAGGAGCTATTCAGCCGGCACAAAGGTGTCCGGGCTTCTATTCAACCCTGTTCTTGGTAACAAAACGCACCGGTGGGTGGAGACCGATTCTCAACCTCAAGCCATTGAACAAGTTCATCGAGACGCCCAGTTTCAAGATGGAAACGGTGCGCTCGGTGTTGGCGGGGTTGGAGAGGGGGATGTGGACGGCGTCGATAGATTTGAAGGACGCTTATTTCCACATCCCCATCCACAGGAGTTTCTGTCGCTTCCTGAGATTTGCATTCCAGGGCAGACAGTGGGAATTCAGGGTGTTGCCCTTCGGAATTTCCACGGCTCCTCGGGTTTTCACCCGTGTGGTTCTTGCGATCACAGCATACCTCCGCAGGAGAAGCATAGCAGTCCACACGTACATAGACGACTGGCTGTTGAAAGCGCACACCCGGGAAAGTTTGTCCGCCAATCTGGAGATTGTTTTGAAAATTCTCACAGACTTGGGCTGGATGATCAATTTCCCAAAATCAGAGCTGACTCCATCCCAGAAGTTTGTTTACCTGGGGATGTTCTTCGATCTGGAGACAGGATATGTTTATCCTACTCAGGAGAGAGTTCAAATACTCATCTCGTTGATTCAGTCAGTGTGCGACAGTCGTCATGTCCTGGCACGGGTTTACTTGAGAATGCTGGGGTTGATGGTTTCGTTGGAACCAGTCATTCCTCAGGCCGCCTTACGCAGGCGGCCGATCCAGTTGTTTCTCATGACACAATGGACCCAGAGTACAGGTTCGCTGGACTCGAATGTGTCAGTGTTGGCGCCTCTGATTCACCACCTGCAATGGTGGTTGAATACAGAGAATCTCTTACCGGGGGTTTTGCTAACCCCTCCCCACCCTCAGGTGACTGTGTATACAGATGCATCGATGGAGGGCTGGGGAGCTTGCCTGGAAGAATCCACGATATCAGGGCTTTGGAATCTGGAACAGTCACAGGAACATATAAATCTACTGGAGCTAAGAGCAGTAGTCCTGGGCCTGGAACATTTCTTACAGAAAGTTCAGGGCAAGATTGTTCTTATTCGTTCAGACAACTCAACAGTTGTGACTTACATAAACCGCCAGGGCGGAACGAAGTCGCCCAGTCTCTGTATGATGACATGGAAACTGCTTTGTTGGTGTCTGGATCACCAGATTACCTTGAAAGCAGTTCATATTCCGGGAAGGTTAAACCTGCTAGCAGACTCATTGAGCCGAAGGATGAGTGTTTTACCCACGGAATGGCAACTAAATCAATGTGTGGCGGATCGTCTGTTCGACCATTGGGGGAAACCCAACATCGATTTGTTCGCAACGAAGAAGAATGCGAAGATGACGACGTACGTCTCTCCGATTCCGGATCCAAGCGCTTTCGCAACAGATGCGTTAGCTATCAGCTGGGGGAGAATGTATGCATACGCATTCCCTCCAGCAATCCTGATTCCAAAAATTCTTCAGAAAATCAGACAGGAGGAATGCCAAGTGCTTCTGATCGCCCCGGATTGGCCAAGCCGATCTTGGTATACGGATCTGCTGGACCTTCTGGTCTGCAATCCGGTTCCTCTGCCTCTGATGGACGATATTATCTTCCAGGGCAAGGCCCTTCACAACAATCCGTCAATGTTCAGATTGACTGCGTGGATGTTGTCAAGGAATCTAGAATTAAGGAGGGCTTTTCTGAGCAAGCAGCCATGTTTATGGCCAAAGCCAGGAGGGGGTCAACCTCCAGAGCATATAATTATAAAATCAACAGATTTGCAGAATGGTGCTCAAAAAGATGTATTGATCCAATGGATTCATCTATTCAAGTAGTAGCTGATTTCCTCTGTCACCTCTATGATGCCTATAGCCTCAAGCCTAACTCTATTGCTGGTTATAAGTCAGCATTAATGTCTGTTATTCCTTGCTTGGCTAAGAGGGGAAGTGATGAAGTAAATACATTGAATGTATTAATTAAAGGCATGGGCAATCTAAGACCAAGGAATCCTCCTGTGATTCCGTCTTGGAGTTTATCGCTAGTGCTTCAAGTACTAGGTGATAAGCCTTTTGAACCACTTAGTTCCATTTCTATGAAACTATTAACACTGAAGACTGTGTTTTTAATTGCTGCGGCCTCGGCTAGGCGTAGGAGTGAGATTCATGCCTTATCAGCCGAGGATGACCGTTTTGTGGTTTCAGGGGAAGGCCTTAAGCTGCTACCTAGGATTAATTTCTTGGCTAAAAATCAGTCGTTGAAATATCCAGGTCAACCTATTATTTTGCCTGCTTTAACTAGATATGATCCTAATTCTAAAGCATGGTGTCCCGTCCGGGCGCTGCGCCGGTACAAACAACGTACGGCGGCATGGCGCACCGACCAGTCAGCGTTATGGTTGTCATATATTGAACCCCATGGGAGGGCTTCTAAGGACACCATTTCCAGGTGGATTGTGGAATGCATTCAGTTTTGCCATAAATCCGCCACCGGGAAACAGGTTGACGTGGCCAAGGCTCACAGTGTCCGCGGCGTAGTGACATCCACGGCCCTATTTAATGGGGTCCCTGTGGATGATATTATGTCGGTGGCTCAGTGGCACTGTGAGTCAAGTTTTACAGACCATTATCTCCGTGACACCTCTAATCCTCTCGCCTTGTCGGTTTTGAAAAAATAAATCGGTTTATATTTTTTGAGGTGATTTCCTCATTACTTATATATATCACAATTAATTTATGGAAACACCCACATTTTTGGGCCTGCATCAGTCTTTACCGATGGGAAGATGATGTCAGCAGCCATTGTCAACAAGGTCAGTCTTGTTCATGTGTTGTCCGTTGTTGATTGTATTGTCACGATTACCCGTTATTAATATGGTGATGGTTTGTGTATTTGTGTGGTTCATTGTTGAGAGTTACGAAAATGGAGCGTTTTCGTCTCTGTCCTGTAGTACATGGCACTTGTACGTAGAGAGCGTATAGGACATTGAGGTCAGTCGACTCTTCCTCCCAGGAAGGAGGGGGGGGAGCGCATATGACATTCGGTCATCTCTCATACATCGGTGGTGTTATCCGATGGTTAGTCAAATCCTGACTGTTTTTTCTTACAGTTTCAGAAGTTTAAGTGCCTTAAACGCAGAAAAGCGTATAGGGATGAGCTGGTCTTTTGACCTCGCCTCCCTCCCGCCAGATTCACTTTCGAATTCTGGCAATATCAAAAGTATTAGGGAGGTAAGTATACTCTTGAAGTGAAATAAACGAAATCTAGGATTTCTTTTTTCACGAGAGAGTTGATACTTACCTCCCTAGATACGGACCCGGCCTCTCCACCCCACAGAGGCTCGGTCTTCAGGCTCTTAATAGTTGCATGTGTGTCAGCCAATAATCTAGTCAGAGGAAGTGCTAGTCTGCGCATGCGCGGTGGTGGGGCTGGCATCCGCCAGACTACGCTCTGACTCCCTGCCCAGTAGGGGCACCTAACTGTTTTAAATCTGAGTGTTTATTGAGTGAAAGCCAATATTTAGCAATATCAAAAGTATTAGGGAGGTAAGTATCAACTCTCTCGTGAAAAAAGAAATCCTAGATTTCGTTTATTTTGTCATAGAAAATGTAGATTTTTAAAGACGACTTTTAGAAAATTTATCACTAGAATGACTGGCTCAGTTATCGAGCCAGTCATTCCAATGATAAATTTTCTAAAAAAGTTTCTTGCTATGTAAATAGACATTTCTCAAGATCACTGCAGAAGCAATTTTAGCTTTAGCGTTAAATGGTAAATATTAACAGTGTTTGTCTCCTTTACCTTCAGGAAACATATGACAGAATTTGCATGAGCGTGTCTACATGTGTTGTGAATGCATGTGTTAGTGTTTGCATGAGCGTGTCTACATGTGTTGTGAATGCATGTGTTAGTGTTTGCATGAGCGTGTCTACATGTGTTGTGAATGCATGTGTTAGTGTTTGCATGAGCGTGTCTACATGTGTTGTGAATGCATGTGTTAGTGTTTGCATGAGCGTGTCTACATGTGTTGTGAATGCATGTGTTAGTGTTTGCATGAGCGTGTCTACATGTGTTGTGAATGCATGTGTTAGTGTTTGCATGAGCGTGTCTACATGTGTTGTGAATGCATGTGTTAGTGTTTGTATGAGCGTGTCTACATGTGTTGTGAATGCATGTGTTAGTGTTTGCATGAGCGTGTCTACATGTGTTGTGAATGCACGTGTTAGTGTTTGCATGAGCGTGTCTACATGTGTTGTGAATGCATGTGTTAGTGTTTGCATGAGCGTGTCTACATGTGTTGTGAATGCATGTGTTAGTGTTTGCATGAGCGTGTCTACATGTGTTGTGAATGCACGTGTTAGTGTTTGCATGAGCGTGTCTACATGTGTTGTGAATGCACGTGTTAGTGTTTGTATGAGAGTGTCTACATGTGTTGTGAATGCACGTGTTAGTGTTTGTATGAGCGTGTCTACATGTGTTGTGAATGCATGTGTTAGTGTTTGTATGAGCGTGTCTACATGTGTTGTGAATGCATGTGTTAGTGTTTGCATGAGCGTGTCTACATGTGTTGTGAATGCATGTGTTAGTGATTGTATGAGCGTGTCTACATGTGTTGTGAATGCACGTGTTAGTGTTTGCATGAGCGTGTCTACATGTGTTGTGAATGCATGTGTTAGTGATTGTATGAGCGTGTCTACATGTGTTGTGAATGCACGTGTTAGTGTTTGTATGAGCGTGTCTACATGTGTTGTGAATGCATGTGTTAGTGTTTGTATGAGCGTGTCTACATGTGTTGTGAATGCATGTGTTAGTGATTGTATGAGCGTGTCTACATGTGTTGTGAATGCATGTGTTAGTGTTTGCATGAGCGTGTCTACATGTGTTGTGAATGCATGTGTTAGTGATTGTATGAGTGTGAATATCGTAGATAAAAGCTTGGAGCTAAACTGTATTCCAGGTAGATTATTATCATCATTCAATCATTTCCAAGTTATTGAGGTGTGTTTACGTGCCTTTGTGTGTGTGTAATTATGATATGTGTACTCATATGCCTTAGCCACCGCTTTCAATGAAAGAAATGTTTTTCAAAATAGTTATAGAGTTAATTGTTATCCCCACATTTTGAAAATATGTCGAGGATATTATAATCGCCTCCATCTGTCTGTCTGTTTAGCTGTCACGCGATCTCTTCCCAAACCGTTGGGTGGAATTCAACCAAATTTGGTATGTGGGTTACCCATATGATTGCACCTGGAAGATGACATCTAGATTTGGCTCCGTCCACTGAGGGGTCGTGGTGCATGGTCAAAAGGTCAACTATCCTAAAAACTTTCCATCACACTATCTCATTCCAAACCGTTGTGTGGAATTCAAGCAAATGTGGTGTGTGGGTTACCCATATAGTTGCAGATTGCGTGACAGTCTATGTTTTGCTCCACCCCCTGGGGTGGGGTGGAAGTGAATAGACAAGAAATTGATTGTAGTGCAACTCCTCCGAAACCAGTGGACAGAATTCAACCAAATTTGTTCGGTGAATTACCCATATGATTGTTCACATTTAGCTCCACCTTCAGGTGTGGGTGGGAGTTGGGGGCAAAAGGTTACACCAGTGAATGTGGGGTTTTGTACTAACTCGTCATTGACTGAGCAATCTAGTTTAATAATAATAATAATAATAATAATAATAATAACTACAGAACCTGTAAAAAAATGGGTGGAACTTAGGTGGAAATGGATCTCTCTAATAGAACTCTCAAGAGGGTGGTTCCTTAAGACAGGTGGTTCACAAATGTAGGTGGCTGCTTGCACAGGTTTGATTGCGATTCATGTTTTTCTTAATCTTTATTATATTCTCACTATTTCCTTGATTCATAGCAAAGTGCCACTGATGTGCTACATGCAATGGGGGCGTTGCCATCTGGATTTAGACAGTCTACATTAGGACAGAAATTTAACCACAGTAAGTTTATTGTTATTTTCTTTGAATATTTATTATATTAACTAATTACTTCAGTATTTGTGTACATTCCCGCAGTAGCATGAAAAATCCACAGCAACAATGCCTCGCCGTTAATCATCTTTCAGGAATATTAGTTTCAAAATATTCTATGGAATCGTGTATCTTATCTGTAATGTACTCATCATAGCGAGAAAATATTTTAAACACAGGTGTTTAGTCCTGAAAGTCATGAAATTGTGTAAATTTTCTTCTAATCATTGAATTTCGCGAAATAAAAATGACTACAAACCGCGGATTGGAAATCAATGGTTTTTAGTCACGACAAAACTAGTATAAATCGGTCGGCATGTTTGTCTGTTGGTTGGCCTATCCAGTTTTTGTGAATGTGCTATTGTTGAAACTTAGGCCGCTTTGTGAGAGATGTAATAGATTTGACAGACAGATGGACAGACGGACGGGCGGGTGGGCGGGCGTCAGGCAGGAGACATAGTAGTTACGAGTTTAAAATCTGCGCGTGTCATAACTTGTTATTATAAGAGTTGAATTGACATTGTTTGCTCAGGTGATGACTATCGTATGGCGAGTTACCTGTCTCCTAAGCTCAGTGCATCAAACCTGGGATACAAGGATCTGTTTTTAGACCCTGCCAATAACAAGGTATGTGTATGCATTGTAATGAAACAATATGCCTATGACAGCCTCTAATCAGTAGTCGACGGGGACAATAGAAACGGTCCCCATCCGTGTATCTTCATCTGGTTTGCACTTGATAACTTCAGTTAGCCTGCATGGATTCAAGAAATACATCCCTTTGCAATGAGCCCTGGACTGGGATTGCGTTTGGCTGAAGTCTGGATGTAATCACCAAAATGGTAAAATATTTGGATTCCAAAAATTGATGTTGGATTAAAATACCTGGGTCGTGGGATGTGTGACCAGAATTGGTCTTTTATTTCTTCACTCTATGTAAGTATCCGTTTGTAAATCTGTGTAGATTTTGTTTTTGTTCAGTAAATTAGCATCTACCAGGAGTATCTTAGTGAAACTTTGTGTGCATTCAAAGTTGAGGAAAATTATCGTCATGTCTCTAGCGATGATTTAGTTTGATCACGTACATGTAGTTACATGCATTCTACAAAGGTTTTTTTCTACATGATCACATAAAGCGGGATCATATGTGATTGGGTTCATTTTCTGCTCATCTATCTTGTCCATCTGATTCTTGGCTGGTCCAGATCGCGATGAGTTTTGAACCTACGCTCTGAGCGGATATATTACGGGGACACGTGTCATGATTTCATTCTTGTGAGATCCGTCCATATTCACCAGGATTATCTCCCTTGATATAATTAAAATTTTTAATTCTGAACATGCACTACCGATTTCTATTCAGTGAATATATTAGGAGACACAGTGTTGCATTTATTTCACTATAATACATACATATTTGCCAGAAATATCTTCCATGAAAGATTTGAAATCGATAAAAATAGAGTTACTGCTAGATAACTTCAAAGTACCTTGAAAAATTCACTTCAAATTTATAACAGCGATAGTCTGTGAGAAACCCTCAGTTGTATTTGGGTATAAGTGAGATCCATTCATATATACCAGAGTTATCTCCTATGAAATGCTTAAAATCTACAAAAACTGACTATTCATATTTGCCGTTTTGCAAACATGTATGTTTTGTGAGCATTTAGAAAAAAATGTTATTGACATCATTGCTTCAATGCCGTGATTGTGTCATACGTTTCCTCTACGATGTAGGCATCTCATTTCATGATAACTATACCAGGTTTATGTACATTTACAGATTCGTCATCGACCTCTCCGAATTCAAAAGATGATAACTCTCAGCGCTGCTCGTCTGATTCCACCACCCGCAACAGGTACTCAATGCTACTAAATCAGGGGTTGATCTTAACACTAGCCCGCTATTCCGAGCCTAGTAGAAGTTAACGATGATTAGTACAAGTTATGGCTGACCAGCCCAATAGGCTAGCAACAATTTTATATATCAATCCTTTGATGGTCAATGTGGCTGAAAATGGCCTCTGCACTGATTCGAATAAATGGTCATTTGCAGACCAATAGAGGACTTTTTTTTTAAGATTAACATCTGGAATGTCTTTTATGAATTTGCGATTTAAATAGACATTCTTTCAAAATATTTGATAATAATTTGACACGTCAAATTAGTTTCAAAATAATCAACGGCTTACCTGTGTAGTTACAATGAAATATGGATTCTGGAAAATAAGATTTCAATGTCTTCCAACTTGTGGAGTAAGTGGGCGGAGCGTTGCTAGAAATCTTTGATTATGATGTCAGATACTGGAGTGACAGATAGGATCCCTCTATTGTGTGCGATTTTGACCACCAAAGTTGATCGTTTGAATTTTACATGCATATCTAAATATAAATGTTTGTCTGTTGCAGGATTGGAGGTGTTAAGTCGTCATGTCAGAATGTGCTTGTTTGATGGAGAAAATGTATGTAACACCTATTAATCATGTGATATATATAGGGCTTCACGATCTACTATACTATGTTAGTCATACCGATATGATTATGCTGATGCTGAAATATCGAGATATAAGATAAAACCTGTATAACAGTTTGCTAGGCAGATAATCTTCTTCCCATTAGTAATATTTCAATAGTATATAGCTGTCTAGTGATATAAGTTACTGCGCTTCGTATGGGAAAATGATATATTACCTGTATTTAACGATCATGCTTTTCTTATTTATCCATAGCTGTCAAATTGTTGTTTTGAGGCTAGTGTTAGAGTAATTGATAAATTAATGATTACGGCTACGAAAGTTGCCTACATATAAAAATGCACTTCTCGCAAAAGAATTTAATAAAACTTATTTTAATTACTATCATAGGACATCGGATGGTTAAAAATGTCTAAAACCTATCTTTTCTGGCGCTGATATTTTATAATTTCAGCCTGTTGTTTGCTAGAAAAATCATAATATGAAATGAATATTTCGAGTGCTATTTTATAGCAATTACTACAGCCCGGTTAGTCGGCAATTTCCAGGAATTGTGCGCCTTTGTAGTGACCACCCATCAGCCCAAGTAAAGAGGAACCTGACAATATGAGAAAAACTTCTCAATTCCTGCAAGCTTTATTCACTTCTTATGTTGGCGGGTTTCATTAGATATCGATCGATACAAGCTACTCTAACGAGAGCAAGCTTAGACCTATGTATTCGCAGCATATGGTAGTCTATTTAATGTGGTATAATGGCTAAGTTGTACCTCTGCACGGAGATTTCCACATTTCCTGGTGGTTTTGTCCCATTGCAAATTCATCCTATAAAGCACAGGCCATCGTAGAAAGTTAATTTATTATTCTAACATATACATGTACATCAATGCAGATAGCCAGGAAAATTAGTAAAATGTATATTTACATTCATATCCAACGTGTTTGACTCATAACATTGATATTTGTCAGTCAAATATGAACAGCTTTTAAATTAGCTGTTCGCAATTTCACTGGGCGAGTTTATACTGGACGAGATGGTCGCCGGTTACCGGTATCTCACGATCTCCATGCAGAAATGGTTGTAATTTTGTGGCACATTTAAATCATTTGTAGTGACGATTTGGGGGGAGTTTCAGCCGTTTTAGGATATAATTTAACTGAATACAGTTAAAATTTAGTGTTTAAAGTCAGGATTCATGTAATTTCTTGGTTTGATAGTGAAAATTTGCGATGACTATTTAAGCAGCGCTGATATACGTTGAATATGGAATCATACTACTCAAGTCTCACTCTATTTTTTCCCATTTTTCCCATCGGAATAATACCAGTATTGAAGGTATACCAGTATGAAAATTGATATTGATACCGATATTCATTTTTCTAATACCGTGAATCCCTAGATATATAGCGGAACTCAAGAGTTCATTTTTAACCCTTTCCCCGATACAATCCCTGTGTCTCAATTTCAGGTGAAACAAACAGGAAAGCTGTTGAATATTTTGAGAGTAATATGACTAGAAGCCATTGCTGCCTTAGAGGCAGCAATGGCTTCCAGTCACATCAACATTGCTTAAGTAAATATCATTTTGACCAAGCTTCAGACAGTTCAAAGTAATAATTCTTGACTTTTTAACATTTTTTATGGTCAAATTCCTTCTTGAATGACCATTTTGTAGACAAAGATTTTTTTTTTTTAAACTTACCACTGAAATGACTGGCTCGATAAGTGTTTCAAAAGTTTCATTCCGGCCTTAAATTTTCAACGATAGTCTTGTCTTGGGCCCACATGTGGACCTATAGATAGACATTGACTAAGTTGAATTTTTATTTTTCAAACTGAGCAAAAGCGATTTCTGACGTGGTCTTGAGAAATGTCTATTTGCAGACAAAGAGGAGACTATTTTGGAAAATTAAACACTGGAGTAGCCAGTCATTCTAGGGATAAATTTTCAAAAACCACCTCTTTATGACTATTAAATGCTTATGGTATTACAAAAACTATAAGTACACTTTGTTTTGTATGCTAGATCCTGAGCAACATTCACTGCGTGAGAGTGGCGATGGCGGACAAATCTCAGAGAACCTGGTCCTTTACTACACGGGTAATTAGTCTTTGTTGAGCACTTAGTACATTATTAGCTCACCTGGCCAGAATGGCCAAGTGAGCTTATGCCATGGTGACCATCCTTCGTCCATCCATCTGTCCCTATACCTAATTTGGCTGGAAGGACCCTATTGGTGTAGGCTTCAATACTTTATATTCAGAATTTTGATTGGTCAATCTTTTTGGTGGCCATCTTGAATTTTCTGAACACTAGCTGGAAATCATTTAAGATGCTACTCCTCATTAACTGCTTGGTGTTAACTGGCTGGAAGGACCCAAGGTCGGTAGGCTTCAGAACTTGTATACAGAATTTTAATTGGTCAATTTTTCCGGCGACCATCTTGGACTTTCAGATTAATTTTATAATAAAGTTAAAAGCCTACACCTCAACCGCTTGGCTGATTTTAAGCAAACACAGCTGAAATGACTTAAGTGGGTAGGCTTTTGAATTTTAATTGGTCAAATTTTCCGGTGGTCATCTTATATTTTCCAGAAATACTTTAAAATACTACTCTTCCTTTAATCAATGGCCCGATTTCAATAAAACGTGGCTGAAATTATCCCATCATGATAGACTTCAAGCGTTCTAATGAGAATTTTGATTGGTCAATTTTTTCAGCATCCGTCTTGGATTTTCCCCAAAAAAATTGGAAAGCCTTTAAAACCAATAAAACCCGGCTGGAAGGATCCTATGGTCATATGTTTGCGAAGTTGAATGCAGGAATTTAATTGCTTAACTTTTTACATGGCCATCCTGGGTTTCCAAAGTACTACTACTACTACTACTACTACTACTACTACTACTACTACTACTACTACTACTACTACTACTACTACTACTACTATACTACTACTACTATTACTGCTGCTGCTGCTGCTTCTACTACTACTACTACTACTACTACTACTACTACTACTACTACTACTACTACTACGACTTAATGAACAGCTCAATTTCAACCAAACTTTGATGGAATGATCCGATGACAATAGGCTTCGAGAGAACAAATCAGAATTTGATTGGTCAATTCATTGTGTTTTATGGACATCTTGGATTTTCCCAAAATTATCCATCATCTGTATTTAAATGCAAATAATTCAGATGCTAATGGTCCAGGTGAGCATCACAGGCCCTTGGGCCTCTTGTTTGTAGTTGTCTAAGACTTAGATAATTATCTATTGTTAGGGCACATGGCCTGAAATATGAAATGAGCATATGCCATGGTGACCATCCGTCGCCTGTCTGTCAAATAATGTTTTCTTCATAGGCGCTTGATCAATTTGAATCAAATTTGGCTGGAGGCATCCTTCGGGAGATTGAGATCTGGTCAGATGGTTTGTAGTAATTTTGAATTATTTTTAGAAATACTGTTAAACGTCTTCTGAAATAACTTGGCCAATAGAGGGATATAAATTTGTCAGTCATGTATGCTCCAGTATATATTTGACAGCATAATTAGCATATGTTTGCTACATAAATCTTTGTACTTCCAGTCAAAATATTCATATTTATTATGATCCTGGTTCATGCTGCCTTAGGCAGCATTGGCTTCCAGTTATATTAATTTCAAAATATTCAGCTAAAAATGTTATGCATCATAAATGATTTACTTTTTCAGGGATTTGTTATTGAAAGGGTTAATCATGTAATTGTTTCTTACACTTGTAGGTGTCTGATAACATGGACACATACCAGCATGCGGAGGTCTTCATCAGGACTAACAGCACAGTACCTAACTTAGGTCAGTATCTTTGTAGTATTTAAAAGGATGCTAATCTCATCACAAATGTTGTATTTTACCGATAGATTATGGTATATAGATTACATATCATTCATATCCTGTCGGCTGTCGGTGTCACATTCCCTTATCTGTCTCACAATTATCTGCTTTGTAATATCGTGTAAATTTTGAACACTGAACGCCACCATTCTATTTCCTCAAGCGATAGTGTGTGATGTCATATAAGTGCCAATGCATTACATTCTTTATTGTGTATTACTCATCCCGTTGAATATTTTGTAGCTACATGTAATTTGACTGGTATTTATTGCTGAAGCATCAACAATTTCTAGTGAAATTAGTTTCAAAATATCCAACAGCTTACCTGTATGATTGCTTTTATGCCACATTGACAAACTAGCTTTCACCTCAGTAACTGAGCGTATATACCAAGGCAGACACGCTAGGGTTTTTCTGATTGGTGGAAAAGTAAATCACGCCAGCCGTTGTATGGTAGGCTGTAGAAATGTATCAACCTGTAGCTTTTTCGTTGTCGGCATGATAAAATGCTAAAATCTCCAGGATCGATTATGGATGGCAAATTCTATCACATGAATGGTTAGTATAAGATATGTTGAAATTTCCTTTAAGGACTAAGCACTTAGTTTAACATCCGATTAATAAGAGGAAAGTAAGCCTACAAAATATGAATGAAATAGAGGAGTTGCTAATGCCACACATACATCCACGCAGCATGCACACATGCATAATCAATTGAAAGAAAGTTAGAATACATTTAGGTATTACTTTTCTGACAACGTTAGCATTATCAACATTACGTTTCTGTGCTTAGTAAAACAGAGACGAGAGGCTGACATAATTTTTTAATTGTTTAGAATTCTTGTTTGGCTTGTGTACAGGCTGGTGGTACGACATGCACAGACAAAGTATTTCTTGAGTTAATTAAATGAAATAAACTAAATGAATTTTTATTTGAATTCGGTATCTTTTAACTATATTAAACAGTATATTGTGTCAGTACTTTTCTATTCCTGATTCATGTCCGATGGCTGAATATGTTGTTTACAAGTTCGGATTATGATTATCTTGTATGTTTATGTTACAGGAGTTCTGTTTGAACTGTGTGTCACTTATAAGAGAACTGTAAGTATAGATGCCAAGTATCGTTAAATTAATACATAAATCTATCCTTGGCCATCAGTTACATTTTCTCAAGGATTTCCCCTTTTGATCAAGACAGGTTGGCGTTTCCTTGCTTACCGGAACACCCATATTAGTTTTGAGGAAAATCGAATCAGCAGTTTCTGAGATGCCGTGGAGAGACAGACAGACAGACACACACATGCACATACGCGCACACACGCGCGCACACATGCAAACAGGCACCCTTTTGAACAATATTTACTGATTGTAGAAAGCTTATTGATATTAATCCTTTAATGGTGATGATTTGTCAAGAAAACACAGATGTGTAATTAATATCAGGTAAAGACTATTTAAAAAAAATTGACTACTAGACTGACAGTTTCGATTATCGAGCCAGTCACTCAATGGTAAAGATTTTTAAAGATGGTCTGTTTGCCTATTTGCAAATGAACATTTCTCTAGTCCATTGCCGAAGCCAGTTTTAGTCGTAAAGTATTAAAACTTTATTTTGAGTTGACCATCATTAAGACATATTGAGCATTTACCCTTGTCACGTCGAATGCCAAGGAAAGATAACTCATAATACTTTTAAAACTACAGTTATGACAGGGTAAAATGCATTCTTAAAAACATTGCGATGTTATCATGAATATCTCTAGAAGCCTTTAATGAGCAAGCTGGCCAAAGATGGCTACTATAAATGTTCATTGGCAAGAGAAAGCATCTTTACCATTCTAGTGAGTGATGCTTTCTAAAGAAATCTACACGTGTAAATGAACCCTCGATGAGCAAGCTTTATTATTAATCCTTTAATGCTCAAATTTGGTCAAGAAAATTAAAATATTTGCTTCTTGAATGTCCATTTGCAGGCCAAGATAAGACTATTTTTGAAAATTTATGACGGGAATGACTGACTCGGTTATTAAGCCAGTCATTCCAGTGGTAAATTTTCAAAAATTGTCTTCTCTTGTAAAAATGGACATTCTTCAAGACAACTGCAGAGGCTGGTTTTGGCTGTCTTGGCCATTAAAGCTTCTGTAGTGGTCTTGAGGAATATCCATTGGTAGACCAGGAGAAAACTATTTTTGAAAATTTCTTATTGGAATGACTGGCTCGATAAACATACATGCCAGTCATTTCGGTGATATAGTTTAAAAGATAGTCTTCTCTCAAACTTGCAGAAGAACATTCCGCTAGGCAAATATTTTGAATTTCTGAACCAATCCTTACCATTAAAATATTAAAAGCTTGCATAATATCATTGAAATAATTTCAAAAATAGATTTATCCTTTGATTAGGTCAATATATTTTCTAGCAAAAGTTATTTCTCTGTTATTTTGCTTTCAAGATAATTATGGCCATTGTTTTCACTCAAACGAATGACATGTACTGGGCAGTCTTTCTGAGGTTATTGGTCAGACCCCCAAAACTTGGTTTCTCTAAATCTAATTACTACATGAACGGCGTTAGTGGTGTTGAGCCTGACGTTATCTACTATTTTGCAGATGAAAGTTTGAACAATCCAACATGGCCTTCTGGGTTCCTTTTATACCATAAATGACAACCGTCCAACGGAGATATCATCAAATGTATTAATGGAGAGCCAGTTCTTTGTCTCGGTATAAGGTGTGGTCTATTTTGACGGACACATAGTTGCAAATTTGAATAAAAATGTACGTTTTTGGACTCTCTTTTTGTGAAACTTGGTTTGGATGATTTCAGACCAGCAGCTGCATGGAGACTGTAAAGTTTGTAAAATAATGTGATATTTTTTGCAGAGCACCAATGAGGAAGGCGAGTATAGCTGTGGCTGGGTTCATATGACCCTCGCTGATCAGGACGGAGTGCCAATTGTTAACAAGTATGTACATGAAGACTGGAGCACAAATCATTCTAGATATAACGTCAGTGGACCTTTCCTGTTTTAGCTATGCTCTGCCTATCTCTAGCTAAGCTTCCTCCACACCTCGCTCGTGTTGGGATCGATCGATCCTTGAACTTCCTGACTATCAATTTTCAGAAAACGACATGTTTATTAAATAGTAGACATACAATTTGTACAATGCATCAGACTGTTAACTGTTTAAGACACTAATTAATCGAGTCATTAGTGCTGTAATTGATTATGATGTCATCCTACGTGTCATGTAGTTGTTTATTACATCATATGAAACTATCTGTATCTGGATTTATTGATTATCTTTTTCTTTCAGGAACTATGACCTATACGTACACGGAGGCACACCATATGAACAAGGCGTTGATGTGGATCCTAGCATCAGTCGAAGAGGTGTGTGTTTGTAGGCTTTATTAGCACTAAGCCCATATAAATACACATTTTATGTAACGTAATGGAAGGGGCCTAATCATTGCTTTTAATTTTTTTAATCGGTACCACATTGAATATAAGGAATTTATATTTTTTTAATTTTTGGACATATTTTAAATATTGTTATAAAATTAATGTTTTAACCCTTTTAATGACAAATCTGTGATAAATTAAACTCTACAAAATAAAGCATAATCTGTTAGATATTTTGAGATTAATGACTGGAAGCCATTGCTGCAGTGAGTGAGAGCAGCAATAGATTCCAGTCAATTAATTCTTGGCTTGTTGGTTGTTGCAAAATAATTTGGATCATAATTTATATATAATATATATATATAATAAATATAGGCATAGCTACATCATAAAGACAAATCTCCTAGATATTAATTCTTGTAGGTCATGGAATTTGTTAATTTTGGTCATGAAAAGTCGCGGAAAAGTCATGGAATTTCAAACACAGAAAAGTGTACGAACCCTGGAACTTAATTTTTTTGATTTATTTAACTGTTAAGACTTACTCTCTCGCCGAAGGTGGAAGATGTTACTGCATTCAGTCTATGAGTGTGCGTGAGTGGGTGTGTGAATGAGTGGGGGTGTGCATGTGTGTGCATGCGTGCGTCAGCTCGGAAACTATTGATCTGATTTGGCTCAAATTATAGTAGATAGAAGATTGTTGGCGTAAACAAGGATCTTCAGACTGACCGTTATCCGGATTTAAGAAATACAGATCTGGATTGGATAAAATTCCAGATCTCTGGATTTTTCTGAAACTACAGATCTAATTTGGATCAAATTTTATTTAATGGGTGGAATTAGTTATGTTTAATCAGTGTGATTCTACCTATAGTGATGTGTCATAGCTTTATTCATAGCATTCATCATAATTTTGACTAAATGGAGGGATCTCATCTGTCACTCAAGTAGCTGACATCATGTACGCAGAATATGTCACTTGTAATCTGATGTCACAATCAAATGACATAAATTTCTCTACGGAAAGTAGTAAATGGAAAGTGTCTGAATTTTATGTTAGGTCAATTTACAATTTAACCCTTTCACCAACAAATCCCTGAAAAAGTAAAGTCTTTATGCTATAAAACTTACTCTGTTGACTATTTTGAAAATAATTTAACTGGAAGCCATTGATGCGGAAGCTAGCAGTGCCTCCCTCATTTGCCATGTGTTTGTTGTTTGAGTTTTTGTCAGCGTCTTATTGAATATGTACAAACGGTGCTTGCATGATTACGTGATTAAATCGAAAATCATGATTATTTTTTAAATCAGGAATTTAAATTATTAAAACTTAAATAATCGAATAATTTCTACTGCATAAAATATTTCAAAATCCTCCTTTTAATTTACTATTTAATGTGATCAGTCATGCACTTTGGCATTTTCTCAGCGACTGTTATGTCCATTTGCAGGGCAAGAGAAGACTAATTTTGAAAGTGGATTAGTAGAATGACTGGTTCGAGCATCGAACCAGGCATTCCAGTGATACATTTCCAAAAATAGTCTTTCCTTGGCCTGCAAATGTTGTTATGTCTGGCTAATTTGTTCCCAGTCTGATTAATCGAGTAATCACGATTATTCTTAAATAATCAATCATGATTACTAAAAGCAAAAATTGCACAAGCCCAGTGCAAACCATTACTCACAAATTCAAACTGTCCATGCTTATTAGGGCTGAGGTTCATTAGGATTTTCATGATACAGATGTCTGAACCACGAACTGATTCACGAACCTTTTTAATACGCTACTGTATGCGAGAAATTACTCCTATCAGAAAATAACATTTAACGGCAGGTGGCTTTACTGGATAAATGGTAGAAAAACACAAATGACAAGTTCTGACAACAAATGTTAGAAAATAATATAAGATTCATAGCCAGCTAAGTTCCGTTCATGGTCATATTCATAAATCACACTTAGAGGACATTCAGAGATTGCGTGTCTATTAGCCCTTTCACAGACAAATCCCTGAAAAAGTAAATTCTTTATGATATAAAACTTACTCTGTTGAATATTTTGAAATTAATTTGACTAGAAGCTGTTAATTAATTTCAAAATATTCACCAGCTTTCCTGTATGGTTTTCCTAAAATTAGATATGAGAATTCATCGGTGAAAGGGTTAGCTTATTAGTCCATGAACCACACGAATCCCATGCAAGCGAACAGAACCATGATTCGTCATCCCTTGGGTTGCGATTTTCCAAACCAATGAATGTTCGTTACATCCCTAGTGTTTATGTATAAGCGAGACATTGCACGCTTCAGTCTTGCACTAATCTTTGTCCATAGATTCAACTGCTCCTAAAAACAACAATCGTAAAATATGTAAGTATGCCAGTCAGTCGTTCAGCACAGTTTAACAGGAACACAGTGTGTTTTGTGAATAGTGATTGTTATTTCCCTGGCAGTGATGTTGTCACAGATTTTGAATGATTGTGTTTTCAGTTTGAAGCACCACTAACTTGATGTGATTGAATAATAAGTGTTGGTTATGGAAGCCAGCATAATTCAATGTATATATCGCTAACATATTAACTGGTTGGATTGTGCCATAAAGAATTCTGTATCTTTTAAACGGGAGTAATTTTATCCATTTTGCGCAGCAAAATGAGTAAGATTGGTCAAAATAATCTATACTTTTGCAAGGCAAGTTAAGAATATTTTTGAAAATTTACCGCTCAAATGACTGGCTTTGTTATCGAGTCAACCATGTTAAAAGAATATTTTCCAAGATATTGTTGAAAAATCGACTACATGCATATCTGATCCTATATTTTCACGTCATGAAATTTTCAAGCCTTCATTAATTTGCCGATGAACTGATCATCTACACATGATATTCTTGTTTATTAAACCTTTAACCCTTTAGCACTCATTTCAGCCAAATACAGCTTCTGGAAAATTCTATTTTTGAAAATTTATGACTGGAATGACTGGCTCGATAATCAAGCTAGTCATTCCAGTGGTAAATTTTCGAAAATACTTCTTCTTATCTTGGTCTGCAAATTGAAATTTTCAGTGAAAATTGAAATTTTCTTGAATAAAATCGAGGGTTAAAGGGTTAATTTGATCAAGAATATAAAAATGTTTGGTTATTAAATGTCTGTTTGCAGGAGCAGAGATTATTTTTGAAAATCTACCACTAGAATGACTGGCTCGGTTACCAAATAGAGATTCCCCACAACCACTACAGATGTAGGTTTTGGTCAGCTTCATCATGAAAGGGTTAATCCTCAAATTTGTTCCAAAAAATGTCAATTTTCTTATGGTGGAAACTGTCCATTTGCAGACCAAGAGATTTTTAAAAACAAATTTACCACTAATGATCTGATCAATGCCGATGCTCGATAACCAAGACAGCCATTCCATTGGTAAATTTTCAAAAATAGTCTTCTCTTGGTCTGCAAATGGACATTTTGAGAAAATCTAATTTTTAAAAACAAATTCGAGGGCTAAATGGTTAAGCTAGTCATTCCAGTGGTAAATTAAAAATATAGTATTCTCTTTGTTTACAAATTGACATTTCATAAAACCATAGTAGCAGCCGTTTTGGGCTAAAGAATAAAGAATTCAGATGTCACATAAGTATGCTGACAAGTGACAACTAGTACTGATTATATTAAACATGTTGATATATGACATGCTGGGATAGCTTTTAACCCCATAACCCTCAAATTTGCTCAACATATTTCAATTTTCGCACAGAAAATGCCCATTTGCAGACCAAAAGAAGACTATATTTGAAAATCTACCACTGGAATGACGGTCTCGGTTATCGAGCCGGTAATTCCAGTGGTAAATTTTCAAAAATAGTCTTCTTGGTTTGTAAATGGACATTTCTCAATCTTAGATATCTTTATAGTAGAGAATTTGTGCATGATCAATGTTGCATGGTGTGGTGGTGTTGATGATGAAGTGTGGATATTGACGTTGATTGCTGTGTTCTTACTTTCACTAATACCTAGGAGATTGTTTATATCACAATGGAGGGATCTGACCCATCACTCAAGTATCTTATGTCATAATCAAATACATTACTGATTAGCTGACGTCACAACCAAAATAACAAAGCTTTGTCTCGAAACTCGAAAAATCTGTCACAAAGGTTTCAAAGTTCCAAATCGATTCAAATGTGCATAACAGGTGTGTGGAGTTTAGCTAGAAATGGGCAGGGCGTAGGTGTAATGAATCCTTCCATCACTGCGCACATAGTTTATACACTGTTGCTTGATGGAAAGTTGACATGAAAAGTGTGCATGTTAGAGAAGCTGATATTGTCTTAACAATGTAAGTGTAACATGTGATAACATTTTGTCGATGCATGTTACCTCTGTCTCTCGTCCTGTTTATCAACATAAGAAACATCATTAAAATTAGAAAGCTGCTTGTTTGAAAGCCAAAAAACATAGAAAGCTGCAGTAAATTCGCTAGTCTGCCACTATAACATCGCGGTTAGTCTATGGCAACTTATTATTTATGGGGCATAACATCCTCACAGCGGGAGCGTCTACAGACCTCAGAACACAGCGGGTAGATTGATAGTACAGGAAAGATTTATAAGAGCACATTACACGTGCTCTTGGAACTGCATTGCTGTAATGGAATACATTTGCTGCAAGATCCCGCCTAATAGTCAAATAGATCTTGCAACACCGTACGATCATTAATTGACCATTCCAGTTTTAGCTATTCCTTGCCCATCTCTAGCTAAACTCCACCCACACCTCTCGTGTTGGGAGCTATTGATCCCTGAACTCCCTGACTGTCAAGTTCCAGAAAACTAAACACGTCAGTTAAACTGTTGAATGTTTTGAAACTAATTTGTCTGGGTGCTCTTGTTGCCTGTGGCAGCAACAGCGCCTAGTCAAATTAGGTTCAAAATATTCGGCATTTTAATTAAATAGTAAAGACATACAATTCGTGCAACAACACTTAGTGAGTCACCAGTTATACATTCGTGACATACTTATCTACGTCATTCATGACATCATTGATTATGATGTCACCCTACACATCAAGTAGTTGACTATGAAGTCATATGACAGATGGATAAACTGGAAAGGTCCATTGTACATAAAAGAGTGCTTAGAATGTGGACTAAAATACTGTGTGCCAACAGTGCCATACCACATACAAATTTCATATAACTACTGGAAACTTTTGCCTTTTCCAGTGCCTTTTCTAGAGCAGAACCAAAGCTTTGGAACAGTCTTCCATCAAATATTAGAACTTGTCCCAAAATAGAGTCCTTCAAATCACTACTCAAAATATGCATGTATACATACTTTATGGAAATAAAATAAATATTAATAATGGTACAGGCACAGAATGTTAGAAATCATCACGTGATGTTTTAAAGGCCCTGGCTCTTTCTGTTTACCCACAAAGTGCTAGAACTATGATGCTACAGTTCACGGACACTGGTCAAGCCATACAGCTTCTGTAGTTGTCGTGAGGAATGTCCATTTGTAATTAAAGATAAGACTACTTTTGAAAATATACCACTTGCTTTGGTTACACAGTAACCCTTTAAGGGTCGAGATTTGGCAAGAAAATTAAAATCTTTAGTGAATATGTGTTTAATGGAAATCTCGCTTTATGTTATACTAATCATTCATGTGATAGAATCTGCCACCCATAATCCTTCCCTGACATTTTAGCTTTTTATCATGGTAATAACTACGTGGAATGTATCAGGGGGCGCCTGGTACATTCTAGAAGAGTTCCTACACTGCTAAAGTTATTCCTATCGGTTCCATAGTGTGGAGTTGGTGAATCCAGTGACATCCTTTTGCCTCCTCCAAACCGTTGAGTTTGGATCTGCCGGATCCGATGATAGGACTTGTATGATCCTGTATTCCATGTCATTTCTGTGATGCCCGGGTCTATTGAAATGGCGTGATACTGGTGTGTCATATCTTTCATGTTTGTAGAGGTTTGTGATGGAGCGTAGGTTCTCTTGGATCCTGATCGTGAAAGGTCTCGGGGGGGGGGGGGGGTTTCTCCTACATATTGTTTGCCACAATGGTTACAGCTCAGGAGGTAAACTACATTGCATGTTCTGCAGTTTCCTATAATTTTGGCTCTGTAGGAGCGGCCCGTGTGGTTACTGGAGAAAAATCTTGACTTAACCATATTTTTACAGTTGTTGCAATTCTTGGTTTCACATGGGAGGAGGGGGTTGTGGTGGATGACTGTGTTCTTGTGGTCTGGGTCTGGTAATTTCGCCCTGACTATGGTGTCTTTTATTGTTTTGTTCTTTTTGAAGCCAAGCAATGGTGTGTCTGGGAAGGCCAGTCTGCAGCGCTCAGTGCCCTGTAGAATCGGCCAATTTTTGACATTTGTGTCTTTTAACATCATCCCTGTGCGGTTGAATTCACAAATGAGGATTTGTCTCTGATTTCTTTTGAAAGTAATTGGCTTGGGAGCGGGGTTAATTAGGGAATGTCTCCTTCGAGCGGGCCATTTGGCGAGCTTTTTGTAGGATCTTTAGTGTGTAACCTCTGGCAGTATAGTACAGGTCGAACATGATGTTGTTAGTTGGTGAGACTATGGTGTCCAGAAAGGAGAGGCGTTGGTTTGATGATTCTATTTTGAATTTGATACTGTGGTAGGAGGCGTTCATATAGGAGACAAATTCTAGGAGGGCGGTATGTCCATGCTCCCATATCATAAAGATGTTGTCTATGTGTCTGACGTGGAGTGCTGGTGATGATGGTGCGTCCTGTAGTAGGCGTTCTTCTAGGACACTCATAAAAATGCACGCATAGGTGAATGCTGCTTTGCTGCCCATTGCTGTCACTCCAATTTGGAGGTAGTGCTCTCCATGAGACTAAAAATTCTTGCATTCTAATACCAATTTGAGAAGGTTTCAGAGTCCTCTGATAGAAAGGGTGCCTGGGAGGCCGTGTTTTTTTAAAAACATACTACTGCACGGTAGAGCTGGGCGGTATTGACATTTCCATAATGGTATCGGTACCATGAAAAAATACCACGGTATACCGTCAGCTGTGGTTGAGGCATGCCACGAAATTTGAACAATTTTTTTCATTTCCTTTTCACTTCCATCTCCAATCAACGGTAAATATAGGTAAAATACATAAATCGGCTTCCTGATTTTGAGAAGAAAAACATTATTGCTATTGTGACTGTTTAATTTCATAATTTTATTAGGTCACTATTTTTATTGACGTAATATCATTCACGGGAATATCGGTCAAAGTGTCTGGTCGACTCACTAACTATAACCCTCTGTTTGAGACACTGGAGTGCGCTATTTTCAATCTGGATTGGTCTTGCTATTAATGCGTGCGACCAGCAAACGGTAAATTTTATTTTGGCGGTCGAGCGCGTTGATAAACAGAGTCCAGACAAAATCTGCGAGTGTTTAAACGAGGCCAGTGTTGTAATCTTTTATTTCTGTTGGAGTCGTATATTCGGTTACTCGCGAAAACAGGCCTATACACATGCCGAATGATACGACATTGAATAAAGCCGATTCCAAAGCTTCTGATAATTACCGAGTACCCGATGTGCAGACTCGCCATGCTTCACGTGAACAATGCGTGTAAAAAGCTATTTCCGCGAACTTCCGACGTGTAGCCAGTTAAAAAATGAATTACAAAAACTAAAACACTAAAATTTTTAGGTGTCATTACTTAAACTGGATTTAATTCTTAAAGAAATTTCTTAAAACAAGCCAAAAAAATAAAAAATAAGGACTTAATAAATTAGCACGTGATCAAAATGGCGCAAACAAATACTACGTTTTAGTACATTTTCATTAATAAATTCAGCATGATAATGTATTTTCCTACGGTCTAGTTCATGAACAACCAATCAGATACGTCTTTGCGAGATTGCTGTTGCGTTTGAATAGCAAGCAGTTTGTATGTTATTTTGTTATTCTAGCGTGTTTGTTCGGTGACAAAATGCTTGGAGTAATAAATTACAAATAATAGAAACGGGAATAGGGAATATATTATAGTGTAATTACTACCGGCGGACGGACAGAGAATGAGTTTAGATGTTTTAAATAAAGCAATTTTACCGTGAGACTTTCAAGAGTACGTTTGACATACAATTCTCCCTGTCATTATTTTGTAATTGACGTCTTGATGTTTGTTTTTACAACAACCCTTTCACCTCAACTCGGCTAATAGTTAGAGATGCCTGTATTTTTGGCACTTAGCACCTATTTACCCTTGGTCAAGTCAGATTTCATGGATCTATTTCCCAAATATTGCTCAAACATGGACGGTATTCACGGTATTTGGAAATGTCAATGGTCACGGTATCGATTCACGGTATACCGCGGTCCTCACGGTACTACCGTCAGACTGCCCAGCTCTACTGCACGGATACCTTCTCTATTTGGGATGTTGGTGTAAAGAGTTTGGTTTACGCTCACTGTGTGATTCCAATTTTTTAATGAAATCGGTTGTGTCTTTGACATATGAACAGATTTTTATAACGTGGACTTTGATATGCTCATCTACAACACTACTGATTAGTTCAGTAGGGCAGCCTATACCACTGATAATGGGTCTACCTGGTGTGAGACCATCCTTTTTACTCATATGGATTTTGGGAAGGAGGTAGAATCTGGCAGTGATAGGTGGGTTGGGGATTAGCTGTTGGCAGTACATACATCTATCTCTTTGTCCCTGACTAATTGGTCTAGTCTTATTTGAACCAGTTCAGTGGGTCTGGCGGTAGGGTCAGATTCTAGTTTTTGGCAGAACTTAGTGTCCGCTAACTGTCTGTAGGCTTCTGCAATGTAGTCTTGTCTAGATTAGATTACTGTAGCCTGCCCTTTATCGGCTCTTTTAACCACTATATCGCAGTTGCTTTTGAGGTTGTTCAAAGCATTAACTTCAAGATGGTTTAGGTTTCCCATGGTTACTCTATGGTTGATATGTTTGTTGAAATCATAACGTACCGATCTGATGAAAGATTCTAGAGCGGGATCAAGAGACGGTGGCAGCATAGTTGTTTTCTTGGGTTTAAAATTTTCTCTAGAATATCTTGGAAGCCTGGTGGTGTGGGTGTTGGCTGTGTTGGTGGTTCAGCCTGTAAGAGTGAGCGTGGGGTTGTGGTGAAAAGAAGTGGGTGAGACGGAGTTGCGTGAAAAAGGCCTGTATGTCGGTGTAGAGCTTGCCCATGTTTGGTTCTGATACCATTGGGCTAAAGCCTAAACCTTTATCTAGAACACTTATTGTGTCCTTGTCTCGCTCTATGGCGGATAAGTTCACAACAAACAGGGATGTGTATGATTGATTAGATTTATTGTTATCAAGATGGATGTCCTTACTGTTGTTTTTACAGTTTAAAAAGGACATTTACCATGGTTATCGAGCCAGTCATTCCAGTGGTAAATTTTCAAAAATAGTCTTCTCTTGGTCTGCAAATGGACATTTCTCAAGACTGCTGCAGAAGCCATTTTTGGCTGATATGAGTGTTAAAGCGTTAGAAGCATGCTTGATGTTTCGAAGTTACTCTGTTTCCAGGTAGTCAAAAGATGTACATGTAATGAAATCACCACTTAGGTATTCAAACGCTACGTGGCAAAATATAATTTTATGATTTACTTTCAATATCGAAAATATATTAGCTGTCTTGTACTTTTTCTTAACCCTTGAATGCCTAAGCCAGCCAGAACTGTCCTCTGCGGTGGTATTTAGAAATGTCCATTTGCAGATCAAGAGAAGACTATTTTTCAAAACATTTAGTCATTCCAATGGTAGATTTTAAAAAATAACCGACTTGCGGTCTGCAAATTTACATTTTCTTTGGGAAAATTTAAATGTGTTTGAACCAATTTGAGGGTTAAAGGCTGCGCGCCTTTCGTGTCATTATTATCTTCAAATTCAAAATTTGTAATGATAGCTCATCTAGTCGGTTTTCAAACTCTGTCTGTATGTCTGTCTCTGTACTACACTTTATATCAACTTTTACTTGTTCTAAACACTTCAAAACGTGATTTATTCTTTTGACAACATTACGTCATTACTTCTAGACTGTGAGCGATGCACAAGTCAAAGACGAAGTCATTTGACTATAATGTCACATGATTAATCAATTTTTGATTCGTATGACTACAGGGTCATTTGAAACACTTAATATTTCATGAGTCTTTGTCAATGAATGTAATTAACAATGTTTTTTTATATAAATGGTAGGATTTTAACCAAACTTACTAAAACTATTTGTGGTGTGTTAATCTGGTAGTTCCACATCTAATAAAATGTTTTCATTGTTGTGCTGCACAAGTGTACTAATATTGACATTAAACGTGCTTTAAGAGGCATGATATAGTACAGATTAGAAATAACTTAATATTTCCAAAACGGAATAAAAACATTCTGTTAAATATTTTGGACTTAATTTGATTGGAAGCCATTGCTGCCTAAGGCAGCAATGGCTTCCAATCAAATTAAGTCCAAAATATTCAACAGAACATTTCTTATATCGAGTCAAAATTTTATGAACCAACATATTTGTGTCTTCTAAACATATATATACTGCAATACTGTAGGTTTAGTTATTGACCTCATGATGAATTATTTATACTGTATTCACGTTGATTCTTTCAGCTGCCAGCAGTCCTTTGATGTCCCTCATCTCGGGTAACAAACAGCCACGCCTTGTTGTCAAGGTGACTATCCCCAAGCAAGAACAGAAGGAACTTTTAGAGTAAGCTTAAAAGTGTTATATACGGTAATATGCTTGAGATTATATCGACACACCTCTATAAATAGTTAACCCTTTCACTGACAAATTCCGAAAAAAGTAAATTCTTTATGATATAAAACTTATTCTGTTCTGTATTTGTAGTAAGACTAGGCAAAATCCTAAAAGACATAACCCCTAGGTACAGGCAGGGATTCTCATATAAAGGGTCCTTTTGATGGGATATGCCCCCAAAATTCAGCTTGGGACCCCAAAAGGAATGGAAGTGGTCCCATGGGACTCCTGACAATCTTGTATGATTGTTATATACTAAGTAGTTGTATAGGCTTTTGCATAAAAATACCTACCAAATCTAGCATGAGACATACATAATTCATAGTTGTGGGTCCATGGTACTGTCTAATTTTAGCATGGATGAGATAATACTGCTTGGGAACCCAAGATTTCAGCTGGAGAGCCCCAGATTTCAGGGTGTGGGGTCCTTAGGACCTCCAAAATTTAGATACCATGAGAAACAGGGGGTGCAGGCCTCATAAACATGGCTGGGTTTCGCATTCCCTAAGATTAAAATTGCCCATTGATCAATTTAAAAAACTGTGTACCCTATTTACATCATCTTGTTCAGTTTTAGAAGGCAGCAACGTCTTCCAGTTAAATTTCTAAATAGTTAACATTTTTATGGTTGCCTGGAAAATGAGTTACATGGAATTCATCAATGAAAGGTTTAATAAGATAACACTCAAGAGAGGTAATGAAAATAACATGTGCACGTATTCAAGGTTCATTTACAGGCCAAAGACGGTTCAAATCTTAACACTGCAAAAAGTCTTACCATGCAAGTAGATTTCCACAAACTCTGTATCTCGGAAACTACTGATCAGATTTGGCTCAAATTTTAAAACAAGAAATGGCGTGATAGTACATTAGGATTCCGGAAAAAATCTGGAAAGTCCAACGAATTCACCAAATCATTACAGTGTGATAAAGATGGGATGGCAATCTCTGATTTCTCTTGTTTCTAGCTGTTCCATTACGCTTGTGTTTTTGTACAGTACATTGCCTGATTGCTTGGTAGGAAACATGTGCTTGGTGAACTTCTACTCGTATCACAGACAGCTGCTCGCCGATTCTCTCCTCCGAGACAGACTGGATCTCGATTCCACAGGTGAGTAATGCGTGTGTGAATTGCATTATAGTGACACACAAGAATGAATTCAATAATTTGAATAACATGGAAAATAAGAGCTGTCAGGGATTGTAAAGCGGCATCATCTCGCTTGATTTTATTCAGATTCTTTTTCAGATGTGGACCAAACAAATGTGTCACTCATGTATATACTCAATTACGTCAAATGTACACTAATGTCACAATAATAAATGACAGAATACTCTGCGTCATGAAGCTGGAATAAGCTGTCAAGTGTACAAATTGTATGTCTTTGATGGATTTACCATTTAATAAACATTCTGTTGAATATTTTGAAACTGATTTGCCTGGCCGCTGTTGCCGCAACAGCACCCAGTCAAATTAGTTTCAATATATTCAACAGCTTGTCTGTTTAATAGGTACCTTGAAATTGGAATTCTGAAAATTCAATATATAAATCTATCCCAACACACTCGGAGTGCGTGTGCGTGTGTGTGTGTGAGATATTAGGAGGATCTATTTATAGCCATTCCCTGCATATTTCTAATGAAATGGAGCTCACATTGTATACACATTTGAAATAATTTTAACACTTAGATACCTGAATTTTGAGAATCTCAATTTCAAGGTGTAACTAGGCTTGCACGATATTGTCCTAGGCGGTATCGCGATATATCGTGGTGAAAAAATCGCGATATTTCGATATATCATACAGCCTATTTTAAGGTATATGAATTCACGGGGTGAATTGGTCTTGGGTTGAGTTGGACTGCATGGTGTGGGTTATGTAGCCGTATCGGTTTTGCTCCGAGTTTTCATATCAGATTTAGCCGGATGACTTCTACTTGGTAAATTAAAAAAAACCTTGAAATCCAGTCGCCAATTGGTTAAACTAAGACCGATCGTTAATAACACGAAAATAGGACACAATTAATAATTTCTTGCCGCCTTGCCCATTGGCTTAATGTAATCCGTCATAGCGGGAGTGAAATTATTATATTGGATAACCTAAATATTGTGTACTCTGTTAAAATCATCGTTTATTACATGAAAATGAATCCTAAAATTTGGCATTTCATCTCATCTTTGTAAAAATATACAAATCACGTGATATTAGGAATGTACTTTAGATCCATAGACATCTAATGTTTAGATCTGCTCCGAATTTACCGAGTACCCGGTTAATAATATTAGTTAGCCTTCAGAAACATCTCGGATAGTTCACCTTGCTCGCTAAAGCGTGTATATCATCTCATTTAGCTATCACATTTGTGAACGCACCACCTCTGGCCTCCAAAAACAGGAGAGCAAGCAATATCACGTGATTTAGTTATTCCCGCGACGTCATTTAATGTCAAATTTTGGATTAATTTTGATTTTATAAACCATGCTTATTACAAAATTGGCAATATTTATAACTTCCCACGTAATAATTTCACTCCCGCGATCATGGTTTTGAGGTATACAGTAAGGCAGCAAGAAATTATACCGGTAAATTGCGTTGAATTTTCGTATTAATGTCGTCTTTTAAAGTAATTTTAGAGAATGAACTTCAACTTTTGTTACCTATTCATAGTATAATCCCACCCCTTTCTCAGAGATGTTGGTTTGGAAATAAATTTAACAGCTTGCCGTAATAGACACCTATACTACAAATGGACAGAATACGGCATGACAGTAAAATTTTGGCGATATTTCGATTTTTTTTAAATCACATCGTAAAAAATCGTGGCTGGAAAAAAAAATCATGATTTTCGATAATATCGGATAATCGTGCAAGCCTAGGTATAACTATATAAGCTGTTGAATCTTGAAAATAATTTGACTGGAAGTTAACTCAAAGCATGTTGGGAGTAGCATATAATATGCTGTTCTCTATTTTCTTATAGTTTGAGTTATATTTGTTAGTGCGATAACGCAAAAATCTTTTAACCCTTTTGTGTCGAAGCCGGCCAAATTCAACTTCTGTACTGGTCTTGAGGAATGGCCATTTACAGGCCAAGAGAATACTATTTTGGAATGCTATTTTTCGATACCTGCGCCAGTCATTCCAGTGATAAATTCTCAAAAATAGTCTGTTGGTCTGCAAATTGACATTGAATAAGCAAATGTTTTGATTTTTTTAACCAAATTTAGTGATTAACCATATCATGCCGAAGCCAGCTCAAACTGGCCGGTGTAGTGGTCTTGTGGAATGTCCATTTGCAGGCCGAGAGAAGACCATTTTTGAAAATTTACCACAGCAATGACTGGCTCGGTAACCGAGCCAGCCATTCCTGTGGTAAAATTTCAAAAATACTCTTCTCTCAGCCTGCAAATGGACATTCCATAAGGAAATATTTAAATTTTCTTGACTAAATTGTGATAGTAAAGGGTTAATAATATGTTAAGTTAGGAATGAGTGAAATGAGAATACAGCCAAACCTGATCAAGAGCCTCTCTTACCAGTTAGAGCGAAGCTATTTATGATGGTTCCAAATCGCTTATCATAAATGTATATGTCAATTAAGTCACGTTTGGTGTCAGTGGCGGGGTAACCATGCCATTTCGGTGTTAAATTTTGAAAAAATATTCTCAGCATGCAAATGGACATTTAATAAGCAAACATATTTAATTTTGTTAACATATCGACTCATAGAATTGATATAGTATATCGTACATGTTTTGCATTAAAAGTTTTAAGGTTCTAGGTCAAATGTCATGGATATTGCTATGCGTTTGCTTGCTTGCTAAAACCTTGTTTTCTCTCGTCTACAGAGCCAATTTATAGTCCAGTGCTGGTCAACTTTCCCAGAGTAGCTGACCAGCATGATGTTATGTCCATGCTCAGGGTATGTAGTGAAATAATGTGTGTCTGTAAATAGTATTCTTACCCCATTTCATTCCATATGTCATAGATTAGATGATAATTGTTATACGTGTATGGTGCTTATTGTTTAGGATTCAGTGTTGAGGCTATATCCACATGGCTTGCTCATTGGGCTATATCATGGGGATCCTACTCTGGCAAGTACCATTTTTATTCAAGGAAAGGACACTAGCTTGTATCGGACGCAGGATAAATTTTGGCACAAATCCTCCCCAAAAATCCTTATACTCATAGAAAGGAGGCATAGATAAATCGAAATCCCGTCTCTTAAATGGTTAAAACTCATATAGAAACTAACACGCAAATTGAACGCAATTTCCATACGCATGCTTACCGCAGTGCCACTATGTTTTATGTACGCCTCAAAAATATCATCATGCAAGTGAAATTAATAATGGGGACAGTCTAAATATCGCGTATCTTCAATAAAGATCGTTTATTACATCAAAACAATGCTACCTTTGACATAAAATTTTGCCTAGAAAATATGGAAATTATGTGATATTAGGAATGCGGTCAGATCAGCAGTTGTGTTTACTAGAATTCTAATATCTGCCATTCTCTATTTTCATTGGCTTATATGGGAGAATAATATTTCTCTTCAGAAAAAATTAATAATAGAACAGTGTTTACTCTCGTATTGCGCATTAGTTTTGTAATGCTGACCAACATTAAATGATCCAAAATGGAATAAGAATTAAAATGAGATAAAGCGCTTCTTACATTGGTGAGCCACAAGGCTATTTTGCGAATGGAGGCGCCGTGTTCTTGCGAGATTTATGCGCTAATGGGAGTTTGTTATCAAACGGGTACGGATCAGACCTAAAGTACAATACTTAGTTCCTATCGCGCAATGATAATATATAGTATTCAGAGTTCCGAGTTCAGAATATTTTATCCGAGTACTCGCTCTAATTAAAAACAATCTTTTGCCTTTGGAGGCGAATCACGTGATTTATATCTTTTCTGGACGCCATTTTATGTCAAATTCAGGATTAATTTTGAGTTGAATTTCCGTGATATCAATTTTTTTTTTTTTACGAAACTTGACAAAAAAATGTGCTCAAAAACTGTACTCGATTATAGGACACACACCCTTCCTAGAACATGTAATATGATAAAAAAAACTGCGTCCTTTAGTCAAATTTTAACAGTAGTCATCCTTTTCAATGTCATTCTCTATCCAATGGTCAATCATACTTATTGTGGTTTTGCATAATACTTGTAGCTTCCATTGGCATTGAGCATAACACTTGCCCTCTGTCTCGCCTTGTCTGGTCTTATGCAACATGATACAATACCATACCGTGACATATGCGATACTATGCCATAACAATCCAATCATCATGCCGCCGCTTCACATGTGTGGTGTACAGATAACAAAATGGGCTCGACATGAGGGATGCTGCCATTCTTGTTTTTGTTACTTTTCAGCCGAGGCACATCATGGTATTTGTTGCTTTAACATTCTTTTTTTTTAACTCTTTAACACTTATATCAAGCGAAAACAGCTTCTATAGTAATGTTGTCTTGAGAAATGTCCATTTGCAGACCAAGAGAAGACTATTCTATAGAATTTTACCACTGGAATGACTGGCTCGATAACCGTGGTAAATTTTCAAAGATCGTCTTCTTGGTCTGCAAATGAACATTTTCTATGAGAAAATAAAATTTTTTTTTTAAAAATATTCGAGGGTTAAAGGGTTCAAAAATTTATTACCAGAATTGTGTCAATCACATTGCTTCTAACCTGTTCATTATGTGTTAGACTTACCCATGTCATGTGTCTCTGGAAATGTATACTGTTAGCCGTGATTTAGCTCTCTAATGGTCAAGCAGGCAAAAACCAGCTTCTACAGTGGTCTTGATGAATGACCATTTTCAGGTCACGAGAAGAGTAATTTTGAATAATTACCATTGAGCCAGTCATTTCAGTGGTAAATTTTCAAAAAAATGTTATCTGTGTTTACAAATTGACATTCACTATGCAAGGATTTTGATTTTCTTCACTATTAAAGGTTTCAAAGAGATGTGTCAAATTTAATTAATTTAATTTAATTTTTTCTTTTCTAGAATTATTGGATACAAAAACAGAAAACCCTGCGCCGGTCAGAGAAGGTAAGATTATTTTGCAAAACAAAATATTGGCTAACCTGGGCGAGGTTTGTATAATACTTATTTGTCTGTGGTGTTTGGCCAGTTGTCCGTCAACAATGTCTCTCGGCATTTGTTAATGGATTTGAATCAGATTTGCCAGGTATTTATGTTCTACCGCATGATCTTGAAGACTTTTGAACCTATACATTTACAATTTTTTTTTCGACAATGTAGTAAATGTGCTACTGGTATTTCATGAAAACTACATCCATTCTGTGTGACAGGAGTTTATAGGATAATATAGGACAAACAATATATTTAATTATATTTTGTTAAGGATGCTTGAAAATGGACCAAAATATTCAACAGCATGTTTATTAAATAGTAAAAACATTAAGTTTGTACAACAATGCTTAGTCCATAAATTAAACGTTCTTAATGAACTTAGCTACATCATTCATGATGTAATTGATTATGATGTCATCCTACACGTCACAAAGTTGATTATCACCACATCATATGATTGATGGATAAACTGGAATCCTCAGTTGTCATTGTGGCAGGATGCTAGATGGGTGTAATAGATAACTTTTTAATGGTTTAAGCAGTTTAATGGTCAGGCACACGTGCATACTCGCTCATCACGCACACGCACACACTATAAAGAGATTAAAGGATTTTATCTGTGAAAAGAATTCTATGGTGAAATAAACATACACGGCTCTACAGTTACCCTTATTTTTGAAAATTTAACGCTGGAATGACTCGCTCAGCTTCTGCATTGGTCTCGATAACTGTCCATTTGCAGAGCAAGAGGTTATATTAAAACATTTACCACTGGAATGACTGGCTCGATAATCGAGCCAGTCATTCCTGTGATAAATTTTTCAAAAATTAATATTCTCTTGGGCATTTTTTATGGGAAAATTTAAATTTTAAAACAAATTTGAGGATTAAAGTTTAATATTTGTGAGTAATTTGATTGAACATTAATATTCACATTGCAGGGGATATCACCACTCTTTCTTCCCCTGTCATCACGACTGGTAAACATTGTATTTCAATTTTCTTTTGCGATATTGTGTTGGTATTGTCGTCTATTAAATTTGCTTCAGTTTAAATGTTTAGTTTACCCGCTTCTATTTATTTTTAAATGCTTAACTGTTAAACTTGATGTGTAAAAAAACTTATGCAATTATTAGCTCACCTGGCCTGAAAGGTCAAGTGAGCTTATGCCATGGCGACCATCCGTCGTGTGTCCGTCCCTCATCTCTCAACATTTCCTTTAAACGACTTCTCAAGAACCATTGGGCCAATTTGAATTATATTTGGCAGGAAGCATTCTTAGGGCATAGAGATCCATGTTTGTTCAAACAAATCCGATTGGCCATTTTGGCCGGTGCCCATCTTGGATTTTGGCCGATTTTTGTAAACGTCGAAAAATCTCCGAAACCGATTGGGATTGATTTCAAACTCATGAAATATCGGTTCAGGTAAGAGCTGAACCAAGTTTGTTCATGGGAACTTGATTGGCCAAGTGGTTCGGTGGCCATCTTGGATGACCTAGTTTTTTGAAAAATGACTTCTCCAGAACCGCTGGACGGGTCGGGACAAAATTTTGGAGATATGATTAGGGACTAAAGGCCATGAGTTTGTTCCATGGCGATATGTCAAAACAATATGTCCACCATGAATCAATCAAAATTTTGCTTTTTTGGTAAACATCTGGTATTTTCTGCAAATTTCTGAGAAAATCATAAAAAGACAACTTATTAACCGATGGGCCAATTTTATTCAAACTTGGCTAAACCTTCTTCACGGAAATTTGATTGGTAAATTTTTCTAGTGGTCATCTCATTTTGTTCTGTTGTGTTAGTGGCCAATAAATGCAGGTGAGCGATACAAGCCCCTTGGGCCTCTTGTTTAATTTAGTTGCACATTGTGTGAAGTGAAGGATGTCCCAACCATGAAGGATGTCCCAACATAGCAATCCAAATGGTATGCTGCATGTGGCATGTTCAGGGCTAGAAATTAGCCACAGATCCCGTGATCCACAGGCCTGTTTCGCATATGGATCAGTAACAGATCACTGCTTTAGGACAGTAACTGATCTAGCTAGAGCACTATGTTTCATCTTGACTAGTTTTATGACACAATTCACACAGGATTTACTGCTTACTTCATCCACCAGTTAGTGTAATTTGTGGTGTTTTAACCCTTTAGTGGTCGAGCCGTCGAGTCCGAGCTTGAGAAATGCCCATTTGCAGGCCAAGATAATACTATTTTGAGAAAGTTTACCACTGGAATGACTGGCTCATTTATTCCAATGGTAAATTGTTAAAAATAGTATTCTCTTGGCCTGCAAATGGACCTTATTTCAGCAAATGGTCTGACTTCACTATTAAATGATTAATTATCCTAATGATAGGGTGAATTCAGAATAGTTGATTAATTTTATATTCTGTGCAGTACTAGTTATGACATTATGGATGGATCACGCTTAAAAAAAGTTAATTTCTAGTCCTGTATGTTAAAGGGGACCTGACCCGACCACCCCAGTAATAGTTGAGCGCCAAACTAATATTTAATAGTAGAGGAAATAAATACACCTCGTCATTCTTCAATTTTGTAGCGATAAAATGTAATTTTTCTTAGAAAGAAATGGGTTATTCAGAAATCTGTCTTACTCACGTGACCTTTGACTTGTGACGTGTACAAGGAAATGATCTTTGTCAACGCACATATCAATATCGTGTTTGTACGCAATAGTGTTGTACTTATTTAAGTGTTTATAGTATGAGCATGGACTGTGAGATATTGATTTTTCTAACCCAGATGTATAATTCTGTTTGGCAAACTATATAATCGCGTTAAAACAATGTAATGTGCATCTGAGTCTGGCCGTCACTGGTTATTTGCACTAATGACAATAATACTGTCATGTTTTGACATTCGCTGTGTAATCCTTTTAGCGTTTCCATTTCGTGTAGCCTAGATATATTTATTACGGCCTTAGTTGTTTCACATAAACACTGCTACAGATGGTCTGATCCAGAATTTGACGTGAATCGGTTGGCTGATTATTGTTAGTCCTCGGCCCGTATTTGCGAAGCCACACTTACGTAAAACTGGCATAGGCTAAGTGTGGGGTACAGTCTAAAAACGGTATAAATCTGTATTCACAAAAATGTGTACAAATCATGGTTACTATGTGCAAGTCTGAAAATGTGTAGCTTAGGCAAAACAGCAGTGGATGAACAAATTTAGGAAAATGAACTGACATTCTATGTGACCTTTCATCTCGTGCAAACTGCAGTGAAAGCTTGGATACCCTGATAACGCAGGTTATTGGGCCAGTAGCAGGCTGTATTGGTCTGGTCCTGGACCAAGATTCAAGATTCTTTATTTCCATATAGGTTAATACTTCAGCAATTCAATACAGGCATCCACCAAAGGCAAGGCCTATGATGCGGTGGATCCTTGACATAGAACATAAATTTATAATATTATGTTTATACATATAACATTTACATACATGTACATGGATGTTTTATATTACAAATGACATAGAGTACGATACAATACATTTAAACAAATTACGTGTGGAGACATGACTTATGACATAACATTTTACATAAAGGTGGATGGGGCTGGGTGGGGGGAGAGGGGCGGTGGAGGGAGTGGATTGACCATCTTGCGGAGTATTATTACTATTCAGTGAAATTACGAATATTATTAACATCATTATTATTTACATGTATTATTATTATCATCATCATCATCATCATCAACAGTTTTATCATTCTAATGATTGTTATTATCATGTGTAATTATTGCTGTCACCACCATTATTATTATTATTATTATTATTATTATTATTATTATTATTATTATTGTCGCACTACTATTATCATTATATTTAATAATAACAGCAGTAACAACGACAATACCATTACTATTAGTTACATGTATTATTATTATTATTTTAATTATTATTTTAATTATTATTATCACTATCATTATTACTATCATGTATTATTATTATTATTATTATTATTATTATTATTATTTTTATCATCAGCACTCATACATCATGTACAGCGGAAGAACCTGCCTAGAGACCACATTTATACAACATTAAAAAATAAATAATATGTCACTAAAAATTGGTTATTTCATACATTTAGGAATATAGGTAGTGGCTTGTAATACAAGCAGCGACTTTTCAGGACCTGGGTTCTTATGTCTATCTGCTTTAAAGAACCATCACCTCCTGGATCCAGGAAGCGAGTGGCCGCTATAGACAGGTTCCGCTTGTCTTGGAACATGGCTTCCATGGTGGTGGTTAAACCTTTAACCTTTAAGATTTCAATATCTTAATTTCAGTCAGGTGCACAGTGAACAGTGAAATCATTGAGTATTTTTCAACCGATTCAATTGTAGTCTGTTACTGTCACAGGCAGCAACAGTGGCAGTTCAAATTTGTCCCAAAATATCCAACAGAACATTCATTACATTATAGGAAATTACTCCTTTTTTGTCATTAAGGGTTTCTAGTGTGTTTTAGTAATCTAGCTTCTAGTAGCTCTCAATAATTTTGTTTTTTATGTACTTTTTGAATGACTTTGTTGTAATAATTTGCGCACGTGTGTCTGCATCTGTGTTATTCCATAATTGTATTGCTTGATGGGATGGTGTGCGTGTAGTTGCC
The DNA here is from genome assembly GCA_034401795.1 of Chaetoderma sp. LZ-2023a. Lineage (NCBI taxonomy): Eukaryota > Metazoa > Mollusca > Caudofoveata > Chaetodermatida > Chaetodermatidae > Chaetoderma > Chaetoderma sp. LZ-2023a. Next base: position 148,656,443 of record CM067373.1, on the reverse strand, counting down.
TCTATTCCGTGCTATGCGACCTGTAGGTTAGAACTTTGTTTCGGTTCGTGTGTTGTGAGTATGTATGTCTGTATTAGGTGTAAAATATTGGATAGTGATGTGGGTACGCTGCCATTGTGGTAATCTCTTAAAATAGTAAATAATTGGACCTTTCCAATGTCTTCAAGTTTTAGAATGTTGTTTGTTTTAAAGGTATCTTGGCCCTTTGCTGCTTGTGAGAATAGTTTAACAGATTGCTTTTGTAGTGATTTTAATTTTTACACGCCCGCGCAAAGCGGCGTCGTATTATGTGATGGCGCTCGCCATCCGTGCATCCGTCCGTCCATCAGTCTGATTCTTGTCCGGAACATATCTCGAAGAGTTTTGAACCAACACTCACAAATTTTTTTCAGCATATATATTACCTATAGACGAAGTGTCATGATTTCGATTTGGCAAAATCCTCTTATATTCGCTAGAGTTATCTCCCTTGAAAGCTTAAACTTCATCAAAATTTTCTTGTCCGGGACAGATCTCGAAGAGTTTTGAACCTACATTCACAATTTTTTTTCCAGAAGATGTGTTATGTATAGGCGAAGTGTCATGATTTCGGTTCGGCAAGATCTGCCCATAATCGCCAGCGTTATCTCCCTTGAAAGATTAAAATTTGTCAAAATTGTCTTGTCCAGGCCAAATCTCGAAGAGTTTTGAACCCACCCTCACAAATTTTTTTTCAAAAGATGTGGTACATATAGCCGAAGTGTCATGATTTCATTTCGGCAAAATCCTCGTATATTCGCGGGAGTTATCTCCCTTGAATGATTAAAATTTGTCCAAATTTTCTTTTCCTGGTCAGATCTCGAAGAGTTTTGAACCTACACTCGCAATTTTTTTTCCGGCAGATGTGCTAGGTATAGACGAAGTCTCATGATTTCCTTTCCACAGAATCCGTGCATGTTCGTGAGAGTTATTTCCCTTGAAAGATTAAAATTCATCAAAATTTTCTTGTCCGGGTCAGATCTTGAAGACTTTTGAACCTATACATTTACAATTTTTTTCGACATATGTGTTACGTATAGACGAAGTGTCATGATTTCCTTTCTACAAACTCCCCCCCCCCCCCCATAATTGCCAGAGTTATCTCCCTTGAAATACAAAATTTGTCAAAGTTTTCTTGTCCGAGCCATATCTCGAAGAGTTTTGAACTTACACTCACAATTGTTTTTTCAGCAGATATGGTAGGGATAGACGAAGTGCTATGGTTTTGTTTCCACAAAGTCCACCCATATTTAACAGAGTTATCTCCCTTGAAAAGCAAAAATTTGTTAAAATTGTCTTTTCCGGTCGAGATCTCGAAGAGTTTTGAACCGACACTCACAATTTTTTGTTCAGCAGATGTTTTATGGATAGACGAAGTGTCATAATTTTGTTTCGGCAAAATCCTCCCATATTTGCCAGAGTTATCACACTTCAAAGGTTAAAATTCATCAAAATTGTCTTGTAATTGTAATGATCAATGCAGCTGTGAAGACTTTCAAGATTTTTAATGATGTCTTTGCCGTGAATTCCAAATGTGTTCCTAATAGAAGTCGCCCCCCCCCCCCTTAGAGAATTATCAAAGACAAATGGTTCACACTTAGCATTCCTCAAACACCTGCGGGTGTATGTTGAGTTTCACTAAAACTCTTGTTTTAATTTAGTTTTGATGTGTGTTGCTCCAGATAGCATTGCAGTATGTGATGTGTGGAAGTATTAATGTGCTATATAGAGTTTTTAGAATATCAGGTGGGAGACATGATTTGAGTCTGCGCATGATACCAATATTCCTCGCCACCTTGGATATGATCGTCTCTATATGCTTCTCCCAGTTCAGTTGTTTATCCAAATTGACTCTTAGGAATTTAACATATTCAGTTTCCTGTATTTCTTGATTATCTATGTAGAGTTTTGGGAGAGCAAGCGCTTCGTTTACTTGATTATATCTTGTAAATAAGAGAAAATTGGTTTTGCTGACATTCAGGGATAATTTATTAGCTTTAAAACAATTTATAATTTTTTCCATTTCACTGTTTGTAATTTTGTATAGGGTGTCTATATCTTTATGGTGGCCAAAAACATTGGTATCATCCGTGAATAAAATTAGTGATAGTAGGTTACTGGCATTAGGTAAATCATTCATGTATAATAAGAACAGCAGGGGTCCAAGAATTGAACCTTGAGGGACACTGCAGACTAATTTTTTATTTCCTGAGATAGATCCATTAAATTGCACACATTGTGTCCCATCAGTCAAGTCATTTTTAATCCAATCCAAAGCGATGCCTCTTATGCCATAATGTGAGTTTTTTAATTAGTATTGCATAGTCAATGGTGTCAAATGCTTTGGAAAGATCCAAGAATATACCTAGCGTATATTCTTTTTTTCTAATGACTTAGAGATTTTCTCTATCATGTCCACAATGGCAAGCATGGTGGAGTATTTTTCTCTGAAACCATACTGAGATTGGTAGATGATTGAATTTTTGTTTAAGTAGAGTAAGATTCTATTATAGTATAACCTTTCCAGAAGTTTTGAGAAAAACGGGGGGTACTGAGACGGGTCTATAGTTAGTAAAGTCAGATGGATCTTTAGCTTTATAAATAGGTGATACACATGCTATTTTTAAACGAGTTGGGAATACACCCTGGGAGAGTGAAAGATTGCAGATGTGATTTAGTGGGGTTAGTATTTCTGTGATACACTCTTTAAAGATTTTCCATTTAAAATTATCAATACCTGCACTTTTAGTTGGGTTAATTTGCATTACAATTTTATAGATTTCTTCTCTGTCTGTTGGGGATAGGAACATTGAGTTTTGGTAGCTCCCTGTCAGATAGTCCTGTATATGAATTTCTGAACCAGCTTGGATTTTTTTATTGCAGATAAACTGTGATGTTTCTCATTTACTCTTTTGTTTATTTAATAGTGACTTAATTAATTTCCATATTTCCTTTATGTTATTTTTTTGTTCATCAAATTTATTATGGTAATAATTTATTTTAGCTATCCTAATAATTTTGTTCAGTTTATGTCTATGTTTCTTAAACTGAGTCTTATTGTATGTTGTCGGGTTTTTAATAAATGCTAGATATAGCTTATTCTTCTCGTGACAAGCAGCTATCAGTCCTCGTGTTAGCCAGGGTTTAGTAGGATTTTGCTTGAATTTTCTTAATTTTTTTAGTGGGAAAGCGATTCATAGGCATTAGTACATATAGTGTGGAATGTGTTGTAGGCATCTTCACAGAGTTCACAATTAATCACCTGCTTCCAATTTATATTTGACAGGATGTTTCTAAATTTTTCAATATTCTCACTTCTAAAGTCTATACAGGTTGTTTCCTCTTTATCAGTAACTTGCGTTATCAGGGTAAACAAAACAGTCGTTCTCGATTCAATTACTTTTGTGTAGCCTAGAAGTTGAAATTGATCGCTGCGACTGAGCTATTAATAGAACTATCAGGATATGAAATCCACTCAATAATTCTGACCAGCACCAATGATTGAACTGTCTTTACTAACCACCACTTTTTTTACCTATTTTAGGAAATTAAGTTTCGAAATCATTTAAATTAAAGTTTTTCAATGAAATATCAATGAAATAGGCCAGAAAATGATTCAGATGTCACAATTAGGGTATGAATTTCATCATTTTATGAAAACCTTGAGCAACTCAAACTACATAAAAAATGTTGTTGTTACACTACCTAAAAATGTCTGGGACTAATTTCAACTCAGTCACACGCACGCATGCATGCACGCACGCACGCACACATACAGCTAGTGACGCCATTCGACACACTGCAGGGATACCTACCAACTCACTCACCCATGCACAACACCGACAGTGATATCACTCACTCACTTGCTTGCCCGCTTGAGCTCACTCACTCACTCACTCACTCACTCACTCACTCACTCACTCACTCACTCACTCACTCACTAAGCAAATTAGATTTCAATTCTAACAAATCTTGATAATACAAGAAATTGGTCAGTGAACTGGTTAAGACATCGACTGTATAACAATTTGGGAGCACAATTGTGGTGTACATATCAAAATAATGTTTGCTCTTAAATACATAATGCTATGTACATTTCCATCCCACATCCCTAAGAAGGAAAATCAAAATATTTTCTTATTGAATATCCATTTGCCGGGCAAGAGAAGTTTATTTTTGAAAATTTACCACTGGAATGACTGACTCGGTAATCGAGCCAGTCATTCCCATGGTACATTTTCAAAAAAGTCTTCTCTAGGCCTGCAAATGGACATTCCTCAAAACCCCTACAATGGCCGATTTTGGTGTGTGATAAACTATCGGTGGGTCCAAACCCTAGGGGGTGGGTGCTATGGCGATACACTATCGGTGAGGGAAAACCTGGGGGCATATGGCACCCCCTTGCCCGAACCCCTGTTCCAACGCTTATGTAAGATAGAATATTTGAAAAAAATTAAATAGCCTACTGCTACTTTGACGAAGAAGTTACAAAAATATCTGTAGTGTCACGGAAAAAAAAGAAGAAAAAGTTCACGAGGCAAACAGTGAATATGAAAAGGCTTATCACTGAATTGAATAGTTTGCTGGTTTAGGATCATGAAAAAATTTTGGAAAAATTAAAATGTTTCTCTTAGCTCAGAATATCGGTGGACATCGTAGAGATTCAACATCTAGACCTATTCAACTGCACTAGTCAAATACGGCCATGTATGTTGACAGCACTATGAAAATTACAAGTGGTCACGATCTAGAAAAAAGAAATTTTGCAATCTTTTAGATATTCAAATGCTGCTGTGAATGAGGAACATTCTGGCAATTAACATTATTTGAAAAATTTAAAATTTTAACACACGGTCGTAAATCTGCGATAATAAACTATGTACAAACGAGTATGCTAGCCTAGCGAGTTGCTACGGGTATACGAAAATAAACCACAAAACATTCCCTCGTCTTTCTTGCTTTTCTGAATTTAAGCCAATTTGAGGCAGCATTTAACTGAAAACTTTACAGCGGCATTATCAAAAATGAATCGCTAAAAAAATGGATCGCTCAGTACGGGTTCATTTTCATATTGTATTCACAAAAAGTAGTTGCTGGCCGCGTTATCCATTTACAATATCTGAGACTATCACTTTCACAAAAATAACTTGCTTAAAAAATTCATATTCACTGATCACGTTTAATCCTTTATTGGTCAGGCCTGCCAAAACTGACCTCTTATGGTCTTGTAGAATGCCCTGTAGTGCTGTTGAGAAATGTCCATTTGCAGACCAAGGGAAGACTATTTTTGAAAGTTTACCACTGGAATGACTGGCTCGATAACCGAGCCAATCATTCCACTGGTGAATTAAAAAAAAAAAGTCTCTTGGTTGGTAATGGATGTTTTCTATGAGAAAATTTACATCTTCTTGAACAAAGTTGAGGGTTAAAGAGTTAATTGCCAGGTGATTGATATATTTGTGTGTGGCATGACTTAGTCTTGATTGTGGGTGAACTAGCTGCCCATCATTGGTTACCATTGGGCGAGAGAATCATAATCTGTGTGTAGTCATTGGCCAGTTGCGGGTGAAGAGAAGACTAGTTTTGAAAATTTACCGCTGGAATAACTGGTTTGGCTATCGAGTCAGTCAGCCCAGTAGTGATTTTCAAAAATGTTTTTTAAGATGACAACTGAGGGAATTTTTGGTCGACTTGACGATTAATGGGTTAGGTGGATTGAGTATTCTGAATGTACTGTTGTGCACTGGCCACCATGCAATAATCTCAAAAAACAAAAACACTTGAGTTGCTGAATATTTTGAAAACAACTTGACTGAAAGTTGTTGGTCGCTCGGTCAAATTGTTTTCAAAATATTTAGCCGGTCCTGAGATACAACCCTTGGAATATTATGTCTTCTGCATAATTTCACTTGTCAGACGGTTAACCCTTAGCACTCTGATGTCAATATTCTATCATTTACTGTGTCAGTATCAAAGGAACTGGTGTACATTTTTCAACAATTTTGCTGGGAGATGTTGCTGTCTACGACAGCACCATCTCCCAACAAATTTGTTGAAAAATGAAGACCAGTTCATCTTTTAATTTATTTTGAAAATTAAGAATTTTGACACAGAGTGGTAAGGGTTAAGAGTTTACTGTTTACTGAAGATGTAACAGCGCCAGTGTGTCTTTGATTACAGAGAGATGAGGAATATATGAAGAGGCTGTTTTGTCAAACATTCATGGAAGTAGCTTATCCATTGTGCTACCTCACCAGCATGCCAAACTATGTGTCAGGAAACGTCGCCAATGGACAGGTGTAGTACAGTTCATAAGTTAAAACGTTTCCAAAACAAAAACATTTTAGTTACTAAGACATGTTCTCTTGAATATTTTGAACATAATTAGGGCCCCTAAATTTACTTCTGGAAGCCCTATAGTAATCACGTCCATCAGACCGTCCACAATATCTTGTAACCAGCATATCATACAGAACCGTTTCAGACTTTTTAATGAAACTTGGTATATGCCTCAGTTATGATATGCAGATGTCCAAGATTTTGTGTGAAAATGGGCTTTTTTAATGAAAAAAACATGATTTTTATCAATTTTCTCATAAACACGATGTCATACAAAATTGCTTAAAATAATTTAATGAGACTTGGCAGGTAGCTTTTTATGATCGGTAGATGTGCATTTTGAAGGATTCACCTTTATAGATCCAAAGTTTTGGGTGAGAATGGGCTTTTTAATGTCAAAACTCACGATTGTTGTTAATTTTCTCGTAAACACCATATCATATAGAATCGCTTAAAATAATTCAATGAAACTGATTTTATATGATGGACTGTGTTCTGTGTCTGCACTAGTGAAAACATCCTGCAAACAGTCATTTGGCTTTCAATTGGGAACTGTTTCTAGTCCTCAGCCAGATTCCATAGCTGCCTCAGGTTTTTCTTGCTCTTTGCAGTAACTAGTCCTGCTTCTTTTAAATCAATACACAGCACATTTAGCAAGTTCCATAACTCATTAACTCTCAAATTTGCTCAAGAAAACAAGAGAAAAGGTCCTTTTGCAGACCATGAGGACTTTTTGAAAATTTATCACCGGAATGACTGGCTCGGTTCTCGAGACAGTCATTCCAGTGGTAAATTTTCAAAAATAGTCTTCTCTTGGTCTGCAAATGGACATTTCCCAACACCACTGCAGAAGCCATTTTTGGCTGATATGAGTGATAAAAGGTTAACAAGCTTTAGAGGGGTTTGTGGCCAGCGCTGTGAATGCCAGCACTCTGCGCAAGGGTGTCTCAGAACGAGTGCAGCCAAACATAGATCATCTTTGTTGGACTACTTTGATCTATGCACTATTTATTGTGATAGTATTATATGACAATGTCGTGCATCACTAGGTGAGTGCCACATGCTTCTTGTTTAACATTGATGCTTGTTGTTCAGGTACGTGCCGTGGAGATTGGCCGATTTCAACACGCGACACAAGCCTCTGCTCTGGCAGCTTTATGTTCTCCTGATTTTACCTACTCGCCATTTGAAATGTCAGAAGCATCGTTTTCTGTACTCGGACCACACTGTTTACCGCGACACATTCATGTAAGTAGAGTATCACAATTGTTCCACATCTTGACCCCACCCCACCTCCCGTACACCCTTCTTCCACCACCCCCATATATACCCCTCTAACAAAGGATCCACCCCCATCTCACTGAATGGAAGCACACAAACAAGAATAATTCCCACAAAGTGACCACAGCTATTAACCCGTAGTATGTATGAAGTATTCTTTTAACACATATTTGATTGTAATATTATTGTTTCTCTCATTTATCAGGTGTCATCAAGTTAATATCTGCAACGTTCTCCATCAAGGTGTATTCTCAGAGAACAGTTAACCATTTAACACTCAACCCAGCAAAAAACATCCTCTTCAGTGATGGGAAATGACGTTTTACAGACCAAGAGATGACTATTTTTGAAAATCTACCACTGAAATGACTGGCTTGGTTAACCTGGTCATTCCAGTGGTAGATTTTCAAAAATACTCCTCGGTCTGCAAATGGACATTTTCTATGAGAAAATTTAATTTTTCTTTAACAAATTTGAGGGTTAAAGGGTTAATACCTGCGATGGTCTCCAGCAAGGTGTGTATTCCAGTGGTGATCACTACATGCTTTATCTGTGATAGCATCATCAGACTCTTTCTCGTCCAGATCATGGAATTTTATATCGTGATTTCCATTCAAACCTGTGCTTATACATGTATTGTTTATTTAAAATTATGTATTTATTAGCCGACATGGCGCAAGAGTAAATGTCGGCTTATGATATGGCATGGCACGCGTCCATCGTTCATTTGTCTCTTATCCATCCATTACCTTTTTATGAGCAACCTAGTAAAGGAATTGACCATTCCAGTTTATCCATCCATCATATGACTTCATAATCAACTACGTGATGTATCGGGTGATGTCATAATCATTACATCATGAATGATTCGATTTAGTCCATCTTAAACGTTCAATAGGCTAACACGTACAAATTGTATGTCTACTATTTTATAAGGATGCTGTTGAATATTTTGAAACTAATTTGACTGGGCGCCTATGGCAGCAACAGCATTCAGTCAAATTAGTTTCAAATTATTTAAAAGCTTACCTGTATAGTTTTCTAGAAATTGTTAGTCAGGGAGTTTAGGGATCGATCGATCCCAACATGAGTGAGGTGTGGGTGGAGCTTACTTAGAGATGGGCGGGGCATAGATAAAACTGGATAGGTCCATTCTAAACATATCACTAGTTTAGTATTTTAATAGATTGCGAGAAGCACATTTAATAATAAACTACTTTCTGACATATTCATTTATTGACAAGCCCTGATATCATCATTTAACTGGCTGACTGCTGACTTTTTGCAGACAACATATTCCAAGGGTTATATCTCTGGAGCTGCTGAATATTTTGAATACAATTTGACTGAAATTTGTTGGTGCCTAAGCCACCAACAACTTTCAGTCTAATTGTTTTCAAAATATTCAGCAAGTCAGGAGATTTTGCTCATTGAATTTATAGTCCTGGTGGCTTGTAGTGCTAGTGAGATGGGTAAACATCGCATCATTTTGTCCTTGAGAATATCACGATAAGTGATGTCATTCAGCTTAGATGAGTTGAATTTAACTGCCTCCCTGCGGCAAGATACCAGACAATAATTTCAATTGGTGAATATTTAATTAAATATCTTTCTTCGATAACAGTGTACAGATATTACATACTGTGTATTGTTAACATTGTGTCATGATTTATAAACATGTTTCTGGGTTTATAATCAAATATTGATGTTACAGGTGAGCAATACAGGCTGCTTAGATATATGTATAAAAAAAATTTAATATAGATATTTTTTGTAAACATTTCATATATATATATATTATATGACTATCATTAGATGGATGCTATTTGCTATAGCCCTTTAATGGAATAGGTTTTTCAAGATTTGTATTCAGCGAATATCTATTCGCCTCAGCGAACGTCTATTCGCATGTCAAAGGAAGATTATTTATGAAAATTTACCATTTGACTTGAATGACTGCCTCGATTATCGAACCAGTTATTCAAGTGGTCAATTTTTCCAAATAGTCTTTTTAGTGCATTCCTCAACCACTTGTAAGGTCAGTTTTGACCGGCTTGACCATTAAGAGTTACATTAAAAGTTGTGGTCGCCGTGTTAGTTTAGTAATAATGATAAATGGCTTCAATACCACTAATCTTTCAAAGAGAACACATAAGCATAACAAGATATATGGCGCAATCCGATCTGACACGCAAGTATATGAAATCGTAATCAAATACGTCACTTGTTTAAGCTAATGACACCATCAGAATTACGTAGCTCCGTCACGAAATGCGAAAAGTCTGTCACGAAGGTGTACAAATTTTATATCTTTGATGAATTTACAATTTAATAAATATTCTTTTAAATACTTTGAAACCAATTTGACTGGCAGCTGCTGTCATAGTAAATTCATCAAAGACATAAAATGTGTGCACTAGTGACAGACTTCAATTTTCGTGACAGCTGTGTCATTTTCATTATGGTGTCCGCTAATTAGTGATGTAATTGATCCGTTCCCCCCATTATCTCGTGTTCCTTAGCAAGGATATTTTGGCATTAAAGCAATTAGGTATGCAGATTTTGCAATCAGCAAGACGTATGAAGATGATGAAAGGAAATCTGATATTCGTTTTGAAATCTTTTCCTTTTTATTTTCAAGTTTTGATTTGGTAGCTGCATCTCTTATTTGCACGCCTATGGACATAGCATCAATAGTCAGAATCCTAACCTTGAAAACTCAGGTTAATGGGCCGCATATTTTAGCATTGCAATACTAACACGCCTACTATAAGTCCCCATCATTATAGACAGCCCAGGCAGCATACAACATTGATACTGAATTCCCAGAGTCCCAATTTCACAACTATCATATATGTTGAGTATTTTGAATTAATTTGATATGAATATGTCGCTGCCATAGACAGCTGCTGCTGGCAGTTGAATTAGTTTCAAAATACTCAACAGAATAATTATTAGGTTGTATAGGATTTTGGTGTTTTGCAATTTGAGGTTCAAAGGGTTGATAAACTTCATGTTTTCATTCAATTTCATATCGTAAGATAGATTGTGATCTGAATAAATAAAGTCTAATTATTCATATTTATATACAATGGAGGACTCCAGTTTTAGCTATGCCCTGCCCATCCCTAGTTAATCTCCACCCACGCTTCGCCCCGTGTTGGGACCGATCGACCCCAGATCTCCCTGACTCAATTTACAGAAAACTATAATGTGACTATTTTGAAACTAATTTGACTGGGTGCTGCCTGCAGCAGCTACAACAGCGCCCAGACAAATTAGTTTCAAAATATTCAACAGCATGTTTATTAAAAAGTAAAGACACAATTCGTACAACAATGCTTTAATTTTGTGTTTGTGACAAACTTAATTACAATGGCGTCAATTCATGGCGTCATTGATTATGACATCATCCTACGTCATATGATTGATGGATAAACTGGAAATATCCATACATGTTTTTATGTCAGTGACCTTGGAGAAGATTGGTTACTATTCAAATATCCCCAGTAATGGACCTTTCCATTTTTAGCTATGCCCCGCCCATCACTAGCTAAGCTCCACCTACACCTCGCCGTGTTGGGATTGATCGATCCCCGAATACCCTAGCTATCAATATCCTGAAAACTATACACAGAAGCTGTTGAATATTTTGTATGCCTATGGCAGCAACAGCGCCCAGTCAAATTAGTTTCAAAACATTCAACAGCATATTTATTAAATAGTAAAAGCAAACAATTTGTACAACAACGCATAGACCATCTTCAAATATGCGTTCATGACGTACTTATCGACGTCATTCATTATGATGTCATTCTACACATCACGCAGTTCATTATGATGTCATATGATGGGTGGGTACTCTGCAAAGGTGAATTATAACTAGAGACCCAAGGGCCTGTGACACGCATCTGGACCATTAGCATTTGAAGAATTTTCAATTAAATATACATGATGGATAATTTTCAGAAAATCCAGGATGGCCACCAAATGGAATTGACTAGTTAAAATTCTCATTTGATATGGTGAAGCTGATTGCCCTAGGATCGTTTGACTCAAAGTTCGTTGGAATCGGACCATTGATTAGAGTATCATTTTAAATTGTTCCACAAAACTTTGAAAAATCCAAGATGGTCACCAAAGAAATTGACCAATCAAAACTCTGATTTAAAGTTTTAAAGCATACGACTGTAGTCCAGTACAAGACTATATGACTTCCAGCCAAATTTGGTTAAAATGCACGCAGTTAAGAGGCATTTTTTTTACAATTTATGGTAAATTTGTCCTAAAATCTAAGAACTTCACTCAAATAAATTCATGAAGCATAATTCTGAATAGATCTGGCACCTACCCCAATAGGGTCCTTCTCGTCATATATGCTTGAAGTCGGACAAACTGTTAAGACACGAGTTGATAATTGACAAACTTATGAGCCAGAAAATTACCTGCCCTAGTTCCCATTGCAAGCAGCATTTAGATAAGTAGTGTGGACGGTAAGGCTGAAATTACAGTTTAACACTTTTAACCCTCAAATTTGTTCATAGAATAGAAAATGTTCATTTGCAGATCAAGAGAAGACTATCTTTGAAAATTGACCACTGGATTGACTGGCTCAGTTATCGAGCCAGTCATTCCAGTGGTAAATTTTCAAAAATAGTCTTCTCTTGGTCTGTAAATCGACATTTATCAAGACCACTGTAGAAGCCGTATTTGGCTGATATGAATGTTATAGGGTTAAGTGAATAGAAGAGGGAACTATCAAATTGTGTTTATTGCTAATTTCCTACAATATTAAATATATTACCACTGGTAAAAAATGAAAATGAGTCGGAATCATTTGAGAAAAAGCATTTACTAGCTCTAGTAGTGCTTAAAGCTATCGTAAGCCGATAAAACTACCAGATTAGACTAACAAGAATGCTCAGAGTTATGCTGCTAAGAGTCGCTCCGCAATCTTGTATCGACTTGTGACATCAACATTCCCTTTATATACCAGACTAGCCATGTGATACAATTTTAGTCGAGCCGTGTTCGTCGAGTCGAGAGTTTGCAGTGCGATAGGCTAATTATTTTTAGAACAAGTTGGTGACAATTATTTCTGCCTATAGAGGCAAGAACATTACGTTAAATTGTTCTCAAAATAATAGTTTTCACCAGCTATCTGAATGGAAATCATTGCGGCAACAGCTCAATCAAATTGTTCTCAAAAGAAGAAGCACTGTAATAGCACTTACTGCAACTAGTTCGAGCAATTTGATTGCCAGTCGTTGCGGGCTATGGCAGCAACGCAGCAACTTTGTTCAAATTGTTCTCGGAATAATCAGTGGAGTTTCAGTTATAGTTTTTAGCTAACTGTTTTGTATGAAACGTAGTTAGGCCTATGCCGTATACGTTATCCAGGTCCAATATGAAATATATTTCCAAAGAGGAGTAGATCCGCCAAGAATATGCACAATCTGATGTGCAGTGACTATAAATGACATGATTACCAAATGATTGACAATGAAATAAACACAACTACAGCAGTTGCTAACACATATCACACTGGATTTCCATAACATATATGGCAAATGCTAATTGTACCTACATCTGTTAGCTAATAATACTTAAAGCCACGAAATGGTTATTCTTAGAATAATTTGACGAAGTTGTTTCTGCCTTGTTCAGTAACGACTGTGCTCAAAATATCTTCATTAAGTGCTATTACAGTGCTGATTATTTTGAGAACAATTTGACTGAAAGTTGTTGCCACAGTGATTGTGAGTCAAATTCTTATCAACACATTAGTTGGTGAAAACTATTATCTGTTAGATTATTTTGAGAACAATTTTACCAAATGTTCTAGCTGCTATAGGCTGCAATACTTGTAAGCCAACGTGCTCTAAAGATAATTAGCCTAACGTGTTGCAAACTAGCGACTCGATGAGCACCGCTCGATTAAAATGTATTACATGGATAGTCTGGTCTTTTAACGTCACAACTCAATTCAAGATTGCAGAGCGGTTCTTAGCAGCAGAATTCTGAGCATTTTTCTTAGCCTAATCTGGTGGTTTTATCGGCTTACAATGGCTTTAACTTGAAAGCAATTAGTGTTGTTGCTGATGCTTTGTGCTGCACCGTGTGTCAACTGTGTATGCGGGTACTGCTTAATTGAATATAATGAAAGCAGATCTGATTAGTTTCGTAATCGGTACGAATAGTATCCTCCATAGATTGTCTTCCTACTGTTAATTGAAAGTTGGTCCTTTTGAAAGTATGAGTGAAAGCCACACAGCAACGAGTTTCGATGAAAATATTTTCAAAATACACATTTGTTTGCCAGGGTCGTAACATGATACCTACTGAATATTTTGAAATTCTGTTGACTGAAAGTAGACAGTCACTGGAAACAACGTCTTTCAGTCAAACTGTCTTAAAATTAGACAGTATTTACCTGTAGGAAGTAGTGGCTAATCAGCGTAACATAAATATAACTCAGATTATATGATCGGCTGTAGATATTATACACCTGTGCAAAAGTTAAGCACCAGCAAAAACAATAGAATGTAGAAACATGGTGGTACAACTAGGCTGCCATACTTTTTGTCCCCGCGTTAGCTGACATAATTCCAAGTACGAAATGCACATGCATGCATGACTTCACGCCGCTTGATGTCCGTGCGTGGCGGGAAACAGCACACGTGTTCAGTTATGTAAAAGTCCAGTTTGAGGTGTAGAACATTACATACAGATTTAGGCGACAAGATTAGGAATTTTGTGTTCATGACCGTGGTTTATTTGTACAGAGAGAATTAGCTCTTGATTGTGAACCGCTATGGCAAGACGAAGGTTAAGTGATCGTGTGAAATGGCAAATCATAGGCATGCATACCACTGGTATGTCATGCAGAGAGATTGGCAGACAGCTGAACATTAACCATACTGTAATCAGTCGTTTGATTGCAAAACATGGGCAAATTAACGAGGTGAAGGACAGGCCTAGATCTGGAAGACCGAAGAAGACTACTGCCCGTGATGATCGAGCCCTAGTACGCCTTGTTAGGAGATCTCCATTCACCAACAGCAGAGTGCTCAGCCAGCAATGGGAAACGCGCAATAGAGTGTCAATGTCTACCGTCAAAAGGAGACTGTATGCTGCTGGCATGAAAGCTAGGAGACCTGTCAGACGTCCTCCCCTCACTGCACACCACAAAGAGGAGCGTCTGAGGTGGTGCAACGAAAGAAGACACTGGAACATGAGATCCTGGAGACGGGTACACTGGTCCGATGAAAGTCGGTTCCTGCTTCATGCCACAGATGGTCGAACTCGTGTATGGAGGTCCAGACGCACGGCGTACGACCAACGTAACATCATGGAAGAAGTTCCATTTGGTGGAGGTTCCGTTATGATATGGGGGTGCATCTCATTTGATTGTAAGCTGGATCTGTTGACTGTACCTGGAACACTAAATGGACAAAGATATCAAGATTCCATACTGGATAGAGTTGTGGTCCCTCATTTTGTAAATCATGCACCTGGAACCCACCCTATATTCATGGATGACAACGCCCGACCACATCGTGCTAGAGCTGTGCATGAATTCCTCCGCCAGAATGCCATCGAAACCCTACCATGGCCAGCAAGGAGCCCTGACATGAACCCTATTGAGCATATCTGGGACATTCTGGGAAACATGGTGAGAATGAGGGATCCTCCTGTGCAGAACCTACAGGAATTAACAGACGCACTCCATCTTGAATGGCAACGAATACCACAATGGCGTATCAGTCGGTTGGTGACCAGCATGAGACGTCGTGTCCAGGCCGTCATCCAGGCACAAGGTGGATATACCCGGTATTAATAATGACAGTCTCAAACTCGTGCACAGATGTTAAACTTCGTTTTCAGACACCATTAATGACAATCTAGCCACGTGTGTCAACTGTAGGGCAATAGTTGTCAGTTGTGTCAACGTAACCATATTCAGGCCTCGTTTTCAAGTTCAAACAAAAACATACAGTGTTT
Source organism: Chaetoderma sp. LZ-2023a (assembly GCA_034401795.1). NCBI lineage: Eukaryota > Metazoa > Mollusca > Caudofoveata > Chaetodermatida > Chaetodermatidae > Chaetoderma > Chaetoderma sp. LZ-2023a. The sequence continues at coordinate 148,640,801 of CM067373.1, read as the reverse complement.
CCCCACCATCATAATCAGCATTCCTCTAGTTGCATTATTACCTCTTGCACTAAGATGGATTGGTACATAAATGTTTATGCTATTGCTTTCTTCATAGCACATGAATATACCCTCGCATGTGCGTAAAAATAGGGTGGTGCTTAACTTTTGCACAGGTGTATATTTATTCGCCTGCATAGACCAGATCACAAAGATTCAGATTCAGATTCAGATTCAAGATTCAAGATTATTTATTTCATGCTTAATATACAATATACAGACATTACAATTGGGCAGTCCATCAAAGGCATCTGTGAGTAAACACAGAACACAGGACGGCACAACATCTATTTTTTTAACCATATTGTCATGATTGTTCTACATGCAGCGTATTCTACATATAAAGGGTCTTTTAGATTCCAACTAGGATTTTTTATTGTAGATACAGGTTTTTTAAAATATGGTACAGTGGAGGGGGTGGGGTGGGGTTTGCTCAAGAAAGTCACAGTAGTATTTGGGGTGAGAAGTTGTTGGTAGGTGTGACTTAGATATTTTATAGTAGAGTGTCGGCATCTGATATATCCATTGAGAAAGCGGATATCAGATGAAGATTCAACGTGATTGAGATCTGATTGAGTCCATCTGTTTTGGCGCATTTCATGCCATGCTTTTCAGCATGGTATATCTGTCCTAACTTTGATAACTTCTACCACTCTGATGGCAATTTTCCGGCCTTTAGTATCTCTATGACAGAGAAATTGGTGACCAATATTCAGCAATTTTGGTGGACGATGTCGGTGTCTACGACTGCAGCATCTTCCATCAAACCTGCCTAGAAAATGTAACATTTATTACGTTTGATCATTTATTTTATTTTGAAAATTTAAAGATTTTCCATCCGAGTACAAAGGGTTAGGGAAGAAGCGAAATCATGAAACTTTGTCTATACAGAGTCTGCCCATTAGGAAGATGTCATTTGGCCCAGACAAAGATTTTATGACAGACGTACAGATACATGTAGGCAAGTCAACAAACCGAAAGAGATGCATCACATAATAACTTAATAATAGTAATAGTATTAATAACAACAGTTGTTAATCAAGATGGCCACCAGAAAAATGGACCAATCAAAATTCTGTATATAAGTTCTAAAGCCCCCCCCCCCCTTGGGTTCGAGGAGTAGCATTTTGATACAAAAGTTGACGGAGGGACGACAGATGGCCACCATGGCATAAGCTTACTTGACCATTCCGGCCAGGTCAGCTAGATATTCAGGACAGCCAGTGTGTTCATATATATATAAATCGTACAAATTTGAAGCATATGCAACATACTGATGGCCTGGTTGTTTTACTGCCATGCAAAGTATATGTTTGGTTTCAACCAATAGTTGAGGACTTATGTTATGGTGAGGTTTCATAATACATCCAGAATATCTGTTGTTGTTATTATTAAGATGATATTTATGCTCCTTTCTGTCGAGATGGTTAGAGATGGTCAGGAATAGCAATATCACACAAATATTTCTTAAGATGGTCAGCGTTTTCGTTGGGTATCATAAACAAAAGAATCAGGCGGTTCGTATTAAAGGGAGAATTTTGATCAAGATTTGAGTTTGCATTAGATAATAGTAATGTGTTCTGTTCCCTTCTTAATTTGGAATCTATTCGATCGCGTTATTGCTGTGTCAGCTTTTCGTTGTATTCTTGTTTAGAAAATTTGACAAGTAGGTTGACACAGTTACTTTGTTGCTTAACTTCAGCCCCACCTTGGTCTGTTTTGGTTTTCATAGATTTCTGAAATAATTCTTCCCTTAACCTCATTTTGTGCCTTATTCCGTTTGTCATCCAAGGTTTATCGCTTGCTTTGATGGTCATTACGTAGTGAGATGCTAGACTCCACTGAATTTACAATATTTGTGGTGATTATTTGACTCCAGCTACCGGTGTCATAACAATCGATAAGATTGTCCGCGACACATTTGCTAAACCAAAATATTTTTTATTGTGGCTAAGATCGCATGCATTGACAATACTCTGATTTATAATTTCCCATTTATTTGTATCTGTCTTAAGAGCTCGATAGATGACGCCTATAAGCAAAACCGGACGTTCACAAATGTTTAACGACATCATTTCAATATTTGTGCTTTCGTATTCAATATATCGAGAGGATGCAATTTTATCGTGTGCATGAAACATACTCCTCCTCCTCCTCTGCCTCCTCCTCCGCCTCCTCCGCCTCCTCCTCCTCCTCCGCCTCCGCCTCCTCCTCCTCCTCCTCGTGCAGTTTAGTGATCTCCGTGATATGGCTCATGAAAGCCTGGTACTTGAATGGAGTTGTTGGACTGGGGTGGGGGTGTGTGGGGTGGGGGCGGGTGGGGGGGGGGGGCTTTCCGTAACAGCAATCACAGCAAAATGAGATAAGTTGGCATCAATAGGGTGGATTTTATCTTTGAGGTCACGAACATTCACATTGACGACAAGAATAGTGCTCTTGTGTATTGGGCCTGGTTTAGATTCTATATCCCTGCCAAGATCAGACGCTAGCTAACGGATTATATGCTTGAAATAATTTCACGTCGGTGATGGGAAAAACAATGATTGAATTGCACAGCATCCGGCGCAAATTGAACATTTGTCCGCAATCAGATCGTAGACCCTTAGTGTAGACCTTTGTGAAGTGAATGATTGTTAACCCTTTAACCCTCAAATTTGTTCAAGAAAATTACAATTTTCTCATAGGATATGTCCATTTGCAAACCAAGAGAAGACCATTTCTGAAAATTTACCAATGGAATGACTGGCTCGGTTATCGAGCAGTTATTCCAGTGGTAAATTTTCAAAAATAATCTCTTATTCTGCAAATGGACATTTCTCAAGGCCACTGCAGAAGCCGTTGTCGGCTGATATGAGTGTTAACAGGGTTAAAGAGCCCAATTGTCTCGCGATATTTTTACTGGAAAGCGAGGTAGGTGTGTGGGAACCGAGTGGGGTGGGGGGGGGGGGTGGGGAGTGGTCAGGAATTAGGGTCAGTGTTGTAAGGTACGTAACGAAGTTTGAGTTCAAACGTGCATCTGTTCATCTTCATATACATATGTGTGTGTGTGTGTGTGTGTGTGTGCGTGCGTGCGTGCGTGCGTGCGTGCGTGCGTGCGTGCGTGCGTGCGTGCGTGCGTGCGTGCGTGCGTGCGTGCGTGAGTGCGTGCGCGCGTCAAGATTTGGCAGACAAACAGACAGCTCGACAGAACCGACTGGCGACAAACCAACAGACCAATTTATACTAGTTACGACTAAAGAAACTACTTATGCGAATCTACACAAATTTTAACATAACACGGGATTTTTACCGGGGAAAAAAAAATTATAATGATAATTAAGGCATTTAAATAATTATATGCAATATATCACGTCAGAAGACAGAAGTGAAATTATTTAACTTCCCTAATTAAACAACTTAATTAATCTGTATAATAATTAGTCCCAAGAATTTTTTCCGAAGATCGCTAAGGGTAACATATGACGTCACTATAGTGACGTCATCTGTGATGCTGCCATTGTGATGACGTCATACTTCGGGGACGTTATGAAAAACTCAACATTTGGAATATGCATCTACACGGTGAGTTTACATTCAAAATCAGCCATTGCTGGTCACAATGTGGACGTCTGTGGTCCGGCATATGGACAAGTGGAGATAAATCATCCATAATTTGATGTGACAAAGTTAGGAAACGGTCTTTGAAATAACAACAAGCATTCTAAAGTGATGACACTTTTGAAATCAGCCTCTGAAAGACATATTTTGGACACATCTGGGACAATATCTTGACAAGTGGAGACAAATCATACATAATCTGATAGAAGAATTCTGCCTCTTTCTGTCAGTATCGCTCTGGTCAGTAGGCGTGGTCACATTATCCAGTTATTCGGAGATTTGTATCATCAAGGTAGAACAAAACTGACCCCCAATCCCAAAATTATCTACATAATCCAATAAATCGAAGTCAGAATGGACCAATCAGATTCGAGTATGCCAATCTACATTAACCAATCGGCTCTTGTTTACGCAGCAACCGTCAGTAGTATAAATACTGATTGTATTCAAATTTCCGCATCATTTTTGCATTTTGAAAAAGTGATTACGTCGCAATTTTACGCAATCAGAAGCGATGGAGAGAAATCGCCTTCCAACTATTTTCGAAACCAATCCTATGCTAATTTGTCCCAGGTTAGAATAAAAGATATAGACTTATATGCGTTTATTTAATTAATAATAGACTATGACACTATCATTATCATCAATTTATTCCGCCATTGTTTTTGCACATTATGGCCTGCTAATAATGGGGGGACGATATAAAAGTAAAATAATGCATTTTATTGGCGGTAGCCCCCAAGCCCGCCTCCCATAATTAAAAACTAATGCTGTCGTTCCTGTAAACCAGTCTAATGAACGCTTAGGGACATACTTGCTTATGATATCATACTTTCCCGTGCCGTTAACAGTGATGACGACACGCATACTGCAAGAAAACACGACTAGACTTGAATGAGAGGTGGGTGCGTAACTGGCAAATGGAATTTCACCTAGGAGAATATCATCTCATTATATAGGATATCCCCGTCAATAAATCTCCGTCTAACCAACAACACACTTCATGACCATATATTAGACACAATCTCCAGTATTTCAATATCTAACGTGGAATTCCCATATCACCTTTGATTTTTTTGAATTTTTGATTTGTTTAATTCTTCTGACATATGGTCAGAAAGTCAAACAACACATTTGGGTTTCCTAAAAAAATAAATTTAAGAATACAGCCCCCTCCCCCACCCCAGTGTAAGGCATGGCTAGTGAGGCCACAACTATAGTAGTGTACTGCTGTACAGTAACAACCCCAACACGCACGCACGCACACACGCACGCACGCACACACGCATCATCTAAATATCATACAAAACAATATATAGAAATGGTCCGACGCAAAGCAACTATTTGAACAGTAAATCACGACCACAATACTTATCACAGGCGCGTTAAAATACATAAATTAACCCAGACTGGAAGTGTGTATCCTGGAGAAGACAACCATTCAGATCCTTTCATATACCAGATAATAATGAGATTTTCATGTCTTTCTTTCCGTGTGTGGTTCTCTGGAACAAACTTACAGAAGCGGTAGTCTTAGCAACAACAACAACAACAACAACAACAACTATTTGAAGAATAAATCACCACCACAATACTTATCACAGGCGCGTTAAAATACCTAAATTAACCCACACTGGAAGTATGTATCCTGGAGAAGCATGTGCGTGCGTGCGTGCGTGCGTGCGTGCGTGCGTGCGTGCGTGCGTGCGTGCGTGCGTGCGTGCGTGCGTGCGTGCGTGCGTGCGTGCGTGCGTGCGTGCGTGCGTGTTCAAAATGGTAAGCCCTAAACAAGCGCATGGCTGTAACCCCAGATGTACAGCCAGTGACACGAACAACTAAGATTCAGACAACCATTCAGATCCTTTCATATTCCAGATAAAAATGAGGCCTTTCATGTCTTTCTTTCCGCGTGTGGTTCTCTAGAACAAACTTACAGAGGCGGTAGTCTTAGCAACAACAACAACAACGACGACGACGACGACGACGACGACAACAACAACTGCAATGACTAAACAGCAGTGATAATAATAACAACAAGAATGACGACAAAACCTACATTAACCCACCCTGGAAGTATGTATCCTGGAGAAGCATGTGCGTGTGGCGTGCGTGCGTGCGTGTTCAAAATGGTAAGCCCTAAGCAAGCAAGCGCATGGCTGTAGCCCCAGATGTACAGCCAGTGACACGAACACCTAAGATTCAGACAACCATTCAGATCCTTTCATATTCCAGATAATAATGAGGCTTTTCATGTCTTTCTTTCCGTGTGTGGTTCTCTAGAACAAACTTACAGAGGCGGTAGTCTTAGCAACAACAACAACAACAACGACGACAACAACAACAACAACAACGACAACAACAACAACAACAACAAGTATTTGAACAGTGAATCACCACCACAATACTTATCACAGGCGCGTTAAAACCTAAATTAACCCACCCTGGAAGTATGTATCCTGGAGAAGCATGTGCGTGCGTGCGTGCGTGCGTGCGTGTTCAAAATGGTAAGCCCTAAGCAAGCGCATGGCTGTAACCCCAGATGTACAGCCAGTGACACGAACAACTAAGATTCAGACAACCATTCAGATCCTTTCATATTCCAGATAATAATGAGGCCTTTCATGTCTTTCTTTCCGTGTGTGGTTCTCTAGAACAAACTTACAGAGGCGGTAGTCTTAGCAACAACAACCAACAACAACAACAACAACAACAACAACTGCAATTACGATAACAAGAACGATCGATGAGGAAGACTACGTCAACGATGACGACGCTTACGCTGATGACAACAATGACACAAAAACATCATCAACAACAACAACAACAACAACAACAACAACAACAACAACAACAACAACAGCAGCAATATTCGACAAAGAAGACGACGGCGATAAACAAACAAACAAACAAACAAACAACAACATTAACAAAAACAACAACTGCATTGATGACAACAGTATCGACAATCATAACAAGAATGACGACGACG